>SJYQ01001003.1:102273-245470 GCA_006410935.1 Redunca redunca
GGTGGGGGGGTGGTCTGGCGCCCGGGGCGTGGTCAGGGGCGTGGTCGGGGCGGAGCCTGGTACCGGGGGCGGGGCGCGGCTCGCGGGGCTCGCGCTATCTGCGCTCCGCGGCGGCTGCAGGGGCCGAGGGCACGGCCGGCGGGTGGCGCGCCGCGGGCTCCCAGGCAGCCCGCCGACAGGTAAAGCCGGGAGAGCGCGCTGGCGGGTCTTGCTGCCCGGCAGTGCTCAGCCCCGGAGCGTCCAGCCCGCAGACTGGGTCTGGGCGCCCAGGGCGTTTGCGGAGCATCCAGGGACTCGCGGCGGAGCCGGGGGTTTGCTTGTTCCGCGCCGGGGCGGGGCGGGGGGCTCGGGGTCTGCGGCGCGAGCCTGCGGCCAGCCCGAGACGTCCGGACGCGGAGACAACTTTACCCAGCGGTCCTACTCTAAGTTCCCCGTATTGCTATTGTCTCGCCGCCTCCCGTCCGACGGTCTCCCCGGACTCCAGCTTTGTTCTCACCAGGCCGGACCCCCGGTCCCCCAGGGCGTGAACCCGGGGTCCGTGGGCAAGTTGCACCTGCTGGCTCCCTCCTCGTCCCTGACGGGTCTGGCAGGGTCCCTAGAGCTGGTCACCTCGACACCGCGGCCGGCGGTTTTCGCGGGTCCCCTGGGCTCTGGGATCACGGGCGTTAGACACCCCCGCCTCCCCCCGGATGCGCGTGGTTTGAGGCCGGAGGGAAGGCGAGAAAAAGTTTGGAGGTTCGGCTAGTGCTCTGGAGCCGGGAGCGCCCGGCTGCACACGGCACGAGGTGGAGACAGTGCTTGGGGCTTGGCGCCGCGCGGAGGGTCTCTGGGGACTGAGGTCCCGGGTGAAGAGACCCGTCCCGAGTGAAGGGCAGAGGCTCTAAGCCTGGACTGCCGGCGGAGGTGGCAGGCTTGTGGTGAGCGCTCAAGGGCAAGGCATGGCTGGTGTGAGTGCAGAAAGGGCGAACAAGAGAGGAAGACTGAGGTATAAATACATATATATATATATAGTACCCAGTGTACACTTTTCTTTTTGAACATAGTTTGGAAAATTGTAAGGATGCCTCCTCAGACTGGAACTCCCAGAGGTGGGGGTGGAGACGAGAAACGGGTAAGTTTTACCCGGTGCTAGAGCTGGTGTGGAAAGCGAACAGGTGACAGAAGACTTCTTGGGGGTGTGTGCTCGCGTGCGCGCGCGTGTCTGTGCGTGTGCGTGTCTGTGCGTGTGTGTGTGCGCTCCACCGCGCGCGCGTGCAGCGGCCAGGGATGCTGGACCGCCCTCGACACTCCTCCCGCCCGCCCCGCGCCCCTCGTCCCCCTTCCAGCTCCAGGCCGCAGAGCGAGTCTTCCTGCCTCTCCTCGCCGGAGGCTGGCGGGTGACGGGCAAGGTGACGGTCACGGAGTGGGGCAGACAAAGAGCGCACTCGGACGGCCCTCCAAGGGCGAGGCGCCTGGGGGGAGGGGTGTGCGTGTGTGAGCGTGTGAGCGTGTGAGTGTGTGTTTGGGCCCCCTTTCCTCCAGCTGGAGAGACAGCGTTGGTAGCAGAGGGATGAGGTGCGGCGAAAAGGTGAGGTGGGGCGGAGGAGACAGAACCCCTCAGGGGAAAGGAGAGCAGACGTTTAAAACCACCTCGCGTTATTAGCTGTAAGATAGGTTCATTTTAAGGAGAGAAGCGGGGCGGGCTGCTGAACTAAACTTTCAGAGGATGGGGACGCAGTAACTTTGATTAATAAAGGTGTTTCAGCGACCGGTGTTCAAGTGAGTCTGAGACCTCCCAAGTTTATTGCTTGTTTCAGATAATCGCCTTTGACAAGTCTTTCCAGTACCTACTGCAGAAGTACCTTTTCACTGTCAGAAAGAAGTAAAAGGCATATATACACAAATAAAATGCAGCTAAAATTAAGTTTAAATGAAGCTTTGAGCAGGATTAAATGGCTTGTGTAACTGCTGAATGTTGCTAAAGTACTGTCAGGACTATAAAATAGCCAGACAAAAATAAAGGAAAAAATAATTGTAACAAGAAAATGAAGGCTTTACAAGAACTTTAGTAATGAACCCATAACAATTGATGGTATGATGCAGTAATTATTTTCGTATTTACGCCATTAACGATTGTAATTTAACGTTAATGTCCTGGTATTTTATTCCTTCTCATTTGCAGACAAAAGCACATCTGAGACACCATCAGGGAGTAATTTGGTAATATAAAGTCATGAATAGAAAACACTAAACCATGCTCAGAACTCTGACAACATAAAGCGTGAAACAAAATAACCTCATTTTCTGTTTATTATCTGTCTTTATAATTCTGTTTACCATCATTTGCATAAATGAATAGCTAAATTGTATAGTATATCCCTTTTAGGAAAAAAAAAATACTTGATGCTTTTAGATAGACCGGGAGGGAGGGGAGGGGAGGGGATGGTAGGTAATTCTTACATTAAGCACGAAAAAGATTTTTTTTTAAACTTTGTGGGATTAGAAGCCTTCTGGAAATAATCAGAATGCAAATTTAGCCTACTTTAGGCATCCTTAATTTATTTAACTTGGTTCAAGTACTTTTTAACTATATATGTAATTAGTCTATGGGCAAATCCTAAACTTCTTTCCTAGCTAATCTTAACAAACCAAATCGAAGTATTCTATCTTACATCATTAAAAAATTTTTGTTAACCTAAAAATCTTTTTTTTTTTTTCTTTTCAAACTTTCAAAGGATAAATTTTCTGAAATGAAGGAAAATTTTTTTTGGAGGAAGCTCAAAACAAAATCCTTTCAGCAGAATTTTAAGTTAATAACATTTGAAGACAAACATCAGAAGTCACAGATTTTAGAACTACGAATTATTTTAACCTTAGGATCTTTGCTAAAATTGTCTTATTCATATGGCAAAGGGAACAACTAATAACTGTATTAAGAGAGCTGTGAAGTAACAGGCCAGCCGAACAGCTGAGCAGAGCATGTGTGGTTGGGGAAATCAGTTGATCCCATCAATGTTTTAAAAAATCCATTTATTCTTGCCAGCACACAAAATATCATCATGATGATTGAATGCACCTTTTCCTTCCTATACAAATACACTCGTCTCATGTGGAACGGCACAATGAAATCAGTATTACCTGAGAACGGATTCTGTATGGAAATAGGAACCTTGTATGTATTTTAAGTTCAGCGGGGAAGAAAGAATAAGTGACAAGCAAGCTGTTCATTATAGTGGAGACTGGTGATTGTATAAGATCAAGGTGTATTCTTGTAGTTTTGCTGGTTACAAATTTGGGAAATGCAACTGTGGGAACAAAGTACATTTTCAATACAGGTTTAATTATTATGTTCATCCTTAAAGAAAGTCACTATTCCTGTTATCACTTTTATATGCCAAATATTTGAAACACTGGCCAATTTCTCTGTATTTGTGTTGTTTTTTATGTCATTGTTCTATGTAGAAGTTCTGTATTTTTCTTTGTTTTAAAGGCTAAAATCTGACTTCTGGTTAATTCATTCACTGCTGTGACATATATTTACTAAGTACCCATTATTAGCTATGAGACGCTGTGCTCGGTGCTAGGAATTCAAAGATAACTTAGGTTCAGTCCCTGTACTTAGAAGGTGATGAAGACAGTTATGCAGTAAATGTAGTAAAATGTCATCCATGAAAGTTTGTCCATGACTTTGGAATAAGATAGATTGGGTTCACCTTTTAGTTCTGCCTCTTCCTGGCTGTGAGACCTTGATCCAATTTTTAACCTTTCTGAGCGTCAGTTTTCTTACCTGGTCAAGTGGGGAAATAAAACATCTCTGAATCGCAGAGTCCTGAAGATGACATGTCAACATCTTTTAATGTTTTCCATCTTAAAAACAGAAAACAGCCTTGGAGCCTGTACCTCTCGGCATCTCTCACGTCATTTCTCCGCTCCAGCTGCTGCCATATTTCTGGCGATGCCAAGTCTTCACGCCTTCTCTCCATGTTGTTCACCCCACACCCACGTGGCTTTTGCCCCCACCACCTATGGAAACAACTGTTGAGATTCACAGTGACCTCTGTGTGGTCAGATCCAGGGAGCCGCATACTTCTTCAACTTCTTGGCGCGTTTCGAAGAGTTGACTGGTCCCTTTTAATTCATAAGCTTTCTCTTCTTGGCATCAGTGATTTTGGTGGCTCCTGTGTCACTGTCCATCTCCAACGTTCCTCGTTAGACTTTTCTTATTTCCAGCTGGCTCTCCCTGCTTTGTCTCTAAATGCAGGTTGGATCATTTTTCCAACCTGTGGCTCCGTCCTGGGCCCCCTTCTTATGTCTCCATCCCATACCTGAATGAAGTTCCACAACTAAAGAAAGTTTAAGTAGTCCTCCTTTTGAATGGTCTCTTTTTTCTCATGGCCAACAAGATACAAAGGCTAATATAGGAATATAATTAGGAGAATGAATATCGAGCATGTAAATGTTGACATACAGAATTTTTGACAAATGCTAGAAACCAAAAGCAAAATAACTGGAGTGAGTGGACCACTGGGGCCAACACCCAAACCGTTGTCTCTCTAGTTGCCCCCTCTTTCAGTTGGAAAGTTGCATTCTTAGCCAAATGAGTATCCTTGAGTCCACATTACTTTGCAGTTGTTGAATTTGAGAGTTAACAAGGTTTTACTTCCAGGAGGTAGCAATGAAGTCCATGTAACCGTGTAAACAAGTCTTGGTGACATAATTGGAATGCAAAGGTCAAGAATAGTCTAAGCTTCACTTTTCTAAAGACAGAGGCATTTTCATTCACAAAAGAGACACAGAGACACGAGAGCTGGTTCCATTGTGAGTGTTCCCTGGAATCTGCTGGTCTGGTCCCAGCCTTTCCCTTGGGTGACAGAGGCAGTAGGCCCAGCCTCTTAGTGATCCTCCTTTCTCCCTGTCTTGCTCTTTCTTCCTCTCCCTGCTCTTCCACTGTTTAGTTCCTTTCTCTGCTTTCTTCAGGGCTTCCTTTTTGTTTCTACAGCTTCTCTTATTCCTTTCCTTTTGATACCAAGCAGGGCCCTGTGGGGCTCCTGGGCACAAGGCCTTTCTTTGTCCCCCATCTCTTTGATCACAGTAAACAGCCTTCATTCAGCCTCCATGACCCTCCCTGAGTTCCAATGGGCAGATTCGAGCAGTTGTTAATTAGGGGAGGGAGGGGGACGCAGAGACAAGGGAGGAACAGTCAAGAGACAGCCATGCAGCCTTGGAACAGGGCCCTGTTTCCCCACAGGACACACACAGCAGTATCTTTGAGTTGTTTGGCAGATACTGAAATCCCCTCCAGGTGGGAGAAGTTAATGATTAATGATGGTGTGCTGCCCACAGGCATGTAGATTCCAGACCAGTCGGACCTGAAAGTCAATGATGCTGACTGCTGCTTAGCACCAACCCATCAGAAGAATGTCACCGAGCTGATGGTGTCCTCTTTGAACCATGACTATAAGACGTCTGAGTATCTTCCCCAAGCTGGGACACATGTCTCTGAGGACATGACCCTGCTCTGTCCCTCTTTGCCTGGCAGAGTAATAAGGCCAAAACTTAGTCTCCAACATTCGAGCCAGCACCCGTACACAGAGAAGCTGGGCTTTCAGCACCAGTGTCTTTTCCCTTTCTCTGTCCCTCCTTATTCTTACCGTCTTCCTCCATCTTCCATGTGTGTGCTTGGTCCTCGGTTGTGTCTGACTCTTTGCAGCCCCATGGACTGTGCCTGCCAGGCTTCTCTGTTTATGGAATTCTCCAGGCAAGAATACTGGAGTGGGTTGCCATTTCCTGCTCCAGGGGTTTCTTCTCTACCCAGGGATCAAACCCAGGTCTCCTACATTACGGGCAGATTCTTTACCACCTGAGCCACCAGGGAATATAAGCGAAAGCAAAATGGAAATGTCTACGTGAGCTTTTGCCCAGTTGTTACCACCATCGTAGGACTGAATCTACGACACGGCTCCTGCCTTTTGTGTTTGCTGGTCTTTGCATCCATCACTTGGAGCTTGTTTCAAGAACCTTATAATTCTTGCCTCAGTTTTCCCTGTATCAGCTAAGAAACACAGACGAAGTGGAAGAAACTGGACCCGTACTGCCGTGCTGTAAAATGACCTTTTTCCAAGAAGGAGTCTTTGCCACCAGGTGACGTGACGGGGCCCTCCCTGCTTCTTGAGCTCAGGGACTGTTGGTGTCCATCTTCGCAGTGATGATGGCAACTTGAATAATGGTTTAAATGATGATAACTAGTACGTATGGAGTCCTTGCTGTGTGACAGAGTCTGCGTGAAATGCTTGATACGTGTGTTAGCTATTCTTCACTCCCAGTGAGCCCATATTAGAGGTGAGGAAACAGCCCAAGCAAGGTTAAATTACTTGAGGAGAGGTTGCAGGACTCAAAGTTTGGGAGTGGCAGCTCATCTCATCTTAGCTGCGGTGCCCTTCCATCCTGCCAGGACACCCATATTCTGTGTCTCTGATGACGTCCTACTGATGACGAGCTGCAGGAATGCCCTGAAGCCACAGTATCTGCTCTAGTAACACTTCAGAGAAATGATGAGGGGTGGAGTGGGGGGCAGGGAATGGCATTCATTTTGACCTGTGGGCTCAGCTTGTAGAGGAGGTCAGCTGGGTCCAGCTTAGGCCGAGAGCCTTACAGGAAAGCCTGGTGAGGGCTGCTCATCATGGTCCTCTCTCTCCGGTGTGGCTCCTGGGAAGCCTGAAAACTAGAGGGTCTTTCAGGTGGGACTAAGCCAAGCCTTACAGCTTTGGGAAAGCTTTGAGGGACTTGAGGGCCTTCTTGATCGATGGCCTCTCTAAATCAATGCACTTTTTAACTTTCGAAAAAGACATGCTATAGTTTGTCTTCAGTGAGAATGAATGGTACAAACACTGGGTTTGAGCAGAGAAGGAGCACTGTGGCCTTGTGTGGTGAAGTGAGCCTTGGCCAAGGAACCAGTGTGATAGGACCCCCTCCTCCACAAGCGGAGGTGATCTCTCTGATCCTTTGCAGAGTCAGCGCCCAGGACGCCGTGACTGCTGTGTGAGAGGAGGGCTGAGCATGAAGGAGGCAGTAGCGGGCAGTCCGTGCCTTATGAGGCCTTCCAAGATGAGCCTTGTGCTCCGATAGAGGCCGTTCCAGAGCCTAGCCTGAAGTGTCCAAGGAAGTGGGCAGTCAAAGTGCAGGAGTCTTTCTAGAGTTCCCTGACTGGTGACCTTGTTTCAACCTTGGCCTCATAAGGGAAAGTCGCTCAGTCATGTCCGGCTCTGCGACCCCATGGACTATACAGTCCATAGAATTCTCTAGGCCAGGATACTGGAGTGGGTTGCCATTTCCTTCTCCAGGGTATCTTCCCAATCCAGGGATCGAACCCAGGTCTCCCGCATTGCAGGCAGATTCTTTGCCAGCTGAGCTACCAGGGAAGCCCTTGGCCTCATAAGATAGACTTTATTCAAATGTTATGCTGAGCCCCATACATACAAACATGTTCCATTCTGAGAGTGCGTTTGTAAATCCAATTTGTTAGTAAGTCCGACAAAGGTACCAACTAACACCATCAGCTATACAGTACTGTGCTGTAATAGGTTTATAGTACTTCTCCATAAATAATACGTACATGAAAAACAAACTCAAAAAATGAAACATTTTAAATCTTACAGTGGAGTACCTTGAAAGGTAGAGTAGTGGAGTACCACAGCTGGCATCCAGGGGCTGGCATCGAGTGGACAGGCAGGAAGAGATACTGACGGCAGGAGGGGAGGTGGGAGACGGGCGCCGAAGCACCAGCAGCAACAGGAGAGGGAGGGCAGGCTGCAGGCTCACGCGTGCCTGATGCTGATGGCACGTGCCTTCATGTCTTTGAAAGTTCCCAACTTGGAGGTTCCTATGTAGGGGACTTCCTGTAATCAGAATAAGACACTTAGTGAGGGGTTGCTCACAGCGTCCAACTTCTCGTTCTTACTGAAAACCCAAGACCTTGCAGGGGCCTAGGAGGCTCCGTGTGCGTGCTCTGCCCTTGGTTATCCTGTGGCCTCATCCACTGGCCTCCTTGTTGAATAAATGAATGACTTTTGAGGGAACAGGGGATATCGAAGGTGCTCAATGATGTCTTTTGGACAAATAAAAAAGAAGAGACTTGCTGTTTCCGTGGTGACAGTAGTGAAGCTAACGTTAGAAACAAAAGGCGTGGGGACAACTTAGTGAGTGGAGGAAGGAAGGAAAAGGTGGGCTGCTAGAACTTCTTGTTCAGTCTCTCCATCGTGTCTGACTCTGCGACCCCATGGACCGCAGCATGCCAGGCTTCCCTGTCTTCACCAACTCCCGGAGCTTACTCAAATTCATGTCCATCCAACCATCTCATTGAATTGATGATGCCATCCAACCATCTCATCGTCTGTCGTCCCCTTCGCCTCCTGCCTTCAGTCGTTCCCAGCATCAGGGTCTTTTCCAACAGGTCGGTTCTTTGCACCACATGGCCAAAGTATTGGAGCTTCAGCTTCAGCATCAGTCCTTCCAATGAATGTTCAAGACTGATTTCCTTTAGGATGGACTGGTTGGATCTCCTTGCAGTCCAAAGGACTCCCAAGAGTCTTCTCCAGCACTGTCAGAACTGCTGGTTGGTAATCAGAGTTTGCATCACCGATTTATTCATTCATTTAACAAGTATTTACTGAGATCTGGCTGTGTGCCAGGCACCAGTCTAAAGGGTGTCTGTCCTTTAGTGAATGAGCAGTCACTGGCTTCTTGGGGCTGACATCTATTAGGTGAAATATATTACAACTCAGTAAACAAAATGATAATGTCAGGGAACAGTCCATCCTGTGAAGAAAACTTCAGCCTGGAGGTGTGAGAGGAGAGGTTTAATTGTAGATCCCACACCTTCCTGGTTTTAAACTCTGTCCCCCTCTCTCCTGTGCTGAAAATCATACTGAATGCAAAGATGAGTACAGTTTAAACAGTCTCATACAGTCTGACTGTATTGCCTTGTCTTCCTTAAGATTTTCCCACTAGTTATTAAGACTTGCTGCTACTGCTAAGTTACTTCAGTCGTGTCCGACTCTGTGGCACCCCATAGATGGCAGCCCACCAGTCTCCCCCATCCCTGGGATTCTCCAGGCAAGAACACTGGAGTGGGTTGCCATTTCCTTCTCCAAAGCATGAAAGTGAAAAGTGAAAGGGAAGTCGCTCAGTTGTGTCCGACCCTTAGTGACCCCATGGGCTGCAGCCTACCAGGCTTCTCCGTCCATGGGATTTTCCAGGCAAGAGTACTGGAGTGGGGTGCCATTGCCTTCTCTCTATTAAGTCTTACTCTACAAGTATTATTTGAAAAACAAAGAGTTTGACAAAAGAAGGTCCCAGAGTGGTGGTTTCTGTGAATCTTCTCTGTACTTAATTTTAAAACTGTAGCCAGTGTTTCATGGGTACAATGGCAATTGTAGTATTCTTTTGAAAAAGAATTTAATAAAGAAGTCAAACATGGAGTTAGGAGCTTTTTCTTGCCTTCACACATCAGTAGATTATAGTTAAAAGAGATCATTCTGAAAAATTTAAATTGAAAGAGGTTCAATTTCCATGTGATTTTTCATTACTTAATTTTCTAAGCACCACTTTTAGCCCCTTTATTTTCTTGTTGGTGTTAATTCATTATGGCAGTGATAGAACACAAATACAGGTTCTGAATCAATAGGATCGGCTTAGAAACATGCATAATTAATAACAAAGCGAACGATTAGCATCAAAGAAATGATGATTGCTATGGATGAAGCATTCAGAGCATTTCTGATACGACCAGGTGGGGTCACAGGTGACCGTGGGGCCTGGATTCATTTTCAATCACCGCCTTTAATAAGGTGACACGAACTTAGTGGCTTAAAACATTACACATTTATTATCTCATAGCTTCTGTAGGTGAGGAGTCCAGGCCGACCTGGTTGGATACTCTGCTTAGGGTTTCTCCCAAGGCCAGAATCAAGGGATGGCCATCCTGAGATTTATCTGGAAGTTCTGGGAAAGAATTTGCTTCCAGACTCATTGACGCTGATGGGAGAATTCGGTTCCATGTGGTTGTGGAACTGAGGTCCTCACCTCCTCACTGGGTGTCAGCTGGGGATTGTTCTCAACGCCCAGAGGCATTTCTTGGCCCGTGGACCCTTCCATCTCCCAAACCAGCACCGGTGAGCTCAGTCCTCCTCATTCATCAAACCTCTCTGATGTCCTTTGCCCACGCAGCTCCTCCTTCCTGCCAGAGGAAGTGGTCTGCTCATAAGGGCTCCCGTGACTGGGCCCACCCAGGTAATCCAGGATAATTTCACTATTTTAAGGTCAGCTGATGAGTAATCTTTTTTCCTTTTCAGGTTTTGAAAACTGAACTTTAGTTAGTTTATAATGCTGTATTAGTTCTAGAGTATAACAAAGTGATTTAGTTTTACATGCATATATATATATATATATATATATATATATATATATATATATATTTTTTTTCNATATATATATATATATATATATATATATAATTTTTCAGATTCTTTTCCATTATGGCTTCCCCTGGTTGCTCAGACCATAAAGAATCTGCCTACGATGCAGGAGACCTGGGTTCAACCCCTGGGTTGGGAAGATCCCCTGGAGAAGGGATAGGCTTCCACTCCAGTATTTTTGGGCTTCCCTGGAAGCTCAGATGGTAAAGAATCTGCCTGCAATGGGGAAGACCTGGGTTCAGTCCCTGGGTTGGGACTATCCCCTGGAGAAGAGAATGGCAACCTGCTCCAGTATTCTTGCCTGTAGAATTCCATGGACAGAGGAGCCTGGCGGGCTACCGTCCATGAGGTCACACAGAGTTGGACATGACTGAGCAACTAACACTTTCACTTTTCCATTATAGGTTATTACAAGTAATTGAATATAGTTCCCTGTGCAGTAATCTAAATTTCTGCAAAGTTCCTTTTCCCTAGTGAGGCAACACATTCACAGGAGAGCTATCAGAGAGCAGACGATGTGGGGGCCTAAAATTTTGTTTATCTTGGGAATATCCTTGTCAACTGAGACAGACCAGATGACCTGACAAGTAGGTGGATTTGAAACCTATACTCCTTTGTTGAAGGAGGAAGTGGTGTTCTTTTAGTATATCTTGTACTCAAACCACTGCAGATTAAAGGCACCCTTGGTGTTCAAACAACAAAACAAACTGGTGGAATACACCTGGATTAGAAGGGGATCAGCAGGACTCGTGACTGAGAACTCAGAGATGGCCACCCAGCTCCAGGTACTTGCTGTGCTCTGCAGCAATTTCAGCCTCTTAATGACAAATGTAAGACTTAAAATGATGGCTTTGAAATCTGAATTTTTCTGGGAGTCTGGAAATCTGTGTAAAATCTCCAGAGTTCCTTTTTTCTTTTCCAATGCCAACTAAATCAAAATTAAAATAATAACACCAAAACTAACATATTGGGTACCTAAACTTGGCTTTCTGGCTGCCAGTTTGCAATGTATAGTTTTATTTATAGTGAGTAAGGTGCATGTTTGAGTAAGAAAAGGTTTTTAATGTGATACAAAATACTCAATTTAGGAATTGGTGTGGACAAAAAGTTGTCAGATACTCCAATATAGAACTAAGAAAGGTTTGTCTTTGGCTTCCAGATGCGAGAGTGAGCCTTGCTTATCCATTTTTGTTTTGTTTGTAAAACGAAGGAAGTAAAACTCTAATGCTATTTCCTGAGGGTTTAACCTTACAGAAGTGTTTAGAATGCCACTTTTTCTTGGGTGATACTCCTCAGGTTTCCCCAAGCAAAAGGGACCGGGGAAAAGTGTAATGAATTATACACTGAATTTGAAAGAATATGAAGAACAGTTTGGATAACCCAAGCGTGGGTCCCAATTTGCAGAAAATGACTTTTGTTTTCAGAAATTGGGTGAATGTTCTTTACAAACACCGATTTAAAGGGACAATTTATTTTACAACAAAGTGCGTGAGAAGGCACAGAAATCCCCTTCTACTGGCTGAGCTTGAGGTTCATAAGGTTTCCAATAACTGCCTCCTGTTGGGTGGAAACGGGTAAAAGGATGGTGGGATAGTTGGCAGAACAGCTCTGAGTCAAACAAATAGAGCTTTGACTTAAGGCTCTGTCACCCGCCAGTTGTGTGACCATTGGCAAGGTTATTTCACTTCTCTGAGACTGTTTTCTCACCTATAGAACGGGATCATTAACACCTAACTCAGAGGTGGTTGTGAAGATTAAGTGGACTGATGGGCTTAAAGTACCTGGGTTCTTGTTACATGATTCTAGATTGGAACACCCCAGATTTTATCAACCACTATCAATTCTCATGCTGTGGATTTAAAAATGACCAAAGGTGTAACTCTTCGCTCTGATGCTGGGAGGGATTGGGGGCAGGAGGAGAAGGGGACAACAGAGGATGAGATGGCTGGATGGCATCACTGACTCAATGCACATGATTTTGGGAGTTGGTGATGGACAGGAAGGCCTGGCGTGCTGCAGTCCATAGGGTTGCAAAGAGTCGGACGCGACTGAGCCACTGAACTGAACTGAACTGAACGGTGTAATTGCCCATATGGGGCCAGGGTTTATCTGCCCCTTGCTAAATGAAGCAGTGAGGACATGAAGGGGTGGTATAGGTAGAATTCAGACCCTGGGTGGAAGCTTCATCTTTTCTGAGACTGTTGCTGGCTTAGTTGAGGGTTTCTTCTTTCCCAGAAATTCCCAGCATGGAATATTGCTGTGGTTTCATGGCAGCATTTTCAAATTTGTGCCCAAAGACCTGGACCCACACACTGCTTTTACAATACACCAGCCTCTCCATAGGAACATGGTAAAGACACACCCTACCTGAGCCTATTGTATGAAATAGAAAATTAAGATATCTTACGGTGGGCTTGAAGGGATTGCTGGAGGCAACATATATAAATGCCATTTATGGCTTAGGAATCTAAATGGTTACCGTTTTCTAGTATACCTGCTGGGCTGTTTTCTTTGGTCTGGCATGAGTAAGAGAAAAGCAAAATTTGAAAATGACTTGAAGCACAAACGTGAAGGTGACACCCAGTCACTATAGCCACTACTGAATCACTTAATGAATATTTATTGAGCATCTAACCTGTTTCAGCTCCACTAGGTGTCCAGGATAAAATCAAAACACACAAAAACCAGTGACACAGCCCCTGACCCCGGGGGAGCCAGGCTCTAGCTCTGAAGAGAAACATTATAATGCCTTGTGATACGCATGGCGATTCAAATTCTCGCAAAATAGTTCGGAGAGCAGTGGGGCAGATTCTAGGAAGACACTTGGAATGAAATATGTTACAGTGTTTTTGCTGGAGGTTAGTATCTAGGAGATGCTCTCAAAGACGAAAAACAACTAAAACCAAATGTCTATTTGCTTTCTTGAACTTTAAGTTATATCTTCAATGGAGTAATTCCATGCATATTTCCTCAGTTTTCCTACCTAAGGTCATCTTTCTAAAAATATTACATAAGATTTAAGATACAATTATAAAAAAAAAAAGAAAGAAATGTGCCTGCCATAGCCCTAGATGCCAGAGCACATGGCCATGAGTTTGCGATGGTGAGAGCTGTTGCCTGGGTCGGGTTACCATAACCTTCCAAAACTGCTATTGGGAGTCAGAGAAAATCCTTCCTTAAAGATATTCCAGACGGTGTGTTTCAGTTTTGATGACTTGTGAAATGCCATAAAGTAGTTTAGTAAGGTCACACTTAGAACTAGATTTCAAAGAAAACAAGTTAAATTTATAGTAATCCCTTAAATCAAAATTGAATGCTATTGCATACTCACTTTTTAGGTGAGTAGAAAAATCAGACCAACAGCAGGCAAGTTAATTACATGGTTCTATTGCTAATAATCTTTTATAATATAATGGAGAACAACTAATAAAATAATTTACTCTCAGTGAGATCGTTAGCAGACATTTTATAATTATAAATAGGAGTTCTATAGCTATTAATGATAATGGATTGCAATGGGTTTAGAAACGATTGAAATATCGACATTTAGAAATTATTTAACTTTTACTTATTAATGCACATTTTTTAGCTTTCTATCCATTGCCTTTTCTATTATTATATAGACCTACTACAATTAAACATGAAGGAGCTTATTGAAAAATGGCTTTTTTGAGTTTTAATAATCAGGAGACATAAAATATATTCCTGGACCCTTGTTTTTAATTGATGTTGTCTATTTTCGTGCTCCAAAGGCCTAATGATGCATTAAGAGTTTTCCATTTTTGTTGGTTCGATTTTCTATTGGGGAACATTCCTGAAAGTAATAGAATGAAGTCGGGAGGGAAAAGATTGAAAACCTCCCAAGACTGACTACAGTTATGGAAATAAGCTTATGATGGGAAATAATTCAGGTCATTTTCATTTTTAGTTCTTATCAGAGATTCATTGTACTTATATATAAAACACAGAAATTATTCCATTATAAATTCAAAGCTATAGTTAGATCAGCATATTAAGAACCACTTCAAAGTGGGATTATTTTATCATTTTGAATTATTTCCCTTATGGAAGAAGAAATGCCAGTTGGGCTGCAGATTAGAGAGGACTATCGTCTCTCTAGAAGAGTTAGCAGTGTGAATATTGTTTTGTGAGGAATGAGACTTGGGAGTTGAGAGTGATCTTATTAGCACCAGACTCCCTCGGCTAATAATCTCCCGACTATGGGATCTATATTGAATCCTTTTCTATTTATATTCTTTGGCAGGCTCTTATTCATGGCCATTGTGGAGATTTTGTTAAGTAATAGTTCTCTTGAGAAATCATGGGTGCTTTCTGAGGTCACAGTCTCCGGAGAGCCTAAACAGAGGGCTATACATCCTCTCTCCAGTTAGGAAGCCATGCTGTGCCCATTTGCTTTAACACATTCTTGATTTGTAAGGTTTCCGACATTCCTTTCTTCCAAGAATTTAAGAGTGATCTATCACTCTTTATTTTGTGAGGCAAAATTGATTAGGGAAAACAATAAACATAATTCTTTAAGCAGGAAACCCAATATATTTTGAATACTTGCCTGGGCTGCCATAGCAATCCTTGTGTGTTCGTTCTCTAGAGACCGCTGGGCCATGCCAAAGGGGGCCTGGTAAACAGTCCTCACGGTATTTCTTTTTATGCTGGAAGGAACTTCACCCTTGGCCTTTATTGTCATCATTTTGCTCTGCCATGACGAAAAATCCAGCACCTTCCAGATACTGGTCCCTGTTCGCTGCGGTCAGGTTGTTTCCAGACGGAGGAAGTCTGCCAGCGTGGTGATGGTGTTCTTGAACACCCGCCTCCAGGTGTCAGTGATCGTCCTGGTTTAAAAACAGATGGATTAGGTGGGCAGGGCTGGCGAGCAGAGGGCCACGTGTTCCACTAGGTTTCAAGGGCCACCTGAAAGGCAATTCCGTTTCAAACTCTGTGGACTTGGAACAATCCATTTCCAGGCAGAGTGAGCGAGTGAGTGAAGTTGCTCAGTCGTGTCCGACTCTTTGCAACCCCATGGACTGTAGCCCACCAGGCTCCTCCGTCCATGGGATTCTCTAGGCAAGAATACTGGAGTGGGTTGCCATTTCCTTCTCCAGGGGATCTTCCTGACCCAGGGATTAAACCCAGGTCTCCCGCATTGGAGGCAGACGCTTTAACCTCTGAGCCACCAGGGAAGTCCTTTTCCAGGCAGAGGTCAGCCTAAATGGATGAGGGGGCAGTGTTGGGGAGTTGGTATTTGGTGAAAGGTAGATTTTAAAAGATGTCAAGACTTCATTTCCCACCTTACCCTTACCACTAACTCTCTGTGGGCCACAGACAGGTGACTATTACTCTGGGTTTAGGCGTTCTCACTTGGGCACCTGCCCACAAGGATGTGTTGAATTGACGTCGGCCAAGTAGCTGGCACGTTACAGACTCATCATGTAGAGTGAGCTCCATGCACTCATGATGGGTGCTCATATTTAAATCAACTGTGTCCCTCCTGTCTGCCCACCCAGTAGCCGGCTCGTGTCAGATCAGCCTGAACACCAGGCGCGCCTGGCGCTCCTCCAGGTTGGGTCCTCAGCGGGCGGCAGCAGCCTCTCCTGGGAGTTGGTGAGAGATGCAGAGTCCCGGGCCCCACCCCAGAGCCACGCAGCCAGAAGCCGCCTCTGAGCCAGGTGACCGTGGACGCGCATCTAGTCTGAAGGGCGCTGTGGGTTCTCTCTTGACCTTGTCGGTTCCCTGTGCTCTGCGTTGTGGGGGTCTCTTCCGTGCCTCTTTGCCGCTTGCTGGGGTGGTGTTGGGGGGATGGACAGCTGAGCTGAGCTTGGGGGTGAAGGCTACAGCCCGTCACCCTGCTCGTTCAGGGAACAGCCCCCAGCTTTGGGCCTGGCACAAGGGGACCCTCAATAAATGTTATTGAGTGAAACTGAGCGGCCAACAGGCCGACTGGCCCATAAGTTCCGCGGACTCACAGCAGCCCTCCAGGGGCCTGGAGAGGGATCCTGGCGTGGGAGGTCACTGTCCGAGGCGGTGCCTGCCGGCACTACTCCTGCCTAGAAGCGTGTGAAGCTTGGGGGAGCCTGTCAGCTGTGTGCAGCCGGCACTACGGCGGGGGAGAGCAGTCGCTTCTTCCCATGCCCTGCCTGGCAGAGGTGGTATGACCGTACTTGGGGAGCAGTTTTCTTTCGGTGATTGTCTTTCTCGTTCTCTCGTTCAGCGGGGACAGAGGAATGGGCTCGGTCCAGTGTGCCAGTGTCATATTTTTGCACATCTGCGACCAGCCGGCCTGCGTCTCAACTCTTCTCCTTTGGTGTTAAATTTCCAAGTTGCTGGTTGACAGGCTGGCACAGGGCATGGTTGCAACAAGGGGACTGGGGAGCTGACGGTGCCCCAAGGACTATGAGGAGGGGGACAGAGCTGGCTGCCTTGTGTGTTGGGAGAAGCAGGAAACTGGGCTCCTGAAGGTCTGGGCAGTGAGTTGTGTTGCATGAGCGAGGGCAGATCAGATCCGTCACTTTCCTAATCTGTAAAATCATGATAAATAAACCTAAGCCAAGCTTCCTCAGTCTGTGTGTGTGTTTGTGTGCATTAGTCACTCAGCTGTGTGACTCTTTGCAACCCCACAGACTGCAGCCCTGCAGGCTTCTCTGTCCATGGAGTTCTCTACGCAGCGATACTGGAGAGGGTTGCCATTTCCTCCTCCAGGGCTCCAGGGATCCAGGGGAGGCTCCAGGGATCCAGGGGAGGCTCCAGGGCTCCAGGGATGGAACCGAGTCTGCTTTGCCTCCTGCATTGGCAGGCAGGTTCTTTACTACTGGTGCCACCTGGGAAGCCCCTATCAGTCTACAGCAGATTGTATTTCAGTGAAGTTTACTCCAAGGCCCCTGTACCGCAGTGGTCCACAATCTGCCTCCCCAGCAGGTTAGCGTTCTTAACACTCCCCTTTCCCCAGCTCCCTAGGCCAGTCTTGGCGACTCTTTGGAACCACCCCACCTCACTTCCTGCTGCTGCTGTAATCTTGGGAATCTGCTGAACTCACAATGACCAGCATCTTCCTCTTCAGCAGACTCCTCCTCATCCTTGCTGTACAATCTCTTCCTGGTCTTCTGTCCTTCAGTCAAAACTCTCATTTACCCACATGGCCGAACTCTGGATGGGACTCAGAAGAAAACAGCCAGATGAACACACAAAGTAGAATCTCCGCTAGTTCTTCGAAGGATGCTTCTTTCTGGATGGAATCTGTATTCACAGGTGTACTTAGTCGCTTCAGTCCTGTCCGACTCTCTGCGACCCTATGGACCGTGGCCTGCCAGGCTCCTCTGTCCATGGGATTCTCCAGGCCAGAATACTGGAGTGGGTTGCCACTTCCTTTTCCATTATTCACGGGAATTTGCAACAAGCTGAGTGACATTAGCAT
Organism: Redunca redunca; assembly: GCA_006410935.1. Taxonomy (NCBI): domain Eukaryota; kingdom Metazoa; phylum Chordata; class Mammalia; order Artiodactyla; family Bovidae; genus Redunca; species Redunca redunca. Next base: position 120,151 of record SJYQ01001003.1, read on the forward strand.
GCGGCAGATTCAGGGGGTAAAGGGGACATTGGTCCATCCATGAGATAGTTTGCCTAATAGCAGCTGTGGTAGCAGACAAATGCCCCTGTTTCAGTGACTTCAGTGACTTCCATGAAGTTAAACTTGGTGTAAAATGTAGGTAACACTGTAATGAGGACAGGCTTGGACTTGGGGGCAGCAGTGAGAAGGGTCACTCCAGCCGGTCTGTCAGCGCCCCGGGACGCTGCCATCTGCTATTTGCCACTCTCGCTTTCCTAGGCTACTCCGGACAGGAGAGAGAGCATGGAGGCGGGGAGGTGTTTATGGGGAGAAGCCGGAGGAGGCACACGTTTTCTGCTCCCCTTCCACTGTTCAAAGCTGAATCGCATGGTCAAGTTTAACCACAAAGGAGCTGGGAACTGCAGCCCGCCTGGGTGCCGGGCCTGGGGACTCATCCTTGCTTCTGTCCGCGTGGGAGCCGTGCTGTTCCTTTTTCCTTTTTCTCCTGCAACTCCTTAGAGAGGCTCGACCTTCCCTCCTCTTGAGAGGCAGCTTTTTTCAGGGAACAGCCCCCCTCCACCCACCTGAAGAACAAGAATAGAACCTTGGCGTGCTTCACTTTGACGGTTGCCAACAATTAAGCCAGTCTCAATTTCCTGTATTTCAGAAGGATATTTTGACAGTAAATTATTTGGGGTCATCATCTTGGTCCTGAGCTTTTGCAGTTTCCTTGGTGGAAGCACAGACTCACATAATTCCGCAGTAAGAGACATACTGCTTCTTCTTACCCTGCCCACCGCAGATGGAATCTGAGATACACACAGGTTAAAAGATACACTGTCCGGTGCAACAGGGTTCTGCCTGCCATATCCTTTCTGTGATTACAGTTTTTAAAGAGCTAGCCTGAAAATATAGGACAAAAGCGATGGTTTAACTTTTTTTTTTAATTGGTATGCTGGCTCTGGAATCTGCTGGATAACTTTGGACAAGTGAATCAGTTACTCTGTCTCAAATTCCCTAACCTGTAAAGTGGGACTAATCATCGTAGCTATCTCCTGGGTTGATGTATGCAGTACATAAAATAATAGGTGTTAAGTTTCTAGTACGATATCTGGAACATAACACCTATGCTTCATAAATATTGACTATCACTTTTCTTTACTGCCAGGAGGATTGGTATTTAGTTTAGGGGCTCCAAAGAAGAAATTACAAAGCGTGTGGTCTTCTGTGACTGGAAGAGTGGAGTGAAGGTAGAAAATCTGAGGGCGGTGTTATCTCTCTGCAGAAGGGAAATGATGATTTCAGTAGGTTCAATAGGTGGGAATCTAACTTTCCCGGGAGCACAGCTGATAAATGCCGCCTCTCATTCAGAAGGTACAGGGGCTCCTTCAGAGGGCAGGGGTTCTGAGGTCTGGCTGTGCACACTGGCTCTGCCCAGCTGTCCTTAGTGGGTGGTGGAGGGCTTCCTCTGGGTGACTGCTTCCCTGGAGAGACCAGAGACTTTGTGTCCCCCAAATCAGAGCAAATGCTCCTCCACCAGCCTCCATACAGCTCTCTTGGTGTTGGAGGTGACGTGTTTTATCCATTCTGAGCAATGAGTCTGTGTGGCCGTAAGAAAACAAGCTTTCTTCCCCTGTGGGTAAAATATGCATGCATGCATACATACACAGATAAATGGAAGAGAGGCACAGCTATACTGGTTCTGAGGAGATAAAGCCGTTGCAGCGATACACAGGATGCGGATGGACCATTCTCTTTGTAGGCCAGTGCCTGGGGACCTTGGTGAAATATGGATCCCGACTCAGCAGGTCCCGGTGGCGCCGGAGGCTCTGCATCGCTGACTGGCTCCGGTGTGATTTGGGTGCTGCTGGTCTGGGGCCACACTTGGAGTAGCAAAATACTGTATTGCTTCATTGTTGACTTTTTGTTTTGTATTCTGGAGAAAATGTGTGTGTGTATGTGTGTGAGCCTCTCAGTTGTGTCCAACTCTGCAACCCCATGGACTGTAGCCCACCAGGCTCCCCTGCCCTTGGAATTCTCCAGGCAAGAATACTGGAGTGGATAGCCATTCCCTTCTCCAGAGGATCTTCCCAACCAGGAAGTGAACCTGGGTTAAAGGCAGCCATTTGCTCCAGAGTGGAGAAGCTGGGATTCTAGAAGAGTGATTCACTAGATGTGATCTCAGCAATTCAGCCTCTGCACCACCTGGGAAGATGTTAGGAATGCAGAATATCACCCCACTCGCCCTACCCCCCAACACCGACACACAGCAGCCCTCCTCAATCTGGGAGTTGGAGGCCAGAACCCAGCAGTTTCTGTGTGACTCCTGGAAGTAATTCTGACAGGGCGGAAGTTCGAGAACCACTGCACTAGAGTAGCGGACTCTGGGTTTGAAAGTCCTGCGGAGAATGTAACCAATCATAAAGAATGGTTCTGGGCTCCCAGAGCACATCTCCTGGCCTCTTTCTGCTCAAACTGGATTCCTTGGGCTGTTACGTCCTGGCAAGAAAGGACGGGCTGGAGGAAGATGGCTCTTCAAAGGCTTAGCTTTACCTGCACATCCTCCAGTGGCTGTTCTGCTTTCCTTATGTGCCTGCAGAGTTGCTCAGTCATGTCTGACTCTTTGCAACCCCATGGACTATAGCTCACCAGGCTCCTCTGTCCATGGGATTCTCCAGGCAACAATACTGGAGGGGTTGCCATGCCCTCCTCCAGGGGATCTTCCCAATCCAGGGATCAAACCTGTGTCTCCTGGACGAGCAGAAGATTCTTTACCGCTTAGCCACCAAGGAGGCAAATGTGTGTCCAAAATAAAGCCTGGGAAATTGTTTCACGTACAGCAATTCCTGAGTGGCTATGAGGCTCAGATATTCCCGTCAAGAACTTTCTTTGGTTGTGGTGTTGGGATAAATAGGATGTCCAGATTTGCCCAAGCTGGAGCGGTTTTTCATAGCACAGGGCTTGCGGTGTTGACACCAAGGTCTTGTGTAACCAAGGACAGTCCGCACCCCAGCTGCAGGCTATTGCGGGCACAGCTGCAAAGGGTGAACCACTAGGGGGTCTTGTGGAAATGCAAGCTCTGATTTGGTACTCCTAGGTTGGAGCCAGGGAATCTGCATTTCCAACAGGTCCTCAGGTGACATTCCACTGCTGATGTTTGAACCACACTTGGGTAGCACAGCAGTGTGTCGGCCTTGGCGTTCCAAGCTGGCCCATGTGCAGATCAATCAGGGTGTCCCATAGCCGCTCACACTGCAGGTGGGCTGCTTGGCCTTGACAAATGCAGAGAGAACTTTAGGGTCGTCTCCAGGCATTAGGGGCTTCCATGGTGGCTCAGTGGTTAAAAAAAAAAAAAAAAAAAACTCACCTGGGAATGTAGGAGACATTTGAGATGTGGGTTTAGTCCTTGGGTCAGGAAGATCCCCTGGAGGAGAAATTCCAGTATTCTTGCCTCAGAAATCCCATGGACAGAGGAACCCAGTAGGCTACATACAGTCCATGGGGTTGCAAAGAGTCACACATGACTTAGCGACTAAACAGCAGCCAAGCCTGTAGGACTGTGTATTTGGCCTACAATTGTAGCATGTTAGTGGGCTTCCCGGGTGACTCACTGTGAAGAATCTGCCTGCTAATGCAGGAGACCTGCGTTCAATCCCTGGGTTGGGAAGATCCCCTGAGAGCAAGAAATGGCAACCCACTCCATTATTCTTGCCTGGAGGATCCCATGGACAGAGGAGCCTGGCAGGCCCTAGTCTATGGGGTTGCAAAGAGTTGGACATGACTTGCACCTGAGCACGTGCGTGTGCGCGCGCACACACACACACACACACACAGAATGCTAACAAATCATACAGTTCTGGGCTGTAGATCTTTCACCCATCGAATCCAAATACTCTTTTTAAAAAATTATTATTTACAAGGACAGGTGACTGCTGTTGATCCATGAAAAGAACATTCTCAAGTCTATTGATCTCAGTTCATGTTTGAGTACAACTTAGTACTTTTCCTTGTTTGGGCTGAGCATCTGCAAATGACCCGGGATGGCGTATCCGTCATTTTCGGTCCTGTCTCCGCCTTGCAAATGGTACGTTTGTCCTTGACTTTACAGCTGTGGTCGACCACAGGGTCTTTTGCTTTTTGCAGTGTTTCTGCTTTTCACCCTAATGAGTTTTGCTTTATCCATAGCCTGCTTTACTAATTGTAACACAGCAGCACGTTCTATAGCCCATCTGTTTCCATGATTGATTGTCTTTTACTTCAGGGTATCCTAATGAGTTACTTAAAAAAAAAAAAAAAGTCAAGCTTCAGTGTGACCTTTCAGATCATCATAAATTGTGTTTGCATGTTGTGACCACCCAAAGCACAAGAAACAATTTGTTTGATGTTGAGGAGGTGATTTCTCCTTACTCCCCACACGCACAGTCATGCCCGGAGCTCTCTTGCCTTGTGCCGTCTGTCTCATCCTGCTGACACCCCGCCGTGGTCAGTCTTCCAGGCTGCGTGCCTTTGCTGCTCACGGACAGAGAGAGGGTGGCTCTGTCTGTGGCCGGGCTTACTTATCTCTCAAGAAGCTGCCAGTCTAGGATTTTCTGATAGTGTGTAAAGTTGTCTGCGTGCAGAGTTAATCCTCATTGTTTGTGCTAGTTATTGTGTATAAAGACACCTCCAGCTCTCGAGTTAGCAAAAACTGAACAGTTGGCCCTAGGGGATGTCTAGGGTCAGGGTCCTGGTCTGATGGTCACAACATTTTTCTCAACTGATTAGCGCCTGACCTTGTGTTACCTGCCTCTCTGTTTAAAGAGACCGTGTTTAATTCGTGTCCTTGACTCACTAACAGCGGCTTCGGGGCCCACAGCACGCACCCCGTGCCTGGAGGCAGCTTGTCTAACGCTCCTGTTGGCTCCGCAGGATGAGCACAGGCTGCTTGCGTTTCAGACGCCTCGACAGCACGGCAGCGCTGTGCTCGGGAGCCATTGTAAGCAGCGTCATCAACAAAGAGCACACGCAATAAATGTGGGGATTGTGGCACTAAAAAAAGCCACAAGGAAGACAGTCGTTTGCCACGTGAGAGCTGAAATAAGAGGGCAGAGCACCGCCTTGCTCATCCCCCACCGGTGTGTGCACAGGGTGACTCACGGGCTCCCCAGCTTTGGGCACGTTCACCAGTGACTGCAGAAGTGCCCTAAGTATTGACTTGGGGGTTACAGATCGTAGTTTATTTTACAAGTTCATGAATATGAACCGTATGAATAATGATTAACTGTATGAATGATGGGTCATTATAGGACCATGCTCTTGTTTCTTTTAAAGCATTTTATAGAAGTATAGTTGATTTATGCTGCTGCTGCTAAGTCGCTCCAGTCGTGTCCAACTCTGTGCAACCCCATAGACGGCAGCCCACCGGGCTCCCCGCCGTCCCTGGGATTCTCCAGGCAAGAACACTGGAGTGGGTTGCCAATTCCTTCTCCAATGCATGAAAGTGAAAAGTGAAAGGGAAGATGCTCAGTCGTGTCTGGCTCTTAGCGACCCCATGGACTGCAGCCTACCAGGCTTCTCCGTCCATGGGATTTTCCAGGCGAGAGTACTGGAGAGGGGTGCCATTGCCTTCTCCAGTTGATTTATAATGTTGTGTTAATTTCTGCTGTGTAGCAAAGTGGTTCAATTATACACACACATACACACATATATATATACACTCTTTCATATTCTTTTATGTAATGTTTATCCCAGGACACTGAGTATAGTTCCCTGTGCTGAAGAGCAGAGCCTTGTTTGTTCATTCTACATGTGTTAGTTTGCATCCCAGCCCANTTTGCATCCCAGCCCACCCCTCCCCACATGCCTCCCCTCACCCCTCCCCACACCCCTCCCCACACTGCTCGCCCACAGCTCCCACAAATTTGCTCTCTGTGTTTGCGAGTCTGTTTCTCTTTATAGATAAGTGCATTTCTGTTGTATTTTAAATTCCACATAAGTGATTATCATGTGGTATTTGTATATGACCGTTGTCTTGATTGCTGGCTTTGCTTAGTCTATGAAAAGACAAGAATCCACTGACTCTGCTCTCACAGAGGGATAAAAGGATTTGCTTCAGCCATTGCACAACTGCCGGAAGCGTGATGGTAGAGGTCTACCTTTCATATGAATGAAGACACATCATCTCCTTGGCAACGCCTTCTTATTACCAGTATCCAGAGCCCTCTTTATGAAAAAACATGACAGCAAGCTTTGTTGGATACCATATAGAAGGGACTAACCTCCATGCACGGATCCCCGTGTTTTGGAGATGTTGCAGTCCCCCAGAGAAAGGAGGCTCTTTATCACAGCATGGTAAGCACGAAGCACTTAATGGGAAGTTCAGAAGACCTCATGCGAAGAGCTGACTCACTGGGAAAGACTCTGATGCTGGGAGGGATTGGGGGCAGGAGGAGAAGGGGACGACCGAGGATGAGACGGCTGGATGGCATCACGGACTTGATGGACGTGAGTCTGAGTGAACTCCGGGAGATGGTGATGAACAGGGAAGCCTGGCGTGCTGTGATTCATGGGGTCGCAAAGAGTCGGACACAACTGAGCGACTGAACTGAACTGAACTGAACAGAAGATAGGTGGTAGAGAGTTTCAGACCCACCAGGGATGGGCTAGTTTTTCTTTCCTGCGTTCCTCTGCGTGTGGGCTCAGTTGTATCCAACTCTTCATGACTCAGTGGACTATAGCCTGCAAGGCTCCTCTGTCCACAGAATTTTCCAGGCAAGAATAGTGGAATGGGTTGCTATGTCCAACTCCAGGGAATCTTCCCAACCAGAGACTGAACCCACATCTCTTGTGTCTCCTGCCTTGGCAGGCAGATTCTTTGTCACTGCACCACCTGGGAAGCCCTTTTCTTTCCTGTTAGACTGCAGATTCCACCTCTGTCTTTTCACCGTTGTGTCCCACTACCTGCCATATAATGAGAGCTCAAGTATTTTTTGAATAAACGTGGAAGCATTTGAGCTGATGTCTCAAGGCCTAACTTATATCAGTTTTTTAAACTGTTTGATAACTTTCCATGGGATATTTATCAAGTAGAATTATATTTCACAAATCAATTGATTCTACCCAAGGCCTGTAAACTTTAGCCTCAGCATTCTCACCCCTCCAATATTTTATTATGAAAAAATTTTCAAATATACAGAAAGGTTAAAGGATTTTCACAGTGAGTATCCATATATCCACCATCCATATCCTAACGTTTTACTATGCTTGATTTTTCACGGATCTGTGTATCCATCTATCCCTTTACCCATTCATTAATCCATCTTATTGTTTTATGTGTTTCAAAGTGTATTGAAGAGTGACTTTCCTAATGGTCTAGTGGCTAAGACTCTGCACTCGTAATACAGGGGGCCCAGGTTCAATCCCTAGTCAGGGAACTAGATCCCACATGCCACAACTTAGAGTCTGCATGCCGCAACAAAGATCTGAGGTCCCTCCTGCCACACGTAAGGCATGGTACAACCAAAATAAATAAACATTTTTTAAAAAAACAAAGTAAATTGAAGACATCAGTACATTTCTCCCTTAATATTTCAATGTGCATAGAATTAACTAGACTTTTGTTTTTGACATGACTTTTTAATTTGTTTTGGTAATAATTTCTTTATCTATAAAATTATAGGTTTATGCTGAGAGATACCTACTCCCCTTTCAGGTGGTTTTGTGAGTACTTAATGCCTGGCTTGGTTTAGAGGGGTTAAAGTGTGGAACAAGTAAGTTTTCCCCTAAGTTTTGAACCTTGGATCAGGAAAGCTTTATTGGCCCAGAGCTGCACCCTTTCATGTATACAGTTTCTAAGAGTGCATTCATGATACCATGGTAGAGTTGCTTGATTCTGAAGGAGATCATTTGGTCTGTATATCCCCAAAGGTTTTCTATCTGCATGTACAGAATTAATCTGCTGATCCCTGTTGTAAAGAAAAAAATAAAAATTATTGTGTAGCCTGGGAGGCATCTGGAAATTAGAATAATGATAACTCTATAAAAAATTTTGGCAGAGGTGGAGAAGGGGACACTGTAAACACTAGAGAACTGAGATATAAGTGTGCCTTTCAATAATATTTATGTCTCTAGATACACTCTTTCCTATTTTTTCTTTAAATGTAAAAAGGAGAAACAAAATCGTGGCTCAGTGTGTGTCAGTCGGCTCGTGCTAAAGGCGCTGTAACAGACGGGCCCGCGTCTCTGCGGCTTTCAGCAGCAAAGCTGCTTGCCCTCCAGAGATCGCCCTCGGTTGGCTCTGTGTTGTCTTCTCTCTGGGCTCAGGTCGACAGAACCTCCTCCGTCTGGGCCGTCCTCGGTCTTGTGGTAGTGAGGATGGGGAGGGCAAGGCACAGCTGACTCTGAGAGCTTCTGCCTAGAAATGACATATGTTGCCTTTGCTTCCATTTCCTTGGCCAGAAGAAGTCATAGAGGCAAAGCTGGGTTCCACGGGATGGGGTTATTTGGCACTGCTGCAAAGAGAGGAGGCACATCGATGTGAGCGATAATGTACTTTTCCTCATGGAGACATCGGGGCCAAGAGATTTGTGTTGTTGTTTAAAATGGAGTGACTTTAATATGTTTGCAGGCAGAGGGCAGAAACCTGTGCAGAGAGGAGGAAAAGCTTCTGTTAGTCCTGCTAGGGGCAGACTTTCAGGGTTAGGTGAGGTTCTGGGTCTGTGGGTTAGACCTGAAAGTCCACACTAGCTACAGTAAAAGATCTAGCAAGTAGGAATCAACCCGGGCAGATGGGTGAATGGCAGAATCTGATCAGCCGATTAGGGATGAAGCTTGAAACTCTGCATTTCTAACAAGTTCCCCAGGGACACTGGTGTTGTCGGTCGAGGGGCCATACTTTGAGTAGCAATGATCTACATCATCAGATATTCCAACACGAAAGAGGGAAACAGGCATTCATTTGTAAACCACGTGGGTCAAACAGACCAAACAGTAAACCCCAGGGGAATAAAGGTACCTGTTCTGAAATGTTGGGCATTTCCAGTTCAGAGCATCTCCAAGGCAGAGATGAACTGGGCTTTGAGACAACAGGAAGGCCCTTTGAATGACAGTGAATAGATCAGATGGATTCGAGGTTGGTGACAGCAGAGTGGGTAGATCGCGTGGGGTGGCTGCAGAAGGGTGGGAGGCGCTGGGCGGGAGCGGTCCCACACCGTGGCTTTGGGGCTCCCCTTCTGCCGGCAGCCTGTCTGTGGTGGTGTGGGAGTCGGCCGAGACAGCAGCAGTCTGCCATCACAGGCAGGACTCCAGAAACTGCAGTCAATGTTTTTTGAGCACTCAAACATGAACAGCAGTTGTCAGAATCCCCATCTTTAGATGGTAGCAAATGATTCAGTACAGTTAATAAAACCATTCAGCAATTTCATTGCTATGAAGTCTGTTTCATCTGAATTTTGATTGTCATAAATAACTTGCTAGTTAAATCCTGAATCAAAACTACAGCTATGGGATTTGACATGTGAAGAGAGAATTTTGAGGTGAAATTGTTCTCTAGAATTTCAGCATAATTTCTTCAAAAGAAAATCTGCAGTTATTATATATGTTTGTAACTGAGTTACTTTGCTGTACACCTGAAACTAACACAACAGTGTAAATCAACTATAATAAAAATTTAAAAAGAAAGAAAATCCGTAGTTATTAAGAAGAGTTTAACTTATTGTTAGTTGAGTCCTCTCTTTGGTGACATTAACAGCAGTGTCTTGGCCATATTATATTTCAAACATGTCTTAACTTCTGTGTGAATAACTCTTATAGTCAAGTTTTGTGTCAAACGCATCTGTCACTAAATTCAGATCCTGCCACCTGCTTGCTGGGGTGCCATGGGCAACTGTTGAACTGTTCTGAGCCTCCTTTCTTTACCTGTAAACGCTTGCTAATATCTCACTGTGTCAGTGATAGTTTAACAGTAATAGTTGGATTGGCTAAAAAGTTCATTCCGTTTTAAGCAAAAATGAAAGACCACGTTTTTCATTTCCACTAAGACCTTTCTCGAACAATGTATTCCTTAACCAAATTAACTATTTGGCCAACCCAAATTATTTAGAGAACATTGCATAAACTAGTCTCTCAGTAAAATGTTAGGTGCATTTGAAATCACTCTTATTTCAGCATTTAGCGTGAACCAGAGACGGGCAAGTATTAGAGAGCATGTGGAAAAAGTGGAGCCCACAAACACTGCTCATGAGATTTTAATATGTAAGCACTTTACAAACCAGTTTGGCATTCTCTTAAAATGTTAAAGATAGGTATACCATATGACCCAGAAATTCTATTTATAGGGGTCTGCCCAAGGGAAGTGAAAATATATCCCCATAAACACTTGTACACAAATATTCATAGCAGCATTACTCCTAGCAGCCAAAACAAAAGTCCATCAACTAGTGATTGAATGAGCAACTTGCAGTGTCTCTAGACGGGGCTTCTGTGGTGGCTCAGCGGCAAAGAATCCACCTGCAGATGCAGGAGGCGTGGATTCCACCCCTGGGTTGGGAAGATCCCCTGGAGAAGAAAATGGCAACCCACTCCAACATTCTTGCTTGGGAACTTCCATGGCCAGAGGAGCCCAGCAGGCTACAGACCACAGTATCACATGACTGAGCAACTAAGCAACAGCATATTCCAGACACTGAATATTGTTTGGCAACAAAATTGCATAAAGTACTGATATACACTACAGCATAGATGAACTTCAAAAACACTGTCCTAGGTAGAAGGAGCCAGGCACAAAAGACCACAAATAGTTTCCTTCCATTTCTATGGTTTTTACCCCAAATCACTGCTTTGTACACTTTTACAGGTGAATCTGAAATCGAGTCTCCTGTATCTAAAACTTTACTCCCTTTCTTGTTCCACGTCTGTTCCCCCTCAAGATGGAGGAATTTCAAAGAAAAGAAGGGATTGAAAGAGAGCTGGACCCTTTAGGGCCCTCCCAGTGACAAAAGTGTTTCCCTGTCCCCTGGTTTTTGTTTGTAGACCTTCCCTAAATTCCAAGTGACAGATTCAGACAGCTGCTAATTAGGGAATGCAGAAACAAAGGAAAGAGAGTTAAGAAGCAATGGTGCAGTGATATTCCAGCTGAGCTATTTCAAATCCTAAAAGATGCTGCTCTGAAAGTGCTGCACTCAATATGTCAGCAAATTTGGAAAACTCAGCAGTGGCCACAGGACTGGAAAAGGTCAGTTTCCATTCCAACCCCAAAGAAAGGCAATGCCAAAGAATGTTCAAGCTTCTGCACATTTGCAGTCATCTCACACGCTAGCAAAGTAATGCTCACAATTCTCTAAGCCAGGCTCCAACAGTGCATGAACTGAGAATTCCAGATGTTCAAGCTGGATTTAGAAAAGGCAGAGGAACCAGTGATCAAATTGCCAACACCAGTAGATCATAGAAAAAGCAAGAGAGTTCCAGAAAAACATCTACTTCTGCTTTATTGACTACGCTAAAGCCTTTGATGATGTGGATCACAACAAACTGTGGAATATTCTTCAAGAAATGGGAATACCAGATCACCTTACCTGCCTCCTGAGAAATTTGTGTGCCGGTCAAGAAGCAACAGTTAGAACCAGACAATGAACAATGGACTGGTTCCAAATTGGGAAAGGTGTACATCAAGGCTGTATATTGTCACCTGGCTCATTTAACTTCTATGCAGAGTACATCATGCAAAATGCTGGGCTGGAGGAAACACAAGCTGGAATCAAGATTGTCGGGAGAAATATCAGTAGCCTCCAATATGCAGAAGACACCACCCTTATGGCAGAAAGTGAAAAAGAACCAAAGAGCCTGTTGCTGAAAGTGAAAGAGGAGAGTGGAGAAGCTGGCTTAAAACTCAGCATTCAAAAAACTAAGATCATGTCATCCAGTCCCATCATTTCATGGGAAATAGATGGGGAAACAATGGAAGCAGTGACAGACTTTATATTTTGGGCTCCAAAATCACTGCAGATGGTGAATGCAGCCATGAAATTAAAAGATGCTTGCTCCTTGGAAGAAAAGCTATGACCAACCTAGACAGCTTATTAAAAAGCAGAAACATTACTTTGCTGACAAAGGTCTGTCTAGTCAAAGCTATGGTTTTCCAGTGGTCATGTATGGATGTGAGTGTTGGACCATAAAGAATGCTGAGCACCGAAGAATTGATGCTTTTGAACTGTGGTGTTGGAGAAGACTTTTAAGAGTCCCTTGGACTGAAAGAAGATCAAACTAGTCAATCCTAAAGGAAGTCAACCCTGAATATTCATTAGAAAGACTGATGCTGAAGCTGAAATGCAATACTTTGGCCACCTGATGAGAAGAGTCGACTCATTGGGAAAAAACCCTGAGGCTGGGAATGATTGAAGGCCGAAGGAGAAGGGGAAGACAGAGGATGAGATGGTTGGATGGCATCACCAACTCGATGGACGTGAGTTTGAGTAAACTCTGGGAGATGGTGATGGACAGGGAGGCCTGGTGTGCCGCAGTCCGTGGGGTCACAAAGAGTCGGACACGACTGAGCGACTGAACTGAACTGAGTGCAGTGATAGGGCAGAGTCCTGTCTCCTCCTCAGGGATGTGCGCTTAGCAATCTGACACAGATCTCTTGAGTCCTTCTGGAAGAGTAAGGCCCCCCCAGGGGGAGGGTGATGACTTGGGACTGAACACAGTATGTGAACTCAGGACTGGCTGGACCCAGAAGGCTGAAGATTGAGATCCTGGAACATCACCCTGTTACCTCCCCACCAACCAACCAGGGAAAGGTCAGATGCTCTGCAGCCCTCCCCTCCAAATGTGCCCTTCCTTGATAACCGTTGGGGAGTTTGGGTCTTTTCAGCGTGAGCCACCAGTATTCTTTGCTCTGCCCAACAATAAACCTTTTTCTGCTCCAAACTCAGAAGTTTCAGTTTGTTTGGCCTCACTGTGCATCAGGCGCATGAATACAGCACGTAAATGACAACTCAGCAACTCAGCAATGCTATTTTTCAAAACAGTGAACTGTGTTCATTTTAAAAATATTTTTATTTTTTCCGTGTTGGTTCTCATCACTGTAAGATGAAGACAATCAATGAAGTACTGTTACTTTTCTGATATATGTTGGATTCTCTTAGCCATCATGGATGTTTCTGCTTTCTCAATTCAGTGGGCAAGCTTCACCCTGAAACTAATAGCCTGCAGGCACTGGCTGAGGATACTAACATCCAAAAACAATAGAAAGTTCAGTTGGTAAATGCAAATCAATAGCACTAGCTGATGAGTCCATGTGAGTGAAAAGAGATTTGTAAGATGGAGTGTCTTCACGTTAGCCATTAAACCTCTCCTTCACCAGGTCTTCATCAAATGCCTGTCTTTAGGGGGGCAATTGAATCTAAGATATCAGACATGTTTGAATTATGGAGCTCGATGGCTCCACTGCTAGCCCTGGGCACAGGTTAAAAGGAGCTGAATGTAATATTCCCCCAGAAAATGATGTAAGGAAGATAGTAGCCAGTGCCTAGAAGATACTCTCCTAGAGCTACTGCCGGACATGAGGTTGTAGATGCAAAAGTATATTCGAAGAGACACCCCAAACCCCACATGTTAAAATGCTGGGAAACTCACTCAAGCATCAGATTTGAGAACTAAGTGGGTGTGTAGGATTTTTTTACCAGTTGTTTGTTTAGGCTGCACCTACTCTTCGTGCAGCACGCAGGCCCGTTAGTTGCGGCATGTGGTATCTAGTTACTTATCCAGGCCCCCTATGTTGGGAGTGCAGAGGCACAGCCGCTGAACCGCCAGGGAAGTCCCTGTGTGCTTATGCAGGCCTCTGTGTATGTGTGTATGTGTGGGTGGGTGTGAATTCTCTGGCCTTGCTTTCTGAACACAGGAATCGCTTGACAGTGGTTATAGGACCGTATTGTTCCATCATACATAAATAAATCCCGAATATCAGGACTGGCACGTGGCTGGTTTCATGGAGGCTCTTGCTGTGGAGACGTGACCTGCACACCCTCTGAGTGGACAGTTAGGGGTGCCTGGGCTCACGCAGGCACTCCCACCAGGCTTCTTTGAAGAGCTGAGAAGTCATTGGGGAGAGAAGGGATCTCAAAGTTGCTTCCAAAACAATGACAAACAGACAAAAAACTCTGGTTCCTTAGTGTCTGACGAGGGTCACTGGCATTAAAATCACTTTGTTGGGGGCTAGGATACGAGAGTTCTGTTACTAAAAAATGAGAAATTTGAGTGACTGCACTCTGCCACCCTCTGTTGCTAGGGTAACAGCAGTGAGTGAAAGAGACCAAGATCCCTGCTTGGTTGAGCCTTTCTGCACTAAATTCTTCTCCAAGAGCAGGCCCTAGGCCCACAGCATCTCCATTACCTGAGTAGTCAGTAGAAAATTTTTAGTCACTGGACCTACTTAAAAGTCAGAAACTTGGGGGGTGCAGTCCCACAGTATAGGTTTTAACAACCTTTCTAGGTACTGATACATTGACCTTGCAAAGGGTTTCTAAGTCTCGGCTCTGCTGACATTTTGTTGTTGCCGTTCAGTCGCTCAGTCGTGTCCAATTCTTTGTGACCCCATGGACTGCAGCACGCCAGGCTCCCTTGTCCTTCACTATCTCCTAGAGTTTACTCAAACTCATGTCCATCAAATCGGTGATGCCATCCAACCATCTCATCCTCTGTCGTCCCCTTCTCCTCCTGCCTTCAATCTTTGCCAGTAACAGGGTCTTTTCCAATGAGTCAGTTCTTTACATCAGGTGGCCAAAGTATTGGAGCTTCAGCATCAGTCCTTCCAGTGAATATTCAGAGTTGATTTCCTTTAGGATGGACTGGTTTGATCTCCTTGCTGTCTAAGGGACTCTCAAAAGTCTTCTCCAACACCATAGTTTGAAAGCATCAATTCTTTGGTGCTCAGCCTTCTTTATAGACCAGCTCTCACATCTGTACTTGACTACTGGAAAAACCATAGCTTTGACTATACCAACCTTTGTAGGCAATGTGATGTCTCTCTCTCTTTTTCTTTTTTTTTGGATACTTGGGGCTGAATAATTCTATGTTTTGGTGGCTGTCTGGTAAGTGGTAGGCTCTTTAGCATGCACGATGCTAAGTAGCTCCCTTATCTCACTTCTGACTATAGAAGCATCTCTAGATGGTGATAGCAGTTCCCTGGTTCCAGGAGCACCCCAGGTGGGCAGCAGTTGTTAGGGCAAGGCTGTTCAAATGGTGGGCTGACCTGAACTGTTGGCATCCCTTCTATCAGATCTCTGGGGCGGGAATGAGGAATCTGTGTTTTATAACATCCTTCTGGATTTCCCTGGTGGTCCAGTGGTGAAGACTCATTCTTCCAGTGCAGGGAGCTTGAGTTCAGTCCCTTGCCAGGGAGCTGAGACCCCACATGCCATGCGACATGGCCAAAAATTGTAAAAAGCAATTAATTTTTAAAAATTCTTTAAAAACAAAATCCTTCTGGTGAGTCTGATGCTGCTAATTTTGAGAACTACCTGGAGACACAGGCAGGAAACAATTACATGTATACACATACCCGAGCCACTCAGAGAGACTGGTGTGCTGCACCCAACACCTGTGAAGATGGAGTGTCTTCACTTTATCCGTGCTGTGCCATGCTTTGGAAGGACAGGAAAGAAGGCGGGCGGCCAGGTGTTCTGGGGGAGTGGAAGGGTGTCATTTTAAACAATATGGTTGAGAAAGGTCTCACTGAGAAGGAGATACTTGAAGGAAGTGAATAAGTGCATCCAGCTATGATGGGAAAAACCCTGCAGGCATAGAGAAGGAAAACAGAAAAGCCCCCGGGGCAGCTGATGCATGTGTGGGAGGCTCAGAGGGCAGTACGCAGCCTAGAGCGGTGGAGTCAAAGAGGAAAGAAAGTAGTTGGGAAAATATGAGAGTAATAAGAAATTAATGAATGAATGAAGTTACCTGTTTCTGGACTTGATTTCTGTACATGCTAGCTAGTTCTTTTAGTATATTCTGTGGTGTTCTTGACTTCAGCTTTCCCTTCTGTAAAGCAAGAAGAGTACTTGTCCCTTATAGATCTGCTCTGAAAAATGACATGGTCAACTGATGGTAAACCTTTAAGAAAGGATAGAGTACACTTATATTATTGAACTTTTCATGCTTAGCACATTGCATTGCTCATAGTACATGAACAATAAATATAACATGCATTGTAAATAAAACAAAACTAAACCCAGAGAAATTCAGACCTATCATATCAGCATCTCTGTTCTGGAGACTGGTAATCTGCACTGCCAACAGTTTTCTCCCAAACAATTCTTGTGTATGTGTATGTGTGTGTGTTTTCTTGGTTTTTACTTTTATTTTTAATATTTTAATTTTATTAAAGTATAGTTGATTTTCAATGTTGTATCAGTTTCAAGTGTGCCACAAAGTGATTCAGTTATCCACGCACATATTGTTGTGTAGTTACTAAGTTGGGTCCAACACACTGTGACCCCGTGGACTGTCTCCTGTAAGGCTTCTCTGGCCTTTGCATTTCCCAGGGAAGATTCCTGGAGTGAGTTGCATTCCTTCTCCAGGGGACCTTCCTGACCCGGGGACTGAGTCTGCATCTCTTGCGCTGGCAGGCAGAGGCTTTACCGCTGAGCCACCAGGGAAGCCCCCGTATACCGTACACACAGATGTGTTCTTTTTCAGACTGGTCTCATATACGCATTACAGATTGTTGCACAGAGTTCCCGTGGTGTGCAGCAGATCCTCGCTGGGTTTCTGTTTTATGTATAGCAGTGTGTGTGTACTTAATCTCTCCCTTCCACCACGCTTCCCCTTTGGTAACCATGTGTTTTCTTTCTGATGTCTGTAACTCTGCTTCCTTTTTGTAAATAAGGTAATTTGTATCTTTTTTTAGATTCCACACATGAGTGATAGCATATTACATTTGTCATTTTCTGGCTAATTTACTTCACTTAGTGTAATGATGTCTAGGTGTGCCCCTGTTCCTGCACATGGCATTATTTTGTTCTTTTTATATCTGAGTAATATTCCATTGTATATTATATGTACCACATCTTCTTTGTCCATTCCTCTGTGGATGGACATTTAGGTTGCACCCATGCCTTGGCTGTTGTAATATTGCTTCAGCGGATATTGGGGTGTAGGTATCCCTTCAGATTATGTTCTTCTCTGGATATATGCCCAGGAGTGGAGTTGTTGGGCCATGTTGTAGCTCTAGTCTTAGTTTTTAAAAAACCTCCATACTGTTCTCCATAGAGGCTGTACTAATTTACATTCCCACCAACACTGTAAGGGGCGGGGGGTGGTTCCCTTTTCTTTACATCTTTGCCAGCATTTATTGTTTGTATACTTTTTGATGTTGGTTATTCTAAGCAGTGTGAGGTAATAACTCAAGAAAGTTTTGATTCACATTTTTCTGGTAATTAGCGATGCTGAGCACTTTTTCGACTTCCCTGGTGGCTCAGATGGTGAAGCATCTGTCTACAATGTGAGAGACCTGGGTTCAATCCCCGGGTTGGGAGATTTTTTTTGGTCATTTGTATGTCTTCTTTGGAGAGATATCTATTTAGATCTTCTGTCCATCAAATAGTTCTTGAATACATACAATATATTAAGAATCTTCATTCTTTTCATATATTTATTTGTATCCTTGTCCCTACTTAATTACTTGAAATACCCCAACAGTGGGATTTTCCAGGTGTGAAAATGAATGCATGAGGTTCCGAACGCATTCCCAACGGGAGACCAACTGGTAGACCTACTATGCGATGCTCAAGGAATTACACTGAGGGACTGCTAACTTCACGGTGGGGCTTTTTAGGTTGAACATTCAGGAGACGACTCAGAGGGAACTAATTCCTTTTCCTTTCGTGGTTTTCTCAAGCCAATCAATAATATAAAGAAAAAGGAACACTTCTCTATCCATTCTGTGAAAGTGACTCTGAGGTAAATAAGGTTTTATGTCCACCGTGGTGTTTTTGAAGTTGTTTAAAGTCATCCAAGACAAAATGTTCCTTGTACCTAGCTATCTAAGTTTGTGTGTTTTTGCATTACACTTGCCTCCCTCTGATGATGACATATGTCCTTGGCTTTGGTAATGGAAAATGAGAACTCTGAACTGTATCTTCTTCTTTCTAAATGCTCAGTGTTTAGGGCCATTTTCAGTCTTTGAAAATAGGCCATTCTTCAACATGTTATTTTGCTTGGTTATTTTGCTCAACCTTATTTGCCTTAGGGAACCTCAGAGATTAAATCTTAACACATTGTGACACGATCATGGTTTAAAACCACAGCTAGGTTTGTCTGCCTTAATTTCCCCTCTGTGAGTTCAAGAGGTCAGACATGGTCTGGGGCAACACTTAGGAGCCTGTGTCTGGAGAACGCAATTGGATTAGTTGGTGTGAATCCCTCCCCCCCCCCTTTTTTTTTTCCTGACATTGAAATGATGAGGTGGGTGAGTATCAAGATAAAGTTTTATACTGATTTATTACACTGAGGAAACACATCATGCCTGAAGAGAAAATGCCTTCTCATTATTTAGTTGCTGACATTCATCACAATAGTTCATGATGATGGCCAAGAGTGAAACTGAAAGCAACCAAACAGTTTTGCCCACTCAGTTCACCTAAGTATTGCAAATTAATTACATTAATTAGTAAGATATGTGTGTAAGCAATTTAAGGTAGTCAAAAATCAAGGAGATTTATCTTGTAACTGACTGTCATTACTTTTAAGTACTTCTCAGTGCAGACCCATGAAATGTTTACATACCCCGCCTCATGTTTCACAGATTGGAGGAATGAAGATTCAAGGTCCCTGGGTCTGGTCTGAACCGAACTTAGTCACTGTCCAGGAGTAGCCTCAACATAGTCACCAAACTTTCCCCATTACTTTTCTACCAAGAACCATTTTCAGTTAAAGTTGTCCTTGGATTGTCAGAAAAAATACAGAATGCCCAGTTAAATTTGAATTTCAGATAATCAGCAAGTATACTTTGTATCCTACACAGTCCACACATGGACTTCCCTGGTGGCTCAGCTGGAGAGAGCGTGCCTACCCATGCAGGAGACGCAGGAGACGCAGGCTCGATCCCTGGGTCAGGAAGGTCCCCTGGGAGAGGAAATGGCACCCCACTCCAGTATTCTTGCCCAGAAGAGTCCATGGACTGAGGAGCCTGGCGGGCTGCCGTCCATGGCGTCGCACAGAGTCGGACACGACTGAGCACCACACCACCACGTGGCCCAGGCCTCACTTCGGATATACTGATATCTGGGGAGATAGTTGTGCTGGAAATATTTTGGTTATTTAGCCAAGATCCAGATTTAACTGGGTGTCCTGTGTTTCCATCTGTTAAGTCTGGCAGCTCACATTGCTTTTCTCTGGACTAATGCCACTGGATCTCAGGAATGTCCTCTTGTGATCATTAAACCTCACACTGAGGGTATCTCGGAGAGAAAGCTGTTTGGCTTTTCTACCCGAAAAACATTAAGAAAACTGAATTCTATTCTTAGAATGAAAGGCAATACGGAACCTAGGATTTTTTTCTTTTAAGAAAAGCTAGGATGGGAAGGCATTGTCAAGGGTCCCTAAGATGGCGTGGCCGTGATTACAGATATTTCTTTTTTTCCTGTGAAAAAAAGCAAAGAAGCCCAAAAGATCACAACATGTCTCCTTTCCTTCTTTTGAATCTTTATGATCTGGATAATAGCAGTACTTCTCTCCAGTCTTCTATCCAGGACTTCTGTTCTCTCAGGTCAAGGTCCATCCTAGTGGTAGACCTATTGCCCGCCTGAGAGCCGTTGCTCACACCAGTCCCTAGAAAGCTTCGTGCAGGAGGCCTGCAGCCCGTCGCTCTGTCTCCTCCCTCTTCACAGCCACAGCCTTAGTGGAGCTGTTCCCGTGTGGTTTCAGACCTAGCAAAGGAGCTTGTCTGTCCCTCTTCATTGTGAGAAGGATAAACGTCCACATCGTGCAGCCATGAAACTGAAAGCCACTTTCTCCTGGGAAGAAAAGCTGTGACCAACCTAGACAGTGTGTTAGAAAGCAGAGACATCACTTTGCTGACTAAGGGCCGTCTGTTCAAAGCTATGCTTGTTCCAGGATGTGAGAGTTGGACCACAGAGCAGGCCAAGTACTGAAGAATCGGTGCTTTTGAACTGTGGTGTTGGAGAAGACTCTTGAGAGTCTCTTGGGCAGCAAGGAGTCAAACCAGTCAATCCCAGAGGACATCAACCCTGACTATTCATTGGAAGGACTGATGCTGAAACTGAAGCTCCAGTACTTAGGGCCACTTGATGCAAAGAGCCAACTCATTGTAAAAGGCGCGGGTCCTAGGAAAGTTTGAGGGCAGGAGGAGAAGGGGGTGATAGAGGATGAGATGGTTGGATGGCATCACCAACTCAATAGACATGAGTCTGAGTAAACTCTGGGAGATGGTAAAGGATAGGGAAGCCTGGCATGCTGCAGGCCATGGGCATGCAAAGGCCATGGGGCATAACATAGGGACTGAACAACAACAAGAATGGAAAGAAGATATTGTGAAGAAGCAGGCAAAAACTCTGAATAATCAAATTTAATTTCTTTATCTGCATGGTGCTGCTTAAGACTACATACATGAAGTTATTTACTATTGAAGAATCCCAATAGCATCATAAATACAAACTTAGTTTCTCTTCAAGTCCCCTACACATGAACCTTAAAGTTTCAAACTTTCAAAGATGCAAATGTTCATTTGCACACCCAGTCACATGAGTTCACACATCTGGTGCACACGTCCTCTATAAGTGGTGTGCTTTTGTGTACTTTACAATACTATGTACAGCACAGTAGTACAGTGTCTTTATTTCAAGCCCAGGATGTCCAGAAGCAAGCATAAAAGCAGTGGTATGTAGCCATTTTGTTAGCTGGGTACCTAGGCTAGCTTTGTTGGACTTATGAACTAATTGGACTTACAGACTCGCTCTTGGAAGGGAACTCATTTGTATGTAGTGGACTTACTGTAGTTAAACACTGGAAGGACTTCAGGAATCCTGTATATTCTTCACCCACCCGGAAGGCAAATAGAAGGTTCTAGAGCAATCTCTCATGTTAGAGGAATTTGGTCCCTAACCACTGTATTCTGGCTATTCTAAGTGGAATTTAGAATTCTGACTCTTTCAAGTTTACAAAATCTTACACTTAACTAATATCAGAGTGCTTTGCCATATCATTGAATTTTCCCAAGGTGAAAAAGGTATAGATATTAAAATCAGAAACATGAATTTTATGTGTTTTGTCCTGGGGATGGGGGCTTCAGCTGTTTAGATCAGATATTTGCAAACTTTTTCTGTAAAGGGCTTCAGTTCAGTCACTCAGTCATGTCCAACTCTTGCCACCCCATGAACTGCCGCATGCCAGGCTTCCCTGTCCATCACCAACTTGTGGAGCTTGCTCTTGTCCATTGAGTTGGTGATGCCATCCAACCATCTCATCCTCTGTCATCCCCTTCTTCTCCCACCTTCAATCTTTCCCAGCATCAGGGTCTTTTCAAATGAGTCAGTTCTTCACATCAGGTGGCCAGAGTATTGCAGTTTCTGCTTCAGCATCAGTCCTTCCAATGAACATCCAGGCTAATCTCCTTAAGGATGGACTGGTACAAGGGACCTTGCAGTACAAGGGACTCTCAAGAGTCTTCTCCAACACCACAGTTCAAAAGCATCAATTCTTCAGCACTCAGCTTTCTTTACAGTCCAACTCTCCCACCCGTACATGACCACTGGGAAAAATATAGCCTTGACTAGATGGACCTTTGTTGGCAAAGTAATGCCTCTGCTTTTTCATATGATGTCTAGGTTGGTCATAGCTTTTCTTCCAAGGAGCAAGTGCCTTTTAATTTCATGGCTGAAGTCACCATTTTCAGTGATTTTGGAGCCCAAGAAAATAAAGTCTGTCACTGTTTGCATTGTTTCCCCGTCTATTTCCCATGAAATGATGGGACTGGATGCCATGGTCTATGTTTTCTGAATGTTGAGCTTTAAGCCAACGTTTTCAATCTCCTCTTTCACTTTCATCAAGAGGTCTTTCAGTTCCTATTCACTTTCTGCCATAAGGGTGGTGTCATCTGCATATCTGAGGTTATTGATATTTCTCCTGGCAATCTTGATTCCAGCTTTTGTTTCATCCAGTCCAGCCTTTTGCATGATGTACACTGCATAGAAGGTGAATAAGGAGGGTGACAGCTTTGTCATACTCCTTTCCCAATTTGGAATCAGTCCATTGTTCATTGTCTGGTTCTAACTGTTGCTTCTTGACCTGCATACACATTTCTCACGAGGCTGGTAAGGTGGTCTGGTATCCCCAACTCCTAAAGAATTTTCCACAGTTTGTTGTGATCCACACATTCAAAGGCTTTGGCGTAGTCAATAAAGCAAAAGTAGATGTTTTTCCGGAATTCTTTTGCTTTTTCTATGATCTAACAGATGTTGGCAATTTGATCTCTGATTCCTCTGCCTTTTCTAAATCCAGCTTGAACATCTGGAATTTCTCAGTTCACATACTGTTGAAGCCTCATTTGGAGAATTCTGAGTATTTCTTTGCTGGCATGTAAGATGAGTGCATTGTGCAGTAGTTTGAGCATTCTTTGGCATTGCCTTTCTTTGGGATTGGAATGAAATCTGACCTTTTCCAGTCCTGTGGCCACTGCTGAGTTTTCCAAATTTGCTGGCATATTGAGTGCAGCACTTTCACAGCATCATCTTTCAGGATTTGAAACAGCTCAGCTGGAATTCCATCACCTCCACTAGGTTTTTGGTGGTGATGCTTTCTAAGGCCCACTTGACTTCAGACTCTAGGATGTCTGGCTCTA
Source organism: Redunca redunca (assembly GCA_006410935.1). Classification (NCBI taxonomy): domain Eukaryota; kingdom Metazoa; phylum Chordata; class Mammalia; order Artiodactyla; family Bovidae; genus Redunca; species Redunca redunca. Next base: position 142,955 of record SJYQ01001003.1, read on the forward strand.
GGCAAGTGATCACACCATCATGGTTATCTGGGTCATGAAGATCTTTTTTAATAGTTCTTCTGTATATTCTTGCCACCTTTTCTTAATATCTCCTGCTTCTGTTAGCTCCATACCATTTCTGGCCTTTATTGTGCCCATCTTTGCATAAAATGTTCCCTTGGTATCTCTGATTTTCTTGAAGAGATCTCTAGTCTTTCCCATTCTAATGTTTTCCTCTATTTCTTTGCACTGACCACTGAGGAAGGCTTTCTTATCTCTCCTTGCTATTCTTTGGAACCCTGCATTCAGATGCATGTATCTTTCCTTTTCTCCTTTGCCTTTCGCTTCTCTTCTTTTCTCAGCTACTCGTAAGGCCGCCTCAGACAGCCATTTTGCCTTTTTGCATTTCTTTTTCTTGAGGATGGTCTTGATCACTGCCTCCTGTACAATGTCACAAACCTCTGTCCATATTCTTTAGGCATTCTATCAGAGTGCCTTGATTCTATTTCTCACGTCCACTCTATAATCATAAGGGATTTGATTTAGGTCATAAATGAATGGTCTAGATATGCAGATGACATCACCCTTATGGCAGAAAGTGAAGAACTAATGAGCCTCTTGATGAAAGTGAAAGAGGAGAGTGAGAAAGTTGGCTTAAAGCTCAAGATTCAGAAAACTAAGATCATTGCATCCCATCCCATCACTTCATGGCAGATAGATGGGGAAACAGTGGAAACAGTAGCTGGCTTTATTTTTCTGAGCTCCAAAATCACTGCAGATGGCGATTGCAGCAATGAAATTAAAAGACGCTTACTCCTTGGAAGGCTAGACAGCATATGAAAAAGCATAGACATTACTTTGCCAACAAAGGTCCATCTGGTCAAGGCTATGGTTTTTCCCAGTGGTCATGTATGGATGTGAGAGTTGGACTGTGAAGAAAGCTGAGTGCCGAAGAATTGATGCTTTTAAACTATGGTGTTGGAGAAGATTCTTGAGATTCCCCTGGACTGCAAGGAGATCCAACCAGTCCATTCTGAAGGAGATCAGGCCTGGGTATTCACTGGAAGGACTGACACTGAGGCTGAAACTCTAACACTTTGGTCACCTGATGCGAAGAGCTAACTCATTTGAAAAGACCCTGATGCTCGGAAAGATTGAGGGCAGGAGGAGACGGGTACGACCGAGGATGAGATGTTTGGATGGCATCACTGACTCGATGGACATGGGTTTGGGTGGACTCCGGGAGTTGGTGATGGACAGGGAGGCCCGGTGTGCTGTGGTTCATGGGGTCGCAAAGAGCTGGACACCCCTGAGCAACTGAACTGAACTGAACTGAATGGTCTAGTCGTTTTCCCTACTTTCTTCAATTTAAGTCTGAATTCGGCAATAAGGAGTTCATACTCTGAGCCACAGTCAGCTCCCGGTCTTGTTTTTGCTGACTGTATAGAGCTCCTCCATCTTTGGCTGCAAGAATATAATCAATCGGATTTCATCGCTGACCGTCTGGTGATGTCCACGTGTAGAGTCCTCTCTCGTGTTGTTGAAAGAGGGTGTTTGCTGTCAGCAGTGCTATGGCCTGTAAAGGACTAGGCAGTGATTTCAGGCTCTGTGGGTCGTGTGGTCTCCGTCATGCTCAGGTCTGCTGCTGTAGAAGCGGATCAGCGCTAGACAATGTGTAAGTGAATGCGTCATGTCCCAGTGACATTTTATTTATGGCACTGAAATCTGAAGTCTGTGATTTCTATTGTCATAAAATACTTCTGCCTCCCTTCCTTCTCCCTCCCTCCTTTCCTCTTGTCTTCCTTCCTTCTCTGTCTCTTTCTCTTTTTCCTTTTTTCCCAGCTCAAAGGTTGGGAATGCAAACAAAAACAAATGGGTAGGACTCTGAAGTTGGCCTGGGTGATGACAGTTTGGATAAGAACCCGGACGAGTTCTCCTGAGAATCTCCGCTGAGCTTGTACTCAGGAGCACGGCAGAGACGTCCTATTCTGCTCTTGTTACAGCAGTGGCCTCTCAAAGGCAGTGGGCTCCCGTCAGGGGAGTGAGTGCCTCTGAGGTCAGACTACACATCCTCACTGCACCTGCAGAAGGAAGGGGTGTCAGATGCTGCCGACGCCCAGCGTGTGCCCCTGCCTGCTGGTTCTGTGTGTCCAGCACCTGGGCCATCTCCTTTGCAGCCAGTGGCCTTTTACCAGCTTCCACCCTTTTGCAGTCTTTTTTGAGCTCGTTAACTAGTTAGCAGGACTTGAGAGAGTTGTGGGCTTCCCAGGTGGCACTAATGGTAAAAAATTCTCAGCTGTCAGTGCAGGAGAGGTAAGAGATGTGGGTTCTATCCCTGGGTCGGGAAGATCCCCTGGAGGAGGGCATGGCAACCGACTGCAGTGTTCTTGCCTGGAGAATCCCATGGACAGAAGAGCCTGGTGCCCTATAGTCCATGGGGTCGCAAAGAGTCGGACACGACTGAGCGACTTAATGTACACACAGGGGGCAGTTGCAGACTGGGTGGCTGTTCTTCAGCAAGTTATGTGGCAGGAGGTTCTGTATATTCTGCATCTATCGCTTTTCTTTGATTAAAGGGTTTCATTGCAAACATTGGGCGAGGACCGTTTGAACATGGATGTGCCCTGGTGTCGGCAAACCCAAGTGTAAGAAACGAACAAGTGCATGTGCCTCTCGACCCCTTATTCTCTACACACACCTATATGAATACACAGATAAGTTGGGGGCATGATTATTGGAAAAATAATTCTTTATGAAAGAAATAATTGCAAGCAACACTTAAATAATGTTTCCTTAAATTTGTTCCAAGTCTTCTCTATTGTTTTGTTATTACAGCCTTAGAAAGTAATCTGTGTGAGATTATAAGGGATCTGTGTAGAGTCTCCACCCCTGAAGTGACCTGCTGGAGCAGAGGTCACCGTGTGAGCCTGGTCCCCTTCTTGGTCCCTGCTGCCCCTAACCTGGGGGATTAACAGGTGGGGGGCTGGATGAGAAAGGGATTGGATTCTCTGGACCTTATTGCCATCCTTTGGAAAATGCTCAGTGTTCCAGATGTCAATAAAAGAGAGTCATACTCTGCTGTGGGTGTATTTTTCATGTCTTATCCAGATTTCACAGTCAAATTTATTCCTTACTTTTGACAAATGTTTATCTCATATCCTTATTGATACAGAGAAGTGATTCCCAGGGGGAAGGAAATGGCAACCCACTCCAGTCCTCTTGCCTGGACCATCCCATGGACAGAGGAGCCTGGTGGGCTGCAGTCCATGGGGTCCAAGGGGTCAGACACGACTGAGAGACTAAGCACAGCACAGCACAGTGGTTCCCAAATGTTTTCATCTGAGAACTCTTAAAAGTTATACAGAGTTCTTTTGCATGAAGAGGAAGTGCAAGTCGCTCAGTCATGTCCGACTCTGCAATCCCATGGACTGAAATAGTCCATGGAATTCTCCAGGCCAGAATACTGGAGTGGGTAGCCTATCTCTTCTCCAGCGGATCTTCCCACCCTAGGAATCGAATCTGCATTGCAGGCGGATTCTTTACCAACTGAGCTATCAGAGAAGCCCTCTTTTGCATGAGAGTTATAGCTGCTGATATTTACCATATTAGAAACCAAAAGACACACGTTAGAGACATGTGACTGTTGCTTTATTTAGAGTATAAGCCTATTATATGGTACCATAAATAACATTTTGGATGAAAAATGACAGGCAAAATGGTGAGAAGTATAGCATTTTCCTACATTTTTGCAAGTCTCTTTAATGTCTGGCTTAATAAAGGCATCTTGATTTGCTTGTCTGCTTCTGCCTTGAAGCTGTTGTGATATCACAGGTCACGACAGGCTCTGAACACTGCAGGGTACACACATATGAGCAAAGAGAAGGCGGACACGACTGAGTGGATGAGTGCAAACCATGGAACAGGGTTTTCAAGGGTTTGCATTAAGCTCTAGGGAGACTCATAAAGACTGGAATGAGCTGAGAAAGCTACTAGGTGAGACTGGAGTACAAAGGACACAGCAGAGAAGGATTGCATGGCAACAGAATAACCCTGGTGGGAGGAGGAAGTTGGGGAAAGGAACAGAGGCAGCGTGTCTGGGAAGGAGAAGAGCCGCCCACACAGGAAGGGCCACGCTGAATAAGGAGAGAGGAGGCTGGTGGATGGGGCGGTGGCCACCACACCCTCTCCGAATCCGAGCCTCCTTTGTGGGGCATCTCTTTTCAGGGGGGCTGCAGTAAATGGCTCGACAGAGCCACACGAAGAGAGCTTTACAGGGTTTCCTCCTAAGGCTTTGGTCATTTCACTTCACGGATGAACCAGCTCAGCTAACCAGCCACAGATGTTTTGTTTACAACCAGAGGAACTCATTGAGATCTTTGATGACATCTCCCTGTCTATAAAATGCTGAGCGTTCAGCAGTGATACTGTGTGAAGCGCTTGGCGTTCGTCTTGAGAGGCAGTTCTTAAGTGGAGTGGTTTAATGGTCATTTAGCATGATGGGCCTTCAGAGTGTAATATCATTTGCCTGCCAGTTAAAATGAACGCTTCTCGGTGGGAAGTCAAAGATCGTGTCAGCGTAACTTGGGTTAGGTGAAAGAAAGCATTCAGTATCGAAAGCCGGAATAGAAATGAGGGGGCAGAATCTCCCTGCGCCTCACCCGTTCATGAATCCAGTGTCATTAGGGAGCACCACTAATTCCCACTAATGGGGGACACTCTGAATTAGGGAAGCACTCTGAATTGGCAAAAAGTTTGATTCCTTTTAAAGAACTGCAGCTTTATTGTCTTCCCCACTTTCCTCATGTCCTTAGCCTAATACTTTTTTTTTTTTTTGAAGTATAGTTGATTTACAATGTTGTGAGGTTTCAGGTGTACATCAAAGTGATTCAGTTACACATACATATGTGTATGCATGTGTCTATATGTATATGTATATATTATTTCTCATATTCTTTTCCCATATAGGTTATTATAGAATATTGAGCATAGTTCCCTGTGCCATATAGTAGGTTCTTGTTGTTTATCTATCTATATATTGTAGTGTGTATCTGTTCATTCCAAATTTTCGATTTATCCCTCCCCGCTCCTTTCTCCTTTGGTAACCGAGATAGACCCACAGACATAGAATACCTTTCTAATCCTACTTGGTAGCTTTACTTCCCGCTTTGTTGATCAACTATAAAGAAAGCCAAAGAATTGATGCTTTTGAACTGTGGTGTTGGAGAAGACTCTTGAGAGTCCCTTGGACTGCAAGATCCAACCAGTCCATCCTAAAGGAGATCAGTCCTGGGTGTTCATTGGAAGGACTGATGCTGAAGCCGATGCTCCAATCTTTTGGCCACCTGATGTGAAGAGCTGACTCATCTGAAAAGACCCTGATGGTGGGAAAGATTGAGGGCAGGAGGAGAAAGGGACGACAGAGGATGAGATGGCTGGATGGCATCACGGACTCAATGGTCATGGGTTTGAGTAAACTCCGGGAGTTGGTGATGAACAGGGAGGCCTGGTGTGCTGCAGTCCATGGGGTCGCAAAGAGTCGGACACGACTGAGTGACTGAACGAAACCGAACTTGTTGATAAAACTGAAGTTATCAAAAGTAAAGATGCTGAACGTCTTGCTCATCCTGAGACCTCTGTCTCTGTCCTCGCTGCAGGTGTTGGGGAGGGGTGCCCCCTTCCTGTTTCAGCCCCCCCGCCCCAGGCTCCTGGTGCCACCCTCCCCCTTCCTCGGGGACCTCGACCTTCAAGTGCTCCTCTCTCTCCTGTTCTCTTCCGTTCGTCTCTGCTCCTGGATTGTTTTGCCCTCTCTTAGGAAGGTGAGCACATTCCATCCATTTGCTGTCCTTTCCTGCTTTCACCGCGGTCACTCTGCAGTTCTTCACCGCTCCCCCATCCTCCGCACGCCCCTGTGAGCACACAGACGATGCCCGCAGGCGCGACATCCGCTCCAATGTTCGCGCTGCTGGGGAGGCTGGGACCACCCAGCACCGCCACCTCCTCTGACATCAGGCCCCCCTCCTTCCTGGAGCTTTCTCTTCCTCCTGTTGGGGATAGAGGTCCTCTGGAGGCCGTCTGTGGCGTCTGCCATGTGCCCCGGGGGCAGTTGTCCTTTGCACCCACCTTTTAAATAAGTGCCCCACCCAGTCTCTTTTTTAAAATACCTGCTTGTTTGTTAGATTTTTGGCGGCACTAGATCTTCGTGGCTGCATCTGGCTTCCTCTAGTTGCTGAGAAGGGGCTGCTCCTTGGCGCTCCGTGCCGGTCTCTCCTCGCGGCGGCTCCTCTCGCTGCGCAGGCTCTAGGCGCACAAGCTTCCGTAGTCGTGGCTCAGGGCCTCAGTAGCTGTAGCGCATGGGCTACGTCGTCCTGCCGTGTGGGATCTTCCTGGACCAGGAATCAAACCTGTGTCCCTTGTGTTGCAAGGCAGATTCCTGGTGCCACCCTGCCCACTGGACCATCAGGGGAGCCCCCACCCCTGTCTTTTAAATCTGTGAAAGCAGTTTCCTTCAAGCTCCTGACCAGGTCTTCAGCTGCACACTGGTCGTTTCTCCTCACCGCTCACCATCTCAAACCCAGACTTAGTTTGCCCTTCAGCAATGTTCCTTCTCATTTACTGTCTCAGCCACTGCCATCAGTGTCTTGCAAGGGGGTCCACAAACTAAGGCCAGTTGGCCAAATTCAGCAGGCACATGGTTTATGAAATGAAGATTTAATGGAATACCCCCATGCTCTTTTGAAATGTGTTTTAAAAGGCACCATGTAGCCTGCAAGGGGAGAAGGCAATGGCACCCCACTCCAGCACTCTTGCCTGGAAAATCCCATGGACAGAGGAGCCTGGTAGGCTGCAGTCCATGGGGTCTTGAAGAGTTGGATGCGACTGAGCGATTCCACTTTCACTTTTCACTTTCATGCATTGGAGAAGGAAATGGCAACCCACTCTAGTGTTCTTGCCTGGAGAATCCCAGGGACGGGGCAGCCCGGTGGGCTGCCATCTATGGGTTCGCACAGAGTCGGACACGACTGAAGAACCCGCCTGCTGATGCCAGGAGGCTAAGAGAGAGAACTTAGCGTGCACACGTACCATCTGACTCTGTACCAGAGTTCACACCAGAGCTTACCTACTCTTGTCCAGTAGCCGCAGCTTTATTTGAGGGGCTCGTGAAAACGCAGTGGCTGGCTCCTACGTCCAGAGTTTTGGATTCAGGGACCTGAGAATTGGTGTTTCTGACAAGTCCACAAGCAGCGCTGGTCCAGGAACTGCACTCTGTGTCCCAGTCACTGCTGTTCCCTCGTCGATCTACACAGATAGCAAATCTCTCCTCTCCACTGAAAATCCTGAAAAGAGATTTCATCAAATCAATTCGACAAAAAGAGTTTTCAGTAATACCCATATCTATCTACAACATGACAACTTCTTAGGGTCGTCCACCTACCTACAGAGTCCTTTCATCAGCTTGAGTAAGTTACGGGTCCCAGGAAGAGGACAACAGCCACACAGCATCCGTGTGAGTGATTTCTGTTTTGTGCCAAGCACTTAAACACAAACTCATTCGGTCCTCGTGGTGACCTGGCATGTTAGGAACTTGGACGAGCAGACCAACTTTCAGTGGCAGCGCCATACAGCAGGAAGGTAGTAGAATTAGAATTTGATGCTACGCTGAGGCTCTCCCTGCTACCCCCGCCCTGATGGATGTTATCATATATTACCTTAATACATACAATTGTAAACCTAGATATATTCTCCTGTGCAACTCTAAAACCAAACCAGAGTGAATGCAAAACTGTAATTCCAATAAAATCTAACAACATTAAATTGCCGTGACACATGGTTTTTACTGAATATTGAATTGTCTCTTGCTACATAAATTGGTATTGGTTTGCTTTCTAGTAAGGTTCTTGCGAGCTTGGCTTGATTCTATTGCCTGAGGCAGGTTCTAGCATGCATCTCTTTTTCAAACTCCTGTGAAACCTTCATTTTTACACCATCATATGACGATCTGGGGCCTGAATGGGCCATACAAGTATTAAGTTGGCCTCTTTCCCCCTCCTTAAACTGTTTCTAGAGGGTGTAATTTGTCACCAATACAATCAAAAGGAAAATATTGGTTCTAAGTGCCACAAGGATTCTGAGTTCTTAGGTGGTTAGTAGCCCCCAGTCTGAAGAACACTGTCTCCCAGAATGAAACCTTACTTCTGCGCTGATGCTCAAGGCCCTTTCCGCCAGATCCCCATCCACCTCTCCTCTGGTCATCTCCTGCTACTTTCTCACATTTCACCTTCATCAATACTCAGTTGCCTGTAAGTCCAGGCACTCACCGAGCTGTTTTGTTCATTAGGCTTTTATGTGAAATTTTCCTCTGAATGACTCACTCTTCCTACTTTCAAATCCATGCCTCACATCTGCTCTATCTCCAACTCCTATTCATCCTTTAAAACCCACTTCACTGTGGCCACCTGTAAACCATCAAACTGACGAGTGTGTGTGGAAAGCAGCTCATGACACATGGTGATGCTGGGCAAGGCCCCCGTGAGCTGCCTCCTGTGCTGCATCGTGCTTCAAGATGAATTCCACAATGTCCCCCACGTCGCCTTGTGGTGAAAGGGAGAACAAGAGGAGGGGGCATGCAGGACCCGACCTCCCTCACCCACCCCGATGTGCTGCGGGTCACAGTTCTGTTCCAGGTGCAGAATGTTCTTCCCTGTTGGGCTTCCTTTCCTGGGGGAAGCTGATGAGCAGACTTCTCAGTCAGGGGGTCATTGCACAAGCTGACCAGGGAGACCTGACTTGGGGGTAGCAGCTGTTCAGAGTGGTCTTGGAAAGCCAGCTTCCCAATGCCTGGAAACCATAGAGCCCCACGGAAGCTGCGCATCCCTCTGTGTGTGGGGAAGGGGTTGTGATGGCCTGAGGCCAGTGGCCCACTGGAAGCTGATTTGGGGTGAGCTCCCCTTCTTATCATCGGGGAGCTGGCTAAGTGTCCCTGCACCTCAGATCTGGCCCTCGGGGTCCTTTTCAGATGTTTGCTCTCAGTGTTCAGGTCCTGTTATGTTTTTAATGATTCATTAAGTTGAAAAATCAACTTTGGGAATTCTCTCAAGGAAAATCTACAAAAAGAGCAGATGAATGAGCAGAGACTTGGGACATTTCCGTTGAGTGCCATTAAAGTCGGCTCTACCACCGGGCAGATTTCCAGGTCAAGCGTCAAATATGGGTTCCCACTGAGATCAGAGGACTCAACTGTGAGATTACATACAGGTGCCTGTTAAAGTGATTGGTGTTTGAGACGATTCATTCCTACTGAGGAAAATGCAATCCCCTGTCTCTGGATGGTTGTAGAGAAAATGGAGCTAGATATCTGTATTGTAAGAACTATCAGATCACAATAATTTTGTTGAAATGAGTTAGCACTCAAAATCCAGGCTTTTCAGTGGTGATTCACTGAAATGGTATAGAAGTCATGTGAGACATGTGGGTGTTAGCCTCTTCTAAGAGATAGCCAGATGATACTGTCTAGATGTGGCAAATCTAGGTCTTTGAGATCAAAAGAATTAATTTAATACACAGCAAGAGCAGAAGTCACTTCAGAAACACATCTATAACAAATGATGCTGAACTTAATCCCTTTTTAAGCAACACTGATAAGGCTTTTAATAAGTCAATCATTATTAAAATACTTCCTATGTTAACTCCATAGTGGCTACTTTTCACTTCTGTGAAGCAAGAAACACTCCATGCTGTATTTTTCCCTTTGTTCAAGAGACTGAATGATTCTTAAATAAGGCCCCTTATTCACTTATGTAGATATTATTTTAAATGTTTTAGATTAAATGTAAAAAAGTGAAAATTTTAGCAATTATTTGCATATGGAAATTTTTTATACAGTATTGCTTCCTAGGCTATTTTATAAGTCTGACAGATTTTATCATTTGTGTGCAATATTTTGATATGTCAGAGAAAGATCTTAATAGGGCCACAAAGTACAGAAAGTTTCAAATTTAGAACACTTGGCTTTTGCACAAATATGAAAGTTACTTAAACCAATTAAAATCATGCTTCATGATCCTTAGAGAGTTGAATTTAACCTTTATTTCTTTTTGATTAATTATAACATGTCCAACTGTTAAAAATTTGGAAGATAGAGAAAAAGCATAAAGGAGAAGACAAATCACTCACAAAACATTCCAGCTTTCTAAAATGTACACATACTTGTTAATGTATTCCTTCTTCTAAATTAGAATCATACTTAAATCAGTAATTCTCTAAGCAAGAATGTTTCCCATCATTGAGTATTCTTTGAAATTGTGATTTTTTAAAAAAAGTCTGCATAATATTCTAACCATTCCTTTTTGTGGGCATAAAAATATTTATATTTTTGATATTTCATAAACAATAAACATAATCATAGTTGTGTTTATATTGACTGTTTCTTTAGGATGGCTTCATAGAAATGGAACCACTGGATCACTAAGCCAAAAACGGAGCCTCTTTCACATGGATAAAATGCTTTCCAGAAAAGGTGGATAAATTCGCATTGCTCTCACTGGTGAATGGAAGTACTTACTTTATTGCTTCTTTGCCATTATAAGAAACGCTGGACTGGAAGAAACACAAGCTGGAATCAAGATTGCCGGGAGAAATATCAATAACCTCAGATATGCAGATGACACCACCCTTATGGCAGAAAGTGAAGAGGAGCTAAAAAGCCTCTTGATGAAGGTGAAAGAGGAGAGCGAAAAAGTTAGCTTAAAGTTCAACATTCAGAAAACGAAGATCATGGCATCCAGTCCCATCACTTCATGGGAAATAGATGGGGAAACGGTAGAAACAGTGTCAGACTTTATTTTTTTGGGCTCCCAAATCACTGCAGATGGTGACTGCAGCCATGAAATTAAAAGACTCTTACTCCTTGGAAGAAAAGTTATGACCAACCTAGATAGTATATTCAAAAGCAGAGACATTACCTTGCCGACTAAGGTCCGTCTAGTCAAGGCTATGGTTTTTCCTGTGGTCATGTATGGATGTGAGAGTTGGACTGTGAAGAAGGCTGAGCGCCAAAGAATGGATGCGTTTGAACTGTGGTGTTGGAGAAGACTCTTGAGAGTCCCTTGGACTCCAAGGAGATGCAACCAGTCCATTCTGAAGGAGATCAATCCTGGGATTTCTTTGGAAGGAATGATGCTGAAGCTGAAACTCCAGTACTTTGGACACCTCATGCGAAGAGTTGATTCATTGTAAAAGACTCTGATGCTGGGAGGGATTGGGGGCAGGAGGAGAAGGGGACGACCCAGGATGAGATGGCTGGATGGCATCGTGGACACGATGGACATGAGTCTGAGTGAACTCCGGGAGTTGGTGATGGACAGGGAGGCCTGGCGTGCTGTGATTCATGGGGTTGCAAAGAGTCGGACACGACTGAGCGACTGAACTGAACTGAACTTGCCATTATAAAAGGCTTCGCTCGAGGCTCCGATGATAAAGAATCTGTCTGCGGTGCAGGATACCTGGATTCAATCGCTGGGTCTAGTTTTAATCAGGCCCTACTTGTTTACTTTTCGTTTCCATTACTCTAGGAGGTGGGCCGTAGAGGATCATGCCTTGATTTATGTCATCTAGTGTTCTGCCTATGTTTTCCTCTAAGAGTTTTATAGTTTCTGGTTTTACATTTGGTCTTTAATCCATTTTGAGTTTATCTTTGTGTATGGTGTTAGGAAGTGTTCTAATTTCATTCTTTTACATGTAGCTGTCCAGTTTTCCCACCACCACTTATTGAAGAGGCTGTCTTTGCCTCTTGTATATTGTCTATTCTTGCCTCCTTTGTCAAAAATAAGGTACCCATAGGTGCATGGGTTCATTTCTGGGTTTTCTGTCTTGTTCCATTGATCTACATTTCTTTTTTTGTGCCAATACCACACTGCCTTGATGACTGTGGCTTTGTAGTATAATCTGAAGTCAGGAAGGTTGATTCCTCCAGCTCCATTCTTCTTTCTCAAGACTGCTTTGGATATTTGGGGTCTTTTGTGTATCCGTATGAATTGTAAAATTTTTTGTTCTAGTTCTGTGAAAAATGCCATTGGTAATTTGATAGGGATTGCATTGAATCTGTAGATTACATTTGATGGTATAGTCACTTTCACAATATTGATTCTTCCTACCCAGGAAGTGTAATATCTCTCCATCTGTTTATGTTGTCTTTGATTTCTTTCATCAGTGTCTTATAATTTTCTGTGTACGGTTCTTTTGTCTCCTTAGGTAAGTTTATTCCTAGGTGTTTTATTCTTTTTGTTGATGAATGGGACTGATTCCTTAATTTCTCTTTCTGATTTTTCATTGTTAGTATATAGAAATCCAAGTGATTTCTGGGTATTGATTTTGTATCCTGCAACTTTGCTAAATTCACTGATTAGCTCTACTAATTTTTTGATACTATCTTTAGGGTTTTCTGTGTACAGTATCGTGTCATCTGCAAACAGTGGGAGCTTTACTTCTTCTCCGATCTGAATTCCTTTTATTTCTTTTTTTGCTGTGATTGCTGTAGCTAGGACTTCCAGAACTATGTTGAATAATATTGGTGAAAGTGGACACCCTTGTCTTATTCCTGATCTTAGGGGAAATGCTTTCAGTTTTTCACCACTGAGAATAATGTTTGCTGTAGGCTTGTCTATATGACCTTTACTATGTTGAGGTAGGTTCCTTCTATGCCCATTTTTGGAGAGTTTTAATCATAAATGGGGGCTGAATTTTGTCAAAGGCTTTTTCTGAATCTATTGAGATTATCATATGGTTTTTATCTTTCAATTTGTTAATATTGTGTATCACATTGATTGATTTCCATGTCATTGATTGGTTTCCATGTATTGAAGAATCCTTGTATCCCTGGAATAAACCCGATTTAATCATGGTGTATGAGCTTTTTGATGTGTTGCTGAATTCTGTTTGCTAAAATTTTGTTGAGAACTTTTGCATCTATGTTCATCAGTGATATTGGCCTATAGTTTTCCTTTTTTGTGCTGTCTTTGTCTGGTTTTGGTATCAGGGTGATGTTGGCCTCATAGAACGAGTTTGGAAGTGTTCCTTGCTCTGCAATTTTTTGAAAGAGCTTTAGAAGGATAGTCATTAGCTCTTCTCTAAATGTTTGATAGATTTCACCTGTGAAGCCATCTGGCCATGGGTTTTTATTTTTCTGGGAGATTTTTTATCACAGCTTCAATTTCAGTGCTTGTAATTGGGTTGTTCATAATTTCTACTTCTTCCTGGTTCACTCTTGAAAGATTGAAATTTTCTAAGAATCGGTCCATTTCTTCCAGGTTATCCATTTTATTGCCATATAATTGTTCATAATAGTCTCTTATAATCCTTTGTATTTCTGCATTGTCTGTTGTAACCTCTCCGTTTTCATTTCTAATTTTGTTGATTTGATTCTTCTTTCTTTTTTCCTTGATGAGTCTGGCTAAAGGTTTGTCCATTTTGTTTATCTTCTCAAAGAACCAGCATTTAATCTTTACTATTGCTTTGTTCATTTCATTTTCATTTATTTCTGCTCAGATCTTTATGATTTCTTTCCTTCTTCTAATTTTTTTGTTGTTCTTCTTTTTCCAGTCTTTTAGGTGTAAAGTCAGGCTGTCTCTTCGATCTTTGTCTTGCTTCTCGAGGTAGGATTGCGTTGCTGAAGTTAGGCTGTCTCTTCGATCTTTGTCTTGTTTCTCGAGGTAGGATTGTGTTGCTGAAGTTAGGCTGTCTCTTCGATCTTTGTCTTGCTTCTCGAGGTAGGGTTGCGTTGCTGTAAACTTCTCTCTTAGAACTGCTGTCACTGCATCCTAGGTTTTGAGTTGTCATGTTTTCGTTGTCATTTATTTCTAGAAATTTTTTGATTTCCTTTTTGATTTCTTCAGTAACCTGTTGGTTATTAGGAAATGTGTTGTTTAATCTCCATGTGTTTGTGTTTCTTACAGGTTTTTTTTTTTTCTTGTAATTGATATCTAATATCATAGTATTGTGGTCAGAGAAGATTCTTGGTATAATTTCAGTTTTCTTAAATTTACTGAGGTTTGATTTGTGACCCAAGATTTGAGCTTGGTGAATGTTGGAGAGTGGAGAATGTTCCTGTCCTGGAGAATGTTCCATATGCACTTGAGAAGAAGGTGTATTCTGCATTTGGATGGAATGTCCTGAAGGATCAATGAGATCCTTCTCATGTAATGTATCATCTAAGACTTGTGTTTCATTATTAATTTCTGTTTTGATGATCTGTCCATTGGTGTGAGTGGGCTGTTAAAGTCTCCTACTATTATTGTGTTACTGTCAATTTCTCCTTTTACGTCTGTTAGTGTTTGTCTTATGTATTGAGGTGCTCCTGTGTTGGGTGCATAAGTATTTACAATTGTTATGTCTTCCTCTTGGATTGATCCCTTGATCATTCTGTAGTGTCCTTCCTTATCTCTTGTAATCTTCTTTATTTATAATAAAGTCTATTTATAGGCCTTAACATGTATTTTGTCTGATATGGGGATTGCTACTCCAGCTTTCTTTTGCTTCCCATTTGCATAGAATATATTTTTCCATCCTCTCACTTTCAGTCTATATGTGTCTTTAGGTCTGAAGTGGGTTTCTTATAGATAGCATATATATGGGTCTTGTTTTTGTATCCATTTAACCAGTCGGTGTCTTTTGGTTGGAGCATTTAATCCATTTATATTCAAAGTAATTATATATATATATATATATATATATATATTCCTTTTGGTTGCCATTTTCTTGTTTGGGGTTGATTTTGTATATCTTTTTTCTTCTCTTGTATTTCTTGACTATATAAGTCCCTTTAACATTTGTTGTAAAGCTGGTTTTGTGGTAATGAATTCCCTTAACTTCTGCCTTTCTGAAAAGTTTACTTCTCCATCAATTTTGAATGAGATCCTTGCCAGGTACAGTAATCTTGGTTGTAGATTTTTCCCTTTCAGTACTTTAAATATATCCTGCCATTCCCTTCTGGCCTGCAGAGTTTCTGCTGAAAGATCAGCCATTAAGCAGATGGGGTTTCCCTAGTTTGTTTCTTGTTGCTTCTCCCTTGCTGCTTTTAATATTCTTTCTTTGTGTTTAGTCTTTGTTAACTTGAATAGTGTGTCTTGGTGTGGTTTCTCCTTGGGTTTATCCTGTATGGGACTCTTTGTGCCTCTTGGACTTGATTGACTATTTCCTTTTCAATATCAGGGAAATTGGAAACTTTCAACTATAATCTCTTCCCACATTTTCTCATACTCTTTCTTTTTCTCTTCTTCTTCTGGGACCTCTATAATTCGAATGTTGGTGCATTTGATAATTGCCCCAGAAGTCTCTGAGACTATCCCCAGTTTTTTCCATTCTTTTTACTTTATTCTGCTCTTCAGAAATTATTTCCACCACCTTATCCTCCAGCTCACTGATTAGTTCTTCTGCTTCAGATAGTCTGCTATTGATTACTTCTAGAGTATTTTTAATTTCAGTAACTGTGCTGTTTGTCTCCGTATGTTTATTCTCTAATTTTTCTAGGTCTTTGTTAATTGATTCTTGCATTTTCTCCATTTTGTTTTCAAGGTTTCTGATTATCTTCACTACGTTATTCTGAATTCTTTTTCAGGTAGCTTGCCTATTTCCTCCTCATTTATTTGGAGTTCTGTGTTTCTAGTTTGTTCCTTCATTTCTAGTTTGTTGTAGCATTTCTCTGCCTTCTCATTATTTTTTTTTAACTTATTGTGTTTGAGGTCTCCTTTTCCAAGCCTTCAAGGTTGAATTCTTTCTTCCTTTTGGTTGCCACCCTCCTAAGGTTGGTCCAGTGGTTTGTGTAAGCTTCGTATAAGGTGAGATTTGTGCTGAGTTTTTGCTTGTTTGCTTTTCCTCTGATGGGCAAGGCTGAGTGAGGTGGTAATCCTGTCTGCTGATGATTGGGTTTGTGTTTTTATTTTGTTTGCTGTTTAGATGAGGCGTCCTGCAGAGTGCTACTGGTGGTTGGGTGATGCTGGGTATTCAGTGTCTGTATTCCAGTGGTTTCCTTTGTGTGCGTTCTCACTATTTGATACTCCCTAGGGTTAGTTCTCTGGTAGTCTAGGGTCTTGGAGTCAGTGCTCCCACTCCAAAGGCTCAGGGCTTGATCTCTGGTCAGGAATGAGGATTCCACAAGTGGCTTGTTATGGCATTAAGTAAGATTAAAACAAATATCCAGAAATGAGAAGCCAAAGATGAACCCCAGACAAATGGCAGTTAGAAAATCAGGCAAATAATGAGTAAAATAATGGAATCTACACACACACACACACACACACACACACACACACACACCCAAGAGCAAAGTCAAAACAGTCCAACAAAAATACAGTAAATTGACCCAGCGAACAAAGGAAATCAAAAATTATATTTACCAGTTGAAAACAAAACTAGAGCAAGGTGCCAATTGGGGAATAAAGCAATGAAAACAAAACTAACAGATATGTTGAGAAGAAAGGAAAGAAAGAAAGACTAGATATGCAAAGTTAAATAGAGGTAGATGAAGATTTATGTACATTAAAGATTAACTGCAAGGGGAAAAGAACAGTAGGGAAGGCAAACAAAGGAATAAATGTAGAAAAATATAATAGGTTTAAAATATTAAAATCATAAAAAAGAGAAAAGAAGAAAAATGGAAGAAAGAAAAAAGGAAATCTCCAGAGAACTGTAAAAGCCCAACGTAGAGGCAGAGGTTTATAACAACAATAAAAAGTGTGACTGAATATACACATATGCATATTCACCCATAAGCAAAATCCAAACAGTCCAACAAAAATAACATACAATAGATTGACCCAGCGAACAAAGGAAGCCAAAAATTACATCTACCAGAACAAAACCAGCTAAAGCACAAACTGGAAGACAAAGCTCAAACACGGTGCCAACTGGGGAATAAAGCAATGAAAATAAAACTAACAAATATATTGAGAGGAAGGGAAAGAAAGAAAAGAAAGAAAGAATAGATATGTAAAGTTAAACAGAGGTAGATAAAGAAGGTTTGTATACATTAAACATTAATTGCAAGGGGAAAAGAACAGCAGGAAAAGCAAACCAAGGAAAAAATGTAGAAAAAATATAACAGGTTTAAAAATTAAAAAAAGAGAAGAGAAAAAAAGAGAAAGGGAAAGTCCACCAAACTGCAAAAGCCCAACATAGAGGCAGAGGATTATAACAACAATAAAAAATGTGACTGAGAAAAAAAAGCTCAAAAACTTAATTAGATTTCATTGTGCCGATAAAAACTGACAACTACAACGAAGGGGGGCAATGGCGGCGGGGGAGGGAAAAAGAAGAAAATCCAAAAGAATCTACAGAACAAGTCAAAACGTAAGAATAATTAGTGTTTTTCTTGAGTCACTGCTGTCAGAGTCGTTTCCCTCGTTGGGGGTCAGTCCACCTCAGCTCCCCAGGATGCCCTCCAGCACTGTGCTGGTCTCTGGATCTGCTGCAGGGGCAGCTCAGATTCAAATCTGGTCCTCCTCCTGTGTGTTCTTGCCTCCAGTGTCCACAGCTATCAGAACTAGTGCCTATTCTTTTGTGGGAGCTCTCAATGACCTTTTACATATTCCATAGACACAGTCTGGCTGGTTGATCCTGTGGATTTAATCTGCAGCTTGTACAACTGGTGGGAAGGTTTTGGGTCTTCACCCTTAGCCACGCTGCCCCTGGGTTACAATTGTGGTTTTCTTTCCATCTCTGCATGTGGGTCGTCCACTGGGGTTTGCTCCTGGGGCTGCCCTGGAGGACTTGGGCTTGCCCAGTGAGGGTCGGGTGTGGAGGTTCAGCTGCCTGGGTCACAAGGGTTCTGGCAGCACCAGGTACTCAAGGGGGTTGGCAGCTAGGGCAGCAGGAAATAGTGTGCTCTAGAAGGGTATGGCAACCAGTACTGGCCAATATGCTCCAGTATTCTTGCCTGGAGAACCCTCTCTCTGACAGAGAAGCCTGGCAGGCCACAGCCTACGGGGGCACAAAGAGTTGGACACGACCAAAGCCACCCTGCGCGCATAGACGCAAGACATTATTTTGCCGTGGCAGCTCTGCCCCAGTGAGGGTTGAGCGTGAAGCTGGCCCAGCTGCTTGGCTTACGGGGACCCTGGCAGCATCAAGTGTGCAGGAACATGGACTGCCACAACTCCGGGAGTTACGGCCCTCTCAGTCTTTTTTCGCGGAGAAGGCAATGGCAGCCCACTCCAGTACTCTCGCCTGGGAAATCCCATGGACGGAGGAGCCTGGTGGGCTGCAGTCCATGGGGTCGCTGGGAGTCTGACATGACTGAGCGACTTCACTTTCACATTTCACTTTCATGCACTGGAGGAGGAAATGACACCCCATTCCAGTGTTCTTGCCTGGAGAATCCCAGGGACAGTTGAGCCTGGTGGGCTGCCGTCTATGGGTCGCACAGAGTCGGACACGATCAACGTGACTTAGCAGCAGCAGCAGTAGTTTTTTTTGAGCCTCAGGTAGCTGGCTATCAGAAGGCCTCTTTGGCCAGTCTTCTCCATAGCTCTGCCTGTTCAGGCACTTAGAGGCCTCCCTTGCCTGGGGTCCTTCTCTGTTGTTCGGTGCATCAGGCACAGAGAGGGGGCCCCCCTGGCTGGGATTCTACTCTGTAGATCAGCATGTCAGGTACTTAAAGGAGCACCGTGGGTGGGGTCCTGCTCTGTAATTCAGTGCCTCAAGCATTTGATGGGCCAGCCTCTCTATTGTTCAGCTGCCAATGCTGGCGTGTGGGGAGAGAGGCTATGGTGATGGCTCCACCCCCTACGTGTGACTCAGCAGTATCGCCTTGCTTCCATGGCTGCCTGGCTTTCCTCCACAGGCATTTCCCACCACAGTCTCCTCCCTCACCTCCCCTCGGTCCACCTCTCCACAGTCAGCAGGAGCCCTTGCCCTGGGATTGCGCCACAATCCCTAAACTCCAGCTCCCAGCTGCTACATCTTCCAGGGGGACCTGCGTCCCTCTCTGGGGTGTGTACGGCTGCGGCAAGGACTGTCTGATTCCCATTCCATTTAGGCTGCCACAGATCACCTGTTTCACTCTCAGCCTTAAATGTTCCTCCTCTGACTCAGACAATTGCCCCAGTGTGGGGATCAGACCCCTGCTTCAGTTCCCCTACCACCGAGAGCAGGTCCAGGCCTACTAACACTCCTGTTTTTCCCTCAAGTTCCTTCGTCCTGCCGAGTTTTGCATGGGTCTATATATTCTTTTCCGCTGGTCGGTGCTCCCGTCTGCTTTCAGCTGGTGCTCTGCTTGCACTTTCTGTGTCAGAGGGTGTATTCCTGATGTATCCGTGGAGAGAGATGAACTCCATGACCAGCTACTCCTCTGCCGTCTGGTTCTCTAAAATAGCTTATTTTTAAAATGTCCTGTAGCAATTGAGGGTTGTGTCTCAACTGTGTCTGTTTCTGGTTTCTCTGTTTGGTTCCACAGGTGTGTCTATTGTTTCATTACTTACTGTGTGTTTGTGTCTGTGTGTGTGTGTTCAGTTCAGCTGCTCAGTCGTGTCTGACTCTTTGTGACCCCATGGACTGCAGCACAGCAGGCTTTCTTGTCCGTCACCAACTCTCAGAGCTTGCTCTTGTCCATCGAGTCAGTGATGCTATCCAACCATCTCATCCTGTTTTCCCCTTCTCTTCTTGCCTTCAGTCTTTCCCAGCATCAGGGTCTTTTCACATGAGTCAGTTCTTCCCATCAGGTGGCCAAAGTATTTGGAGTTTCAGCTTCAGCATGAGTCCTTCCAATGAACACCCAGGACTAATCTCCTTTAGGATGGACTGGTTGGATCTCCTTGCAGTCCAAGGGACTCTCAAGAGTCTTCTCCAACACCACAGTTCAAAAACATCAATTCTTGGGCGTTCAGCTTTTTTTATAGTCCAACTCTAACATCTGAACATGACTACTGGAAAACACATAGCCTTAACTAGATGGACCTTTGTTGACCAAGTAATGTCTCTGCTTTTTAATAAGCTTTCTAGGTTGGTCATAGCTTTTCTTCAAAGGAGCAAGCATCTTTTAATTTCATGGCTGCAGTCCCCAAAATAAAGTCTCTCACTGTTTCCATTGTTTCTCTATCTATTTGCATGAAGTGATGAGACTGGATGCCACAGTCTTAGTTTTCTGAATGTTGAACTTTAAGCCAACTTTTTCACTCCCCTCTTTCACTTTCATCAAGAGGCTCTTTAGTTCTTCTTTACTTTCTGCCATAAGGGTGGTGTCATCTGTGTTTCTGAGGTTATTGATATTTCTCCCGGCAATCTTGATTCCAGCTTGTGCTTCATCCAGCCCAGCATTTCATATAATGTACTCTGCATATACATCACTGATTTACTCCTTTCCCAATTTGGAACCAGTCTGTTGTTCCATTTCCAGTTCTAACTGTTGCTTCTTCTGAGAATACAGATTTCTCAGGAGGTAGGTGAGGTGCTCTGGTATCCCCATTTCTTGAGAATTTTCCAGTTTGTTATGATCCACACAGTCAAAGGCGTTGGCATAGTCAATAAAGCAGAGGTAGATGTTTTTTGGAACTCACTTGCTTTTTCAATGATCCAATGGATGTTGGCAGTTTGATCTCTGGTTCCTCTGCCTTTTCTAAATCCAACTTGAACATCTGGAAGTTCACAGTTCATGTACTGTTGAAGCATGGCTTGGAGAATTTTGAGCATTACTTTGCTAGCATGAGAGATGAGTACAATTGTGCGGTAGTTTGAACATTCTTTGGCATTGCCTTTGGGATTGGAATGAAAATTGACCTTTTCCAGTCCTGTGGTCACTGCTGAGTTTTCCAAATTTGCTGGCACATGGAGTGCAGCACTTTCACAGCATCATGTTTTAGGATTTGAAAGAGCTCAACTAAAATTCTGTCAACTCCACTAGCTTTGTTCATAGTGATGCTTCCTAAGGCCCACTTGACTTTGCATTCCAGGATGTCTGACTTTAGGTGAGTGATCACACCATCATCGTTATCTGGGTCATGAAGATCTTTTTTGTATAGTTCTTCTGTGTTTCTTGCCATCTTTTCTTAATATCTTCTGCTTCTGTCAGGTCCATACCATTTCTGTCCTTTATTGTGCCCATCTTTGCATGAAATGTTCCCTTGGTGTCTCTAATTTTCTTGAAGAGATCTCTAGTCTTTCCCATTCTGTTGTTAGTCACTCCGTCATTTCCACCTCTTTTTGACACCATGAACTGTAGCCCTCCAGGCTCCTCTATCCATGGAATTCTCCTGGGAAGAATACTGGAGTGGGTAGCCATTCCCTTCTCCAGAGACTCTTCCTAACCCAAGGATCGAACCCATGTTTTCTACATTGCAGGCAGATTGTTTGCTGTCTGAGCCAGCAGGGAAACCCATTAATTTCTAAAACTTCATAATAATACTTTAATAATTGAAAGTCTCAGTTTCTCTTATTACTTTTTGTTGGTTTCAGCTTTTTCCTGGCTATTCACACCTGACTATTTTTTTCTTCATTTGAAAATCTGAATCAAATTTGCATTACATAATTTTTCCAACCCAGGATATATTTGGCTTTTTATTCATCCCTGTGATTGCCTATCTATTTTTTGTTTTGTCTTTGAAGACTGTTGACTTTACCAAGATTTGCCTTCTGCTGCTGCTAAGTCACTTCAGTCATGTCTGACTCTGTGCGAACCCATAGTCGGCAGCCAACGAGGCTCCCCCATCCCTGGGCTTCTCCAGGCAAGAACACTGGAGTGGGTTGCCTGTTCCTTCTCCAGTGCATGAAAGTGAAAAGTGAAAGGGAAGATGCTTAGTTTTATCTGACTCTTAGCGACCCCATGGACTGCAGCCTACCAGGCTCCTCTGTCCATGGGATTTTCCAGGCTAGAGTACTGGGGTGGGTTGCCTTAGTGTTGTTTATTTATTTTGTATCATTGCCCTCCACTCCATTCATTATACCCTTTCATTTCTTGGTTCAGACCTTCCCTTATTTCAGAGAAAAACTTCTTTGAATTTTCCTCACTTTATTAAGGATATAATGTATGCGTTTCCTATATAACCTTCGTCTGACTTAGACATCAATAATCCTTTTCTCCATTTTAATACCTCAGTTTCATTTTGCTCGGTTTTTGTCAGCCTGATTTTCAGGTTGCTGACTATTTTTTATTCTGCCTGACTGGTTGATTTAGTGTAATTTCATTTCTGTAATAGTTTTGTCTTTCATTTCCATTCTTTTCAGAGCTAGGCTAGCTAAATTTTCATCTCTTTCTGTTGCTTTGTGTTTTTTTTTAAATCTTGCATTCCATCTTTGTATTCTTATTTCAGAGTGGTCATCTGTTCTTTAACTGCTTTGAGATAATGAAGAGTTTTATATGAGATTTTCATTCTGCTTTGTGGGTTAAATTTCCACTGTTTACTCTTCGGGGCAATTTATAGCCACAAAGCNAAAACAATCAAATAGCAAAATATAGAATAATATATAAACAAAACCTCCATTTTCCACACTCAGTATAAGAAACAGAATGTTGTCATTACCTTTGAAGCCCCTGGTTCACCTTTGTACTATCTCTGCCTCTTTTTTCTATTAGAGCCTTAGCATTCCCTGAGCTGTATGTCACTTATTTCTTGTTTATGATGCTGTCATTTGTGTGTATATCAAAATAATATGTTATATATATGAGCATTGCAGCTGTTTTAAATATTCACCAACACTCGGTATTGCTAAACTTCATCTTACTGCACTTGCTTGGTTTGGAAAAGTATCTCACGGTTTTTTTGGCATTTGCCTATTTTACTGATGAGGTTGTGTATCTTTTCATGTTCAATGAATATTGTGTTTTACCTTTTATGAAACATCTGTGATCTATTTTACTGATTTCTATAAGTTCTTTATGTATCCTGGAGACTAATTCCTTATTAATGATGTGTTTTATAAATATATACTCCTAGATTTAAGCATATCTTACTCTTTGTGGTATCTTTTGGTGAACACAGCTTATCAATTTTAATGCATTCTAATTTCACTTATTTTATAATGTATATCAAATAAATACAAATATTAAGTATTTGCTTTTATTTTCTTATAAATATGTTAGTTTTGCCTTTCGCATCATTCATTCGGAGTTGATTTCTGTAACTGGTGTGAAGTAAGGATCCACTTTTTCCCCGTAATATGGAAATTATTTGTTCCAACATTGTTTATTTCACAGTCTATCCTTATTTCAATTGTAAATGTCTTTTCTGTCATAAATAGAATTTCCATGTGTGTGTCTTTCTGAATCCCTTCTTCTGTCTCATTGTTTATAAGTTTGCTGTTTATTAATACTGCTTTTTAAATTACAATTCTTTACACTGAGTCTTGGTTTCTTATAGGTTAAGCCTGATACCATTACTTTTTTTCTACTTTGTACTTCTTTAGGAGTATTTTGCCTCCTCTTCATTTGCTTTCCTTATAATTTTCTGAAGTAGCTCATTGAGTTCTATGAAAAATTCCATGGGGATTTTGGTTGGAATAGTTTTGCCTATATGGATCAATCTTGGCAGACATAATTCATGAATACTGGTATGACTCATTTATTTGACTTCTAAATGTACTTCAAAAACTTTTGTATTCTTCCTCATGGAAGTGACATAAATTCTGCTTGGAGTGTTGTGGATACATTATTTTTATTAATATTTTAATGACAGCTTTTAAAAAAACCTCATTTTCTGTTTGTTCATAGACTATAAATATAATTGATTTTTTTTATATCCAGAGAACATTAGGAGCTCACATTAGTTTTAATAACTTGTGACTTCTTTGGGGTCATACGATACGTGATTCTTGTTCTTCTTCCATCATGGTGCCCCATGTGGGTGTGTTGACGGAGGTAAAGTGTAGATAAGTGCATCTTATATCACTAGGACCTCTAGTACCATTTTTATAGTACTTGTGATGGTGGCCAACTCTCGGTTGTCTTGGCTTCTAAGTTTTAAGGAAATAGTTTTTATCCACGAGTTAGAAGTTTTTGTATAGCAGCATGTTACTAGGTTAAGGGAATCTACTTATAGTCTTAATTTTCTGAGAATTCTTACCATGGTAGCTGATTTTTATTCAGTGTTCCTTTTTCTAAATCATCTTTTAAGACAGCATTATAGTTTTACTTTAAATCTTTTGGTGTTGAACTGAATGGTCAGTTTGCATGCCCCCTTTGTCTTATCTATTGGCCTCTTTTCAGTTGTTCATGCCTCTTCCTTGATACACTTCTTTTATTTGGCATTTAGGCTCCCCTCGCCATCCCTTCTGTCCTGAGTTTTCTCCTTGCTCCATTTCAGATGTGGGTATGGAGCAAGGAGGTCTCTGTGTATCTGAGGTACCAGAACTCTGTTCTCTTCAACGTTTATTTTCTGGGTGATATCTGGGTTTGTATGACTACATCCCCAAATTTATATTTTCTGCCCGGTTTCCTCTACAAAACTTGGATATCCAACTGCAACTATGCCTTCTGCATCCACCTTGCAGATACCTTACATCTAATAAGTCTAAGACTGAGATCTGATCTCTCTGCCACACACCCACCAGAGCTGCTCCACGCGTGACTTCTCGATTTCTGCTGTTGGTGACTTTGTTCCTTAAAACAATCAGCCCAAAACCTGGGAATTTTCTATTCATGGGAAGGTTGCAAAGATGTTTCAGCCAGTTCCCATACATCTTTACACAACTTGCCCTGATGCTAATATCTTAAATGAACAAAGCAGAATTACCAAAACCAAGAAAGCATCATTAGGCGATACAGTTAACTAAATTCCAGATCTTAGTCAGATTCCATCAGTTGTCCTTTTGGGGCTCCAGATCACATCCCAGGATCACAATCACAATTCCACTGGCATGTTAGCTTCCCCCCACACTGTGACAGTTTCTCAATCTTCCCTTGACACTATTAAAATTAGTATTTCAATCGGGTATTTTTTAGAACATCCTTCAGTTTGGAGCTGACGACGTGAGATTGGGTTGAGGTTGCATATTTTCACTAGAGTACCACAGAACCGACGTGCCCTTCATAGTGCATCACGTTAGGGGCGCTTGGTGCCAATGTGTCTTTTATTACTGATGATGATGATGACGTTACCTTGGAGCACTTGGTTAGGGTGGTGTCCGCTGCGCTATTCCACTGTAAAGTTACACTTTCCACTTGGTGATTAATGAGTAGCTTGGACTATGCAAATATCCTGCTTCTCCTCCAACTGTCAACCACTAATTTTAGCATCCATTGATGGATCTTGCCTGAAAATGCTCATTGGTAGCATGTTTGCTTAATGGTGATTTTTTTCCATTTTAGTAATTCAGAGTTTTTCCTATAAGGAAGAACTGTACCTTCATTCTAATTTATTTAATTCAATTATTATGAGTTATATTCCAATAAAAATAAATTACAGTAATGGTGTGAATGGTGTGGAGGCAGGAGAGAACCACAAACAGCTCAGAATTATGAAGTATATCCAACATAATCAAATCTGAGATGTTTGAGTATGTGAATATATTACTTAGCAAGCATTTAACATTTAATTTTTAACCCATAATATACCAAAGCTCTCCTGAATTATACAATTCTTATTTCTCAAAAATCTCAGGTAGTATAAACCAAAGTCTTAATTCTATTGCAATTTAAAATGTTTATCTTTAAGGGTCCACAGTATATTCACTGCTGAGAATTTTTAGCTTTGAGAAACAAAAAACTAGCCATGTTATATTACACCAAAACATCGGAGAAAATAACATTTTCTCATGAATAGAAACAGTGCCAATTAGAAAAATGAAATTTAGACAGTGGTATTTTACTTATCAAGCATTTATTGCTATGGGTTAATGAAGAATTACAATATATAGTCTCATTCCCAGGCATAAGCAGATTCAGAAGCAAAATTTACATAAATTTATCATAAATAGTAAGTAGCAAGAGATATATAATTTTATTAACCCTGAGGCTATCTTGGAATATTAACAAGAATGTTTAGGACTGAGAGCCAACAGCACAAATTGGAACGACAATGTGTGTCTCACCTAAATGCAGATCCACTTGTTCTATCAAGCGAATTTCCTCTAATTTTTATTAGCAGTGCCCTGAATTGGAAGAATGTTTAATTAAATGGTTAGATGTGCTATGTAAAAGTGACACCTACACAATTTTTTGAAAGCTGTTTGTTTCCACTGAAATGGAAACAATTCTTAGCTGCACAGTGATTCTTAGCAACCCTCTTGTAACCATTTATCTCAAAAAAGGATAAATACACTAAACTGAAAAGTTCTGATACATTTCCTTGCAACATCTGAAATTAGTCATAATAAATTTTATATGATTTAGTCTTTTTTTCCCAAAGAAAGTAACTTTACTTCTTAAATATATGAATTCACATAATCTTTCTAAATTCTAGAAAGACTTAGAAAATTCCAGCAACCTTTAAAAAGTGGAGGCCAGATGTGGCTGAAAATAGGAAGATTTATTGAAAGTCTGTAAAAGAAACAATTACAATCACTTCAGCCTCCTCTACAGAATCCTAAAGGTTCACTTGTAAAGGTATTGATCCAACAAGCCTACGAGACTGAAGCCAAGATGCCAAGTGCACCTAGGGTTGAAAAAAGACTTACAGACAGTGATGACTGAACGCCTGTTAATAGGAAATCCACCTTTCGACAAGCTTCCAAGAGGCATGTGGACTCTCTAATCAGCTTTGAAAGATATGATCAGATTTTTCTTTTCATTTATTTAATTTTCAAAATATATCATAGAGTAGGTATTTTTACAACACAGACACACATTCAGAATGAGCGGGAAAATGGCCCAATTTACCACCTAGATAGCCCCCCACTGACATAAAAGGAAAATAAAAGTAGTATATGTGCAAGGTTTCAAAATGAGAATGGTAAAGAAAGGCACAAAATGAGTGCTTTGAGGCTATGTTGTTAGCTGCATACATGTTTAGAATTGTTATCTTGTCCTGGTGAATGAAGTCTTTTATCATTACATAATATCTCCTCCAGTCAGACTTTTGTCCTTGTCTCCTTTTGTCTATATTAATATAGCCAGGCCAATTTTCCTTTTGTTGGCAATTTCCTGGTATGTCTTCCCCATCATTTAAAAATGTTTCTGTGCTTTCTGTGTGTTCCTCATAAATAGCACATAGCTGGATTTTGTTTTCAAAATTTTCTTTCTCCTGCTTGACATAGTTCCTTCATGTTGCCCATTTGGGTCTATCTCTTTGCTTTCTTCTCTAATTTCCATTTTTAAATGCTTTCCTAGCATACATGGTAAAAGCCCTGGTTGATGCTTTAACAGTTGGAGTGGGGACCAAGCTGACTAGGGGCTATGGAAGGGTAGGTGGGCAACCCCATAGATGGTAGCCCACCAGGCTCCCCTGTCCCTGGAATTCTCCAGACAAGAATCCTGGAGTGGGTTACCATTTCCTCCTCCAATGCATGAAAGTGAAGTCGCTCAGTCGTGTCCGACTCTTAGCGACCCCATGGACTGCAACCTATCAGGCTCCTCTGTCCATGGGATTTTCTAGGCAAGAGTACTGGAGTGGGGTGCCATTGTCTTCTCTTAAATCTGTGATTAGGATTGCTTTAAGTCAGAAATCCTCAGTGCTAGCAGTGTTGACATTTCAGTTCAGTTCAGTTGCTCAGTCATGTCTGACTCTTTGCAACTTCATGGACTGCAGCATCCCAGGCTTCCCTGTCCATCACCAACTCCCGGAGCTTATTCAAACCCATGTCCATCGAGTTGGTGATGCCATCCAACCATCTCATCTTCTGTCGTCCCCTTCTCCTCCTGCCTTCAATCTTTCCCAGCATCAGGGTCTTTTCCAATGAGTCAGCTCTTCGCACCAGGTGGCCAAAGTATTGGGGTTTCAGCTTCAGCATCAGTCCTTCCAATGAATACTCAGGACTGATTTCCTTTAGGATGGACTGGTTGGATCTCCTTGCAGTCCAAGGGACTCTCAAGAGTCTTCTCTGACACCACAGTTCAAAAGCATCAATTCTTCAGTGCTCAGCTTTCTTTATTTGGCAACATTATTTCCAAATGTTGACATTTGGAGCCATATAATTTTTTGTTGTTAGGTGCTATGCTGTGTTTTGTAGGATGCTGAGCAAAATTCTTGGCCTCCATCAGTCAAATACCACTAGTGTTCTCCAATTGTGATAACCAGAAGTCCCTGTGGACATTGCTAAGGGTTCCATGGAACCGAGAGTAGGGTGCAAAACCAACCTGGTTGAGAACAACAGCTGCAAGAGGAAGTACACGTACTATTTACTTGGGAGTTCATGGTGTCAACTCTTGTGGTTTCTTTTGAACTGATAAGATTTCCTGGCGGCAGGGGAAGACCTTATTATCTGCTGCCTATAAGATAAAGACCTGCTTAAACAACTCCATGTCTCATTCTCCATATCCTCTCTTTGGCAGAATGCCCATATTGCTCAGAACTCCACTCTGCTCCCCTCTGATACCTGCTTAACCCACACTGGCAATCCCACTCTCCTCCCAGTGCTGTGCTGACAAATGCACACGGGACAAATTCCGATCAGTTTGACCTGAGAGACTTCACTGCTGACGATGTCTGGAAAGGGTTGCCTGGTTCCGAGAACACAAGAACAGATCATGTTCTTGTCTGACGGATGGTGTTGAGGGGGGTGATGTTTCCTGAGGGGAGCTGAAATTGAGTGTTCAGAATGGGAATGAGAGTAAGACCATGGGTCCTTATGATATTGTGGCACCGCAAACCAACCAGCCCTGGGAACTAACCCCAGGTTTGTTGGTTATTTTAGCTTAGATTTTGTAAATCTCCTTCCTTAAGCCAGTCAATTGAATCTGAATTTTTAAAAACTGCAACTGAAGTCATTTTCTTAACATTTTGAAAAGCTTTTTATTGTATACTGGAGCATAGCTGATTAAGAAGGTTGTGATAGTTTTAGGTAAACAGCAAAGTGATGTAGTTATTCCATCACTGACGCGATGGACGCAAGTCTGGGTGAGCTCCAGGAGTTGGTGATGGACAGGGAGGCCTGGCGTGCTGCGATTCATGGGGTCGCAAAGAGTCGGACACGACTGAGCGACTGAACTGAACTGAACTGATGCATGTGTCTATTTTTCAAATTCTTTTCCTATTTAGATTGTTACATAATATTGAGCAGAATTCCCTGTGCTGTACTGTAAGTCCTTGTTGATTATACATTTTAAATATAGCAATGTGTACATATTAATCCCAAACTATACCTTTAATTGATATTTTTCCAAAAGTAAGTTTCATTTTATAGTTATATTGACCCTAATAATTACATCCTTTTATATGCCTTGTTCCTCTGATATCAGGAGTGAAAGATACATATTTCCTTAGACATTATTGAAGCTAGACGTTCCACAGTCTTAATTTGTTGTTGCTCTTGTTGTTTCTAAGAGTACTGAAGGAGCACTTTAACTCAAAGGAATGATGGGCTATGAAGCAAACAAACTTTTATTATTATTTTTTTTTTTGGAATTTTATTTTATTTATTTATTTATTTNTCTCCACACTGTTCTCCATAGTGGCTGTACTAGTTTGCATTCCCACCAACAATGTAAAAGGGTTCCCTTTTCTCCACACCCTCTCCAGCATTTATTGCTTGCAGACTTCTGGATCGCAGCCATTCTGACTGGTGTGAAGTGGTACCTCATTGTGGTTTTGATTTGCATTTCTCTGATAATGAGTGATGTTGAGCATCTTTTCATGTGTTTGTTAGCCATCCGTATGTCTTCTTTGGAGAATCAAAAAATGGGCCAAAGACGCAAACAAACTTTTAAATATTTTAAAGTGAAGGAATCAGGAAAGGGCAAAGCAGGAGCACTACTGTGTTGACATTCTAATTATAAATACATCAGATTTGGTGCAAAAAATTACCAAACCATCAGTCTTGGCAATGGTTAATTCACTTTTTGAATTTCAATATTTCATCTGCGAAGTGTCAGCCACTGAGTCTTGTTAACGGTAAGCCTTTCATTCCTGTTAAATCAATTGTAAATAATAGAACCCCTCAGAGAAAAATGATGAAATAAACATTGATTTCCAAATTGAGTGTCAGATTCAGAGCATTAATAAAACACATCACAAGCAAACAAGCACCTAATATACTCAGATCACTGAAATTGTAATCAGAGGGGAAAAAAATCAATAATTTTTGTGTAACTTGCTAGTATTTTTACATTTCATCTGTATCTGTGTGTCATCATGTCAAATTTCCCTTTGCAGGCCCTCTGTGGCTATTTGATTTTTATTATCCTCACCAGCAAAACTAGGTAGTTTTGTGTCCTGTTAGATTTGCTTCTCTCTTCTAAATAGGTGACAAGCGTCTGGTCACATAGTTTTGTTTTTTAGTTGCCTGGCACCGATGATTTTGTTGTGTTTAATGCAATACAATAATCATTTCCAGCAAGTCACATAAAACACTGCAGAAAAATGTAGCAGCTCTACTGGAACTTTTAAGGAAAACAAAGCTCTCCAGCAGGTGTCCATAGCAGTGCTCTATGCCACAAGCTCTATTAAATGTTAGTGCTAGTGTCCTGCGAATGCCACGGATGGGGTCAGGCTGAAGGGAAAGTGTGTCCCTGAGACTGTGTTGGCTCTCTAGGAAAGGAGGTTGCCAGGGCAGTGCCTTGCTCTCCTTCAGGCTGGAATATGGTCAGGGCTCTACTCAGGGTACATCTTGTGAAGGACTAGCTTCAGGGAAAGCATGCCCTTCTAAAGTCATACATGGGCAAGGGTGGAAATACCAAGATCACGACTTTCAAAAGACTGTCCCCAAACTCTTCCAAGTTCTTTTTTTCCCCCAGGGATGGTCGCTAATGCTGAAACAGCAGCAACACAGTGATGGTAGATGTGGGCTTGGGCTTTCTGGTTTAGTGTTGCTTCCTCACGTTTCATGATGAATTGCATTCCAACTCTCAGTTGATTGTGCTTTCATTTTATTTCTATATTTCTTTATGAAGCCCCCTTGTGAAGCTGTTCAAGTAGATGTTTATATGTCACTGAGTGGGGCCTAGCATTGACTCTGACCTCAGCAACAGGCTAAGTCCTTGTGGGAACCTCATTTTGAAGAGTAGATGAGGTCCAAATGATCACTGCAAAAATACTCAGAAATGGAAGCTACTATTCACGAGAAAGAAAACATTACCAGCTAAATACAAGATGTTAAGTGACTGTCAGTGGAAAACAACACATTTACAGAGCACAGGGAACTTGGGATCTGCCCTCTTCCCCCAAACCTACAGAGAGGCCAACTGCTGTGGGAAGAGGACAACAGGAAGGTTACAGCGCTTACGTCACGTCAGGTGTGTTATTGAAGGATCAGGAAAAGTTTAGCTGGGAGAAAAGAAGGCTTAGACTCAGGTTGTCTACCACGTCAAGATCTTTCATGTTAGGATGGCCATATATTTCCCAGGGGGGGCACCTTTGAGAATAAAAGGGAGGGAGTCATAATGATTGGGCTTTCCTGGTGGCTCAGCAGTAAAGAATCTGCCTGCCAGTGCAGGAAATGTTGGTTCAATCTCTGGGTTGAGAAGATCCCCTGGAGAAGGAAATGGCAGTCCACTCCAGTGTTCTTGCCTGGGGAATCCTGTGTACAGAGGAGCCTGTGGGCTACAGCCCATCGGGTTGCAAAAGAGTCAGACAAGACTTAGGGCCTAAAGAACACCACCACAGCAGTAATAAAGGTTAAGCAGGGACAGTCATCATATACAAGGACTGCACCAAGTGCAGCAGGCTGTGTGGCCATCCTAATTTTAAAAAAGACTTCAAATGCTGGCCTGAAAGAATTCAAGAAAGATCCACGAGAGAGGGACAGACATTGGATTGCTTGATGAGGAAGAAATGTAAGGAACTTTGTATGGATCAAATGAGATGCCTGCCTTTGAGAATGGAGTTGCTCAAATAAGACTGGGAGGGATTTGATCAAGGTCATCTTAGTGGGTTTTGAGGATCAGAACTGTGGTTGGACCATAGGAATTTAATGTTGTTTTTACCTGAGCATCTGTGGTTCTGAACTTTAAATGAAGATATTCCATGGAGAGTTGTGCATTCCAATGCAAGTTGTTTTAAAGATCTGGTTCTAGAATTGCTTCTGGAATGCATGCAGTCTTGCAAGGCTTAATGTAGGTCTAAATCACTGACATCAGAATGAATCCCAATTTTGGTCAAGAATGAGCTGAGGAAAAAACCTCAGGACCCTAATTTTGGGTGGTAGGACCTAGTGTTAGGAGCACTAAACTAGAATTGGATAAGACACAAAATTAAGGCATAGATAGATAGCAGACCTTAGGACATAAAGAAAAAAACTTCTTTGAAGAAAGCCTGCAGTCCCTTGAATGATCTTCTGCTTGGACTTTATAGAGAACTCAGAATACTGTTGCGAACAACCCACCTTAAATTCTTTACAGTGAAGTTGTATCATACATGCCTTTAATCTAAGCAATTTGAGCTATATAGGTATATATTAAGTCGTGCTATAAAACTGCCCTCTGTATTTGTATTTTCTATATTAAAATGTACTTTATAGAATGATTTAATTAACTTTGTAATTTTACTCTCCTTGCTGACATAGATTGAAAGCTCTATGGTTACTGCTGACTTTCATCAAGCCAAAAACTTAATTTCTTCATGGTCAGTCCCACGTTCCCTGCGAAACCTTTCCTGTTAAGCCACAGCTAAGATTGGGCAGCCCTGTTTTAGCCTCTGGTGGGACTTCTCGTCTGCATACCAAACTTGGGCATTGAAATATCCCGGTCTTTATTGTCCTCTATTTGTGGCTTGGGTACATCTGGCTTCTCTAATTACACTGCTCATCCCTTGCCTGAGGGACTGAGTTGCTCATCTCCTTGGAGTTCTCCTAGCATGGTACACCCCATGGATGGTTATTTAGTTGAGCTGGGCTCACCTGATCCTTAATTGAGAAGAGGGACTCGTGGGAGCCTCCTGTGACCTCCCAGATGAGAGGATCTTTACATGAAACTTGCTTCCCTTAGGGCAGCCTCATCCATATATAAAGGCTAAAGATATCTGCCTATAAAAGGCAATACAATAAAGGAGGCACCCTATTTGTTAAATTTGTTAAATAGGCACCCTATTTGTTAAATAAATATATATTTTAAATATATTTTCTTTATGTCCTATGTATATGGATATGTCCATGTTGTTGTAGGTTTCTTTCCTCCATATATGTCCAAGTTCTCACAAGAGGTTTCTAATTACTTCTGAAGTATTCTCTCTCCCTTTGGAAGTTTTTCATATAAACTGGTTAATTTCATAGCTACAAATACTTATTTGAGATTCACATTTTACACAAAATATAGTATTTATGGCTTGAAAAGTGTTCCTCACATAAGAACCATAGGCTGCTTCCTGATTCTTCAAATTACTGCTATGAAGGCATGAAAGTTGGTGTACTCCAAATACCTGCAGGTCCAGGTTTCCTATGGAAGGATCGTCAGTTACACACCCCAGGAGATGGCGAAGGACAGGCATGCTGCAGCCCATGGGGCCTCCAAGAATCAGACACAACTCAGTTACTGAACAACAATAAGGATAACAGTAACAGCAAACACCTGGTAGTTTTCAGCACATGCTAAGCAAATATTTCACATATATTAATTTGATAAACACTCACCAGAACCCTATGAGAAACAAGGACAGAAAAGGAAGGTAACTCACAAAGGTACTAGGGGTGGAGCTGGAATTTGAACCCAGGCAATCCCAAGCTTACTTTTTTCCCACCAAACATCACGCATGGTGGCTAAAAGCCAAGGCCCTGTGATCAGCCAAAGTTGGATTTAAGTGCTGGCAATCTAATTTAGTATAGTAAATAATAGGATCTAACCCAGGAAGCAACAGTTAGAATTGGACATGGGACAACAGACTGATTCCAAATAGGAAAAAGAGTACGTCAAGGCTGTATATTGTCACCCTGCTTATTTAACTTCTGTGCAGAGGAGATCATGAGAAATGCTGTGCTGGAAGAAGCACAAGCGGGAATCAAGACTGCCGGGAGAAATATCAATAACCTCAGATATGCAGATGACACCACCCATATGGCAGAAAGTGAAGAGGAACTAAAAAGACTCTTGATGAAAGTGAAAGAGGAGAGCAAAAAAGCTGGCTTAAAGCTCAACATTCAGAAAAGGAAGATCATGGCATCTGGTCCCATCACTTCATGGGAAATAGATGGAGAAACAGTGGAAGCAGTGTCAGACTTTATTTTTGGGGGCTCCAAAATCACTGCAGATGTTGACTGTAGCCATGAAATTAAAAGACGCTTATTCCTTGGAAGGAAAGTTATGACCAACCTAGATAGCATATTGAAAAGCAGAGGGATTACTTTGTCAACAAAGGTCTGACTAGTCAAGGCTATGGTTTTTCCAGTAATCATGTATGGATGTGAGAGTTGGACTGTGAAGAAAGCTGAGCACCAAAGAATTGATGCTTTTGAACTGTGGTGCTGGAGAAGACTTGAGAGTCCCTTGGACTGCAAGGAGATCCAACCAGTCCATCCTAAAGGAAATCAGTCCTGGGTGTTCATTGGAAGGACTGATGCTAAAGCTGAAACTCCAATACCTTGGCCACCTGATGCGAAGAGTTGACTCATTGGAAAAGACTCTGATGCTGGGAGGGATTGGGAGCAGGAGGAGAAGGGGATGACAGAGGATGAGATGGCTGGATGGCATCACCAACTCGATGGACATGGGTTTGGGTGAACTCTGGGGGTTGGCGATGGACAGGGAGGCCTGGCGTGCTGCAATTCATGGAGTCGCAAAGAGTCAGACACGAATGAGCGATTGAACTGAACTGAACCCAAACATAATTGGGGAATTGTGGTATCTCTGGTGATATCTCTGGCATGTAGAATGTGCTCAGTAGATGTATTATTTTAAATGAAAAGTGAAAGCCACTCAGTCATATCTGACTAATAGCGACCCTATGGACTATACCGTCCATGGGATTTTCCAGGCCAGAATGCTGGACTAGGTAGCTTTCCCTTCTCCCAACCTAGGGATCAACCAGGTCTCCTGCATTGCAGGCAGATTCTTTACCAGCTGAGCCACCAGGGAAGCCCACGAATACTGGAAATACTGGAGTAGGCAGCCTATCCCTTCTCCAGAGGATCTTCCCGACCCAGGAATCGAACAGAGTCTCCTGCATTGAAGGTGGATTCTTTACCAGTTGAACTACCAGATTTATAAAGATGGACATAGAAGGGCTTTCAGTTGATGGGTATAAAGCAGTCTGGGTTTACACAGAGGAGAGAGGAATTGTAGAGTAAGAGAGGTAGACGGTGCCCATATCCTTGTTCCAGCGTTTGTGGTTTAACCTGCTCTGTAGGGCGTGCTCAGAAACCTTGCTTCAGGCCTGTGGTTCAACTCCCTCCATTTGTAGTGAGTGCACCTCACTTTACAGCTGACAGTCCTGGATCTTATTGAGCTGGAAAACAGGAAATGTCTGACTAATTTCCTCTGGACGATATTGTTTATTTCCTTCTGTAATTGGATAATGGAATTATTGAGAATTTTGCAAATAGACAAGGGGATGATCTGCTGAGGGCAAGATGTGACATTCCGCGGGCGGCATTCCGTGACAGCTCACTGTACACAGTCCGCCCACAAGATGCGGGAGCTCGGGGTCCTCGGGCGTCTGTGTCCTTGCACTCGTTTTTCCTTTTTCCTTTCACTGCTGATGTGCATGCTCTTGCCACAAACCACTGTCGGCTCTTTCAGTAGTTTTGCTTCCTTTGAGTCCTTTTTCCTGGATGGTTGAATTTCACTGATAAGGGGGCCAACCTCATGCATTCACATATAGGAACCAAAGCAGGAGAGAGAGTCAAGTTTTTTTAAAAAAAATCATGTTTTGAAAAACTCATGTTTTTCAACCTCCAATTACTACAGTGTTTACATTTTTTATTACTTTGTTTGTTAAAGTCGTGAAAATCAGCTCGAGAAATAACAGGTATAAATCATAATTTTATTATTTCCAAAGAAATTTTTATGTTGAAGTTATGGGTACAAGTTTCTGCATCTGCACATACACATTTTAAAGGTATATGCAATAAAGATACAAATTCTAATTTTTGCAGTTTTTTTAAACATGTGGTCCAAGATAGAAATGGATTCTGGAAATAAGAAAAGTTTCATATTATTAATAGGATTGTTGAGAATCTGGGGAGATTATTCAAAGCAGTTAGCTTCAGACTAAATAAGAAGGTAAAAGAAGAATCTGAACTCAAAAGTTTCTTGGATTGTCATGAAAAAAATCTTTACTAATAAATGTGTGTGTGGCCCATTCAGTGTTATTGTGTGAACAGTAGAACGCACTGTGACTATGTAACAACTCTGCATGACTAGATGAAAACGGCATACAGTTCAGGCAACCTACGTGTGATCAAGGTTCGCCTCTACTTGTCTTGACCTGGATGCACTCTTTTCATCCCTGAGAGGTTATCACTCTTTTATCTTTTGATGTGTTGCACTTAGTATCTTAAAAAAAATTTTATTGAAATATAGTTAATTTACAATGTCATGTTAGTTTTAGGTATATAGCAAAGTGATTCAGTTATACATCAACACACACACATATATGTGCATATATATATGTATTATTTTTCAGATTATTTTCCCCATAGGTTATTACAGAATTTTGAGTAGAGTTCCCTGTGCTATATAGTAGGTCCTTGTTGATTATTTTATATATAGTGTGTGTATTGGAGAAGGCAATGGCACCCCACTCCAGCACTCTTGCCTGGAAAATCCCATGGACAGAGGAGCCTGGTGGGCTGCTGTCCATGGGATCACTGTAAGAGTCGGACACAACTGAGGGACTTCACTTTCACTTTTCACTTTCATGCATGGAGAAGGAAATGACAACCCACTCCAGTGTTCTTGCGTAGAGAATCCCAGGGATGGGGGAGCCTGGTGGGCTGCCGTCTATGGGGTCGCACAGAGTCGGACACGACTGAAGTGACTTAGCAGCAGTGTGTATATAGTAATCCCAAGCTCCTAAATTATCCATCCCTGCCCCGACCCCCGCTTCCTCCCTTGGTAGCCATAAGTTTGTTTTCTAAGTCTGTGAGTCTGTTTCTGTTTTGTAAATAAGTTCATTTGTATCATTTTTTTTTTAGATTCTACATATAAATGATATCATGTGATATTTATATTTCTCTTTCTGAATTCCTTCACTTAATATAATAATCTCTAGGTCCATCCATGTTGCTGCAAATGGCATTATCTCATTCTTTTTATGGCTGAGTAGTATTGAATTGTATGTGTGTATACACAATGGCATAAGAAATGGCAACCCACTCCAGTATTCTTCCCTGGAAAATTCTTCGGACAGAAGAGCCTGCTGCTGCTGCTGCTGCTGCGTCACTTTAGTCCTGTTCGACTCTGTGTGACCCCACAGATGGCAGGCAGTCCACCAGGCTCCACCATCCCTGGGATTCTCCAGGCAAGAATACTGGAATGGGTTGCCATTTCCTTCTCCAATGCATGAGAGTGAAAGTGAAGTCCCGCAGTAGTGTCCGACTCTTCATGACCGCATGGACTGCAGCCCACCAGGCCCCTCCGTCCATGGGATTTTACAGGCAAGAGTGCTGGAGTGGGGTGCCAGTGCCTGGCTGGCTCCAATTCATGGGGTTGCAAGGGGTCGGACACGAGTCAATGACTGAACACACACACACGAGTCAATGACTGAACACACACACACACACACACACACACACACACACACACACACACACCCACACACACACCCACCCACCTTTATCCATTCCTCTCTCGGCGGACACTTAGGTGTCATCGCTCTCCCTAGGTGTAATGGCGCCGGTTGCAGCAGCACTTGCCTCACGGGCGCTGGCCACAGCGGCTCAGGGAGGGGGCCGGGGGCTTCTCCCTCTTCCCGTCGGTGCTGAGCCTCAGCCTGCAGGCGTTTCTCACCTGTCAGTCCCTGCCCTTGGCTGACGTTGAAGCTCCTTAGCTTAGTCTCTCACAGTGAAGGGGAGAAGGGAGAATTCCAGGAAACTCAGACCCACTTTCTCTTTTCCGGAAGCAAAGGGGACGGGGCTCTTCTCTCCGGGCCTGCAGAGGCGGGAGCCTCGCTCTCGACGCGGCCTCTCCCCAGCAGGCCCCAGGCGCGGCGACCTCGCAGGACGGCGCCGGCGTCGGCGTCGGCGCCGGCGTCCGCGGGGCGCGGCCGGAGTTCTCGCGAGGCCTCGCGGGGCCCGTGCGCCTGCCCCGCGCCGTCGGCCCCCGGAGTTCTCGCGAGGCCTCGCGGGGCCCGTGCGCCTGCCCCGCGCCGTCGGCGGCGCCGCGCGTGCTGAGCTGAGGTGTGCGCGCGGCTGTCTCACACCCGGGCCTCCGGTCAGACGGGCCCTGGGCCGGGCCTCCGCCCTCAGCGTCCTGTCGGCAGCTTGAGGTAGACTCAGCGCCAGGGAGCAGAAAGGTTAGGCTTCCCTGTGTTACCCGCGTCTCTCTGGAATTGCGAATGGGCTTTGCCGTGGAAAAACCCTCCGGTGTTTTTCATCCAACTCCTCATCCTGAGGGTCGAAGGTCCGTCTTGCGAACAGCGCCCCGTGGATTTGGGGAGCGGGGAGCTGGCATCCTAACCACCTGGAGACCAGCGGGACTCCCCCC
Source organism: Redunca redunca (assembly GCA_006410935.1). Lineage (NCBI taxonomy): Eukaryota > Metazoa > Chordata > Mammalia > Artiodactyla > Bovidae > Redunca > Redunca redunca. The sequence continues at coordinate 181,572 of SJYQ01001003.1, forward strand.
GTCTGCCATTGGCCGTGTTTGTTTGTTACCAGGCCTCAGCGCTGGGGCCCGGAGTGCCCACCTGTTGAAGTTTTAGGGACGAAGGTCTCCAGATGACTTAGCATGTGTGGACCCAGTGTTAGCAAGAGACAGCCATGTGTCAGATTTTTCCCTAAAAATGAAGGTTTCTCGGTCTTTTGCCTCGAGGTGAGGGTGCCTGCTGCTCAGGGTCACCACTGTGGCCTGAATGTCCCCCGTCTCATGATGGTGTTTTTCTGGAAGAGAAGTTTCAGGTCAGAGAGGGGTTTTGCACAGGTAGTCCAGGGGGCGTCGCCCCAGGGGGCGTCTCTGGCCTCTGCCCTCGAGTGTGATGTCCCCACAGAGTGGCGCCTGGAGCTTTGGGGCAGACGGGTGGTCAGAGGCACCAGGAGTGCTCTGCCCCGCCCAGGAGTGAGCTGAGCTTGCGGCTGCCAGTTGTCAGAGTTTTAGGATCACCTGGCCTCCTGTGGGTACAGGGCCAACCAGGAGTGTGGGTGGGCAGCACCTGTTCCCATTTTCTGTGAGGCTCTCGTGGTTTCTTCCCACCTGGGGCAGGGATGCTTGCTAGAGTTGTTCCATTTCAAGGGGGCTCAGGTGTTCCTCCTCTTGTGCCTGGGGGGTAGGTCTACCAGCCAGGAGTCCAAACGCACTTGACTTTATCACTTGGGGTTACTGCATGCAGAGCAAGGCAATCAGAAGCAACAAAATTCAGAGACCAGTTGATGGGCTCTCTCATCTCTCAGGGCTGGACTGTGTTACAAAGGAAGGTTACATGTTTTGGCGTCAGGGAGTGATACCCCCCAATACTTCCAGTTCTGCTGGAATGCATGCTAACGGACTGTCCTTCAGTATGGAGGACATTTGGTTCCCTTATCTTAGATCTGCTTTCAAGGTGTAGGGATTTGTTTCCAACTAGCAGTGGGGTAGTTGGAGTGATCTGTAGGCATCCAGAGACCATAAGATTTGAGCCTGGTAAGATTTCTGGTTCAGGAAATTTGGAACCAGCACCAAACGGTTAATGGATTTCTCAAAAGACTCAAACAGGAGGCATCCAAAGGGCGTGGGCTCTGATATAACTGGGGTTCCCTTGAATTTGTCATGGCCTGTGTTTGAAATAGCCCCTCCACAGTTGGAATATCCCACAGGAGGTTAGAGGGGAGACCTCTGGGTGGGAGCAGCTTAGCTCTGTTAGTTCCCGACTTCTTGGGCCCTTTAGTTGGTGGCAGGGTCTTCTCTTTTCTCCTCTCAGCCCCAAAGGAGGAGTTTTCAGACTTCCTGCTGGGCGAGGGCTAAAGGCATGAGGGATCCCTGGGGTGCTGTCCAGATCACCGGGCAGCTGCTGTTCTGGGCTGATGCCAGGATAGGCCCTTGGTGGAGGTTCATGAAGCCTCACCCAAGGACCCCCACCCATGCAGAGAGGGACAGAATGGTGACGGGATTCCTGGTCTTGTGAGCAGCCCACAGGGGCCCTCCAGTCCACTTCAGAGAAACCAGTGCTGACTGGGACAGGTCAAGTCACCAGTTGCGTACCTACCTTGGTACCCTTTTGCATGTGGGCATCCCTGGTGCTTGTTCCTGAACTCAATCAAGCGCACTCGTTCCGTTTTGTCAGGCGGTCCTCGTTACCTGGGGCTTTTCCAGTCTTTCTTCTTAACTCACGGGGCTGGCCACCCACCTCGTCCAAACCGAAAGTGATGCTGGAGAATGCTAGCGTCGATCCCTGGAGGTTGGTGAGCGTAAGAAGCCCCAGTGTGGCCGCTCTTGCTTTGTACCAGGAGGTAGCAGTCAGCACTTCTGGTGAGACAGTGGGCCAGACTCCATGGCTCCCTCTCGCCCCAGTGCCCCCAGGTGTCCGGTCCTGCAAGAAGGTGGCCAGAGGCATACATCTGTGAGTTTCGGTCTCTGTGATCCCCGCAGTGGGGTGGGGTGTGGTCCAGATGACTCTGGAGGCAATGGTGTGTATGCACTGCACCTGCGTATGGGTTGCTGGGCAGAGTTGCTCTTGTTATCGAACAAAAGTCTGGTTGTTTGCGTAGGTGCTTCTACACAGCTCATCACTATTATATGACGGGTGCTGGGGGCTCTGGAGTCTGACAGATGTATCTTGAGTTTGGGTTCACTTGCCTGTTGTGTGACCTTAGACACATTACTGGGCTCTGTGGAGCCTCCATCTCTTCACCTGTAAAATAGGGATAACAAGGGGTGTTTTGGGATATATATCCGTCAGCAGCCTCAGTAAACTATGGCTTAACCCATGTAAGTAAAGTGGCACCAAGGTTAAAATGTATGTGGAAAAGCTAAGTGCATTTAAATCTGTCTGCAACACTGTGACCAATATAGCCCATAAATTGTTATTTTAAGCAAATGAAGTACTAGATGAAAAAAAGTAATTCCACCAAGGACTGTATGTTTTAATTTTCAGTGATGTTGCGTGGCATTTTACCTGGTTGTTTTCAAAGCAAGGCTGCAGTTCACGCTAGAGGTGATCCCTGGTGTGTATCTCACACTGTGGGTTCCAGAGCTCAGACAGCCTGCACTTGAATCTTGTCTGTCTGCTTTCTAGCTGAGTGGCCTTGGTGCGGTGCTTAGCCTGGTTGTGCTTCAGCTTTCACATGTCCTGAGTGAGAAGAGTAACATCACCTCCCTTATAGGTTATGTGTCTGTGCTGAGTCACTCAGTCATGTCTGATTCTCTGCAGCTCCATGGACTGTATCACGCCAGGTTCCTCTGTCCATGGGATTTCCTTGGCACGAATACTGGAGTGGGCTACCATTTCCTTCAAGGGATCTTCCAGACCCAGGGATTGAACCTATGTCTCTTGCATCTCCTGCACTGGCAGGTGGATTCTTTACCAGTAGCACCACTGGGAGGCCACCCCCCTTTACTTACAGGTTAGTTTTGGGTATTATGAGATACTATTGAGAGGGTAACAGGCAGGAAGGCCAGGGGTCTCCAAACGGAGGAAATAGGCTGCAAGTGTCAGACGTTTTTTGTCTCTCCCTTAAGCGGTAGGAAGAAGCAAGCTACAAGTGTCAGGTTTTTTCCTTCTCTATACAAAATTAAAAGGAGGTTTCTCTTAAAATTCTGTGTTGCCATGACAACACCTGGTTTCTGCTGAACTTAACTTTTCTTAAACCTTGAGCTAACCAATGTGTTTTTCTTATGGAAATATTTTTCTTAAGCTATGTTAATGAAACTATGTATTTGGCTTGGAATTTGCCTTTTTTTCAAACTGGTTCCACCTAAGACTAACTTTTTTTTCTTTTCTCAGACCTTGGGCTGATAATAGCCCAACAAACCAGAGTTGATCTCAGTTGTTTCATGGCTGGGGGATGACATACCTCGTGCCATCCTATCTCAAAACTGCATGTTGTGGGAGAGGGACCTGGTGAGACTCACCTCAGCCGTGAGGCGTCTCCCTTATCTGATTAATAGCTTTCTAACAGACGTGAAACAGCTTGCTAAAAGCTAGCGGGGTGGCACTCTTTCTGCCCCCTTCTGATGTCTATGTGAGAAGCTTTCTCTATCTCTCTTATACTTCAGTAAAACTTTGTCACACAAAAGTGCTGAGCGATTAAGCCTCCTCGCTGGCCCTGGATTGAATTCCTCGCCTCTAGAGGCCCAGAATCCCAGCGTCTTTCACAGCTCTGCAACAGCCCATCACTGTCTTAAGCGCTTTATACGTGTTTCTCAGTGGATCATAAACGTCTAGCAAATGCTACCCACTCCTTACCCATCCCTATTCCTGTAAGCAGGTAGTTAATGCTAACCGTCATTTCACTTTAACAGCATTTCTCTTTATCGATAGTTAAATATTGGCATTAATAGTGAAAAAAAGTCAGGCAGCACGAACAGACACAGGGGTACTAAAGAAAAATCTAACCATTTTCTGGCCTATGAAAAGTAGGGGAAAAAAGAGTCAAACGTTTTGGAGTGGGTGAAGGGAGAAGTAAAGACGGAGCCAGAGCTTTCACCTGTTGACCTGCAGAGGATGGTGGGGAGCACCACCATCCAGGCTGCTCACAGCTGGGTGCACGCCTCCGGGGCTGAGACTTCCCGAGTCACGCTTGACTCTGGACATGCATCTGTAGCAATAGGTGAGAGGGTAGCTGAGCGCCTGCCAGCAGGGATCATGGGCATGAAGAGGCAGAGAGTTGCTGAGAAGGCTGGTCCAAGTCCAGTGGCAGCACAGCTGGGGCTCTGAGGGAGTAAGAGCTTGTGGGGAGACAGACGGTGGGTTCAGCCATCAGCACACATCAACAGGGGACGCTCCAGGGCCCAAGACATGGTCCCCAAGGAGCCTGACTCTACCACTCTGAGACACATAGATAGTGACACACCAGCTCCATTCACTTGATGTCCTCTTAGGAAAAAAGAGGGATGTGGGTAGCTTTCCCTAATCCTGCACCTGTTGCTGTCCTAGGGAGAAAACAGGCTGGAGGTGGAAGGCTGAGGATGCTCTGAGAGACGGTACCTTGTCATAAAGCGGAGCTGAATACACTCCCTAGGGGCTTATGCAAACTGATGCTGTAACCTGCTCAGCGGTTTTCCTCCGCCAGCCAAATGGAGGGGACTGATGGAGGAGGCTAGATTGATTGAGACTTAAGATACTTTTCAGCACATACTGTGGTTTAAATTTTGCGACATAAACCAATAGGTAAAATGTGTGCTTTTCGTGAGTTTTTCAGTAAACATTTTCCAGGGAAAATAACCAGGACACTTTCATTTCCTTCTCAAAGGAATCGGTGACCTCCCTCACCCCCAGTCAAGTCAAAGGATTCTGACTTCACCAAAAAAATTTCTGAAAGTGCTTTCTTATTTATAAAAGGCAAGGAGCGTTAGTTAACCTTCGTATTTTTTTTCTCCAGCATGGATTCATGTGTAATATATGCCATTAAAGAAATAGAAAAGATGCACACGTAAAGCATGATGTTAAATTCAGTTGATGATCTAATGTTAGGTGGAGTCAGATGTTAGAGATCGGAAGCCTTCTCCAGGATACAGTGCTGAGAGTGATCTTGGGACAATTGCTTGGAGGATGCTGTCCTCCAAGTCTGCAGAGTGGCCACATTCAGAGTAGCTGATTCCATAGAGTTCTGTGTTTCCTGTACCACACAAATGTATAGCACTAGGGTGACATTTAGCTATCAAGCCAGAGTCTCTTCTGTATCTGCCTAAAGGGAGAACCTTTGAGCTCCCATAGTGAGACGCTGCTTAAAGACAACTTTACAAATGTTTTTCATCAACCACATGGAATTAATTTGCACCTGAACGATGTGAATTCATTTGCTGTCTTGACCTTGACAAACATCAGGGTGGTCCCTGGGAGAGATTTTGTTTCAGTAGGACAATATTTATGTATGGTTGCCCAGATTTGTCAAGTAAACCCAATCTGAAAATAGAGGAATAAAAGGAATATTTAGAATGGATTGCCTACTATTCATCTGAATGTTCAAGGTGTTATTCATAGCTTTAATCTTTTGACCACCCACTCTGTGCAACGTGTTATAAGACATAGAGATGAATACAATAGGGCTTTTTACTGCAAGGATCTTCTCCTAATGAAATAAAAATGCTTGCATACAAAAAATTGCTTTTTATGCACTTAATCCTATGCATTTTCTAGGAAGAATGTTTATAATGCTTCCATTTGTTTTTCAAATAAGCCAGTGACTTCAAAAGGAGAAGCACAACGGTAGCTTTAGTCTGCTTAATATGAGCCTGTGCTTTTCAGTGATGATGACTCAGAAAGTTCTGTGACTTAGCTAATCAGCCTGCTTTTGACTAGCAATGATAAATTATATCAGTAAGAAGGTGAATCAATTATCCAGCATATTTCTAGAGTAACCACAATATATTAAGTATGTGTTAGATGCCAGAGAAAGAAAGGTAAGGAAAATGTAGCACCTGCCATTATGGAGACCAGTGGCCAATGAGAACAAACCAGAATGGTACAAATTATAGCCAAGGTTTGAGCTAAGGGTATGGGATGAGGCTTCTCAAAGGACTGTCGTTTAAACTGAGCATGTAGAGACAGGCTTGTTTTCCTTTTTGCTTCCACCAGGGAGATGGCACACCTTGCTTTATTGTGCTTTGCAGGTGTTGTATTTTTCACAAATTGAAGGCTTGAGGCAACTCTGCATCAGCACCATTTTTCTAACACTATTTACTCATTTCATGTCTCTCTGCCATATTTTGGTTATTCTTGTGATATTTTCAAATTTTTCCATTATTATTTGTTATAATGATCTATGATCAGTGATCTTTGAAGTTTCCATGACAATTGTTTGGGGTATCACAAGCCACACTCGTACAAGATGGTGAACTTAATGGATATGTGTTGGTGTATGTGTTCGGATTCTTCCATGGACCAGCTGTTCCTACATCTCTCTCTCTCCCTTCAGCCACCCTATTCCCTAAGACACAGCAGTCTTGAAGTTAGGCCAGTTAATAGCCTTACAGTGGCCTCTAAGCGTTCAAGTGGAAGGTTGAGCTACATGCCTCTACCTGTAATCCGAATTATATCGTAAGCCAGAGATGATTAAGGTCAGTGAGGTTGGCATGCTGAAAGCCGAGACAGGCTGAAAGCTAGGCCTCCTGTACCACAGAGTTAGCCATGTTGTGAATGCAAAGAATTATTTGATTTACTCAACCATTTTTTTTTAAATTAAAAAAATATTGAAGTATAACTGATTTACAATGTTGTGTTAATGTCTGCTGTGTAGCAAAGTGACTCAGTTATACATATATATACTATCTTTCATATTCTTTTCCATTATGGTTTATCACAGGATTGGATATAGATCCCTGATTATACAGTAGGACCTTGCTGTTTATCCACTCTGTAAATGCTAGTTTGTATCTATGAACTGTAAACTCCCAGCCCATCCCTCTCCCTCCCCCTCGGGCACCACAAGTCTGTCCTGTATGTCTGTGAGTCTCTCTTTTGTGGTTATGTTCATCTGTGTTGTATTTTAGATTCCACACATAAGTAATATCATGTATTGTCCTTCTTTGTCTGACCTACTTCACTTTATATGATAATCTTTAGATCCATCCGTGTTACTACAAATGATATTATTTCATTCTTTTTTGTGACTGAATAATATTCCTGTGTGTGTGTGTATTAGATCAGTGCGAAAGTAATTAAGTTTTTGCCTTGTTGAACTTTGCCATTTGATATTAGAATACATTCTTAAATAAATGTGGTTATGTTATATATACATTATATTAATGCACATTTCTCACATTATGTTTTTTTGCTAATGACTTATTGCTTGCTATTTATTTTATATGTATTTTGGACTATGTAAATAATGTTAGATAAAAAGCAAATTCAAGCAATTTTCTTATTTGAGTTCAAAATGGGTCATAAAGTAGTGGAGACAACTCACAACAACAGTGTGTTTGGCCCAGGAATTGCTGATGTGGTTCAAGAAGTTTTGCAAAGCAGATGGGAGCCTTGAAGATGAGGAGTGTAGTAGCTGCCCATCGGAAGGTGACAATGCCAGTTGAGAGCAATCATCGAGCTGATCCTCTTACAACTACATGAGAAGTTGCTGAAGAATTCAGTGCCAACCATTCTATGGCCATTCGGCACTTGAAGCAAATTTGAGAGGTGAAAAAGCTTGATAAGTGGGTGCCTCGTGAGCTGGCCAAAAATCAAAATATTGTTTTGAAGTGTCATCTTCTCTTGTTCTGTGCAACAACAATGAACCATTCTTGATCAGATTGTGACATACGGTAAAAAGTGGATTTTATACAACAACTGGCGATGACCAAGAAGCTTGAAAGCACTTCCCAAAGCCAAACTTGCACCCGGAAAAGGTCAAGGTCTCTTGTGGTCTGCTGCCCGTCTGATCCACTACAGCTTTCTGAATCCTGGTGAAACCATTCCACCTGAGAAGTATGCTTAGGAAATCGGTGAGATGCAACGAAAACTGCAGCACCGGCAGCCAGCACTGGTCAACAGAAAGCGCCCGGTTCTTCTCCAAGACAACAGTGACCGTACACCACACAGCATTGCTTCACAAGTCGAACGAATTGGGCTACAAAGTTTTGCCTCATCTGCCATATTCACCTGACCTCTCACAACCAACAAGCACTTCTTCAAGTATCTGGACAATGTTTTGCAAGGAAAATGCTTCCACAACCAGCAGAAGGCAGAAAATGCTTTCCAAGAGTTGTTCGAATCCTGAAGCATGGATTTTTATGCTATAGGAATACATCAACTTATTTCTTACTGACAAAATATGTTGATGGTTATGGTTCCTATTTTGATTAATAATGATGTATTTGAGCCTACTTATAAAGATTCAAAATTCATGATCTGAAACTGCAATTACATTTGCACCAACCTAATAGCATACTTATTTATCCATTTATCTGTTGACTGACATCTGAGTTGTTTCCATGTCTTGGCTATTGTAAATAGTGCTGCAGTGAATGTAGGGGTGCATGTATCTTTCTGAATTACGGTTTTGACCATTAGTGAAATTACTGGATCATATACTCAACCATTTATGATAAAAGAACTGAAGCTCAGAATCTTGTGGACTAATACTATGCAGCTAATTCATGAAATAGGTGGCATAAAAATTGATTTGATCAGTCTATTTAGATTATATGCTGCTCCCAATTAGATTTGGGATTGCGTCTTTCACAGGCTGTTTCTCAACAATCTTGATCTCTGGAGTAGTGGTTTTCAAACTTCTGTGCACATCAGAATCACCTGGATGGCCCTTGAAGGCTGCTGGGTTCTAGCCCCAGAGATGCTGATTCAGTAGGTCTGGGGTAGAGCCCTAGAACATGGATCCACAGACCACACTTTGAGAACCAGTACTCTAGATTATAAAAGGCTTATTTATCCAAGTGTTAATGTTTAAAATTCTCTCATAGACTAACACACATTTCTGTCTTTTTCATATACCAAGGATCTCTCTTCCACTTGCTCCCTACAATTGGATCTTTTAAAGAAAACAGTGACCCCTTTAGGATGGCAATTGTGAAATGTATAGAAAGTTACAAGTCTTGGTGACTTGGTGAGAATGCAGAGAAATTGGAATCCTTATGTGCTATTGATGGGAATATAAAACTGCATCTGCAGAGAAGACAGTCTGGTAGTTCTGCAAAAAATAAAAATAAGCGTAGAATTAACCTGTGATCCTGCCTTTCAGCTCCTTGTTATATGGCCTAAATAATTGAAGTCAAGGACTTGAACAGATACTTGTTCATAACAGCAATATTCACGGTGGCCAAAAGGTGGAAACAATGAAAATATCCATGGATGAATGAATGGCTAAACAAATTGTATCATATATATATACACACACACGCACATATATATACACACAGACACAATGGAATATCTTTCCATTGTGTGTAAGGGACATGGAATTCTGTAACATGCTACAGCATGGATGCCCCTTGAGGACATTATGCTAAGTGAAATAAGCCAGAATCAAGAGGACAAAGTTTGCACGATTCCACTTAAATGAAATTCCTAGGATGGTCAATTCAAGAAGACAGTAGAATAGTGGTTACCAGAGCTGAGGGAGGGGCAAGTGGAGAGTAATAATTGAGTGGGTAGAGTTTCAGTTTAGTATGATAAATTCTGCAGATAGTAGCGATGATTGTCCAAGCCTAACTCAAGTTAGGCTATTGTGAATATACTTAACATCACTGGACTGTATGCTAAAAAATCAGTAACATTATGAATTTGGTATGCATATTTCACTATAGTAAGAAGGACTGTAAAGCGCATACCCCATACCCTCCCTCCTGCTTTTCTCAGGATTTCTCCAAAGCTTGCTAGAATAATCTAGACTTGTTTGAATAATCTAGACTGATGAATTTAGAATGGGCTAGGATTTACTCCTAAAGTGGAAAAATAAACCTCCGTTTTAGATATTTCTCATACCAAAATGTGAACTCTTATGGAAACTGATCTAGAAAAATAATGTACACTTTGAACTTGCCCAGAAGGTAGCCCTTCACATCCAACCACTGGCCAGACTTACAGGAAAGGAGCACACCTCCGTTTGTCTGAATGGAAACCCATTGTCTGCAAGTTGTGCTCGTAGGAAACGGCCGGGAGTCAGAGGCTGTCTGGTTTGGCCTCCCTGACGTCTGTCTCTGACACTTATGTCTAAATTAGACGGCTGATAATTAAATAAACGGGTAAAGCCAGCATCATGCCCTGTCTCTCCTCCTTCATAAAGCAGAGTATTTGCCATTTGGGGTAGTTGTTCATATCCATCATTTCATAATTTCTAACCTTAGGCATAGCTGTTTAACTCAATTAAATGTTACCAATTGAACTTTGTTGAAAAACCTAATAGTAAAATAAATATATGGAGTAAAATGCTCAGGGTGATTTCTGCAACTCAAGTTAGGCTATTAATTTGGGGTAACATGTGTAGTTCTTGATACTGACATTTTTCAAAAGAAATTTCTTTTGTCTGAATTATGCTTTTGTAAATGGGAAGAGTGCTCCTGGTTTTGACACCCCATTTTTATTTTCATAAAAATTTCATGACATGTGAATTTCATTTCATGAAGTGACCAACTATCTTATTCCTTGCCAATGCCATAGCTATATACTATAAATGTGTATTTAAAGTATAAAAACTGTATTTAAAAACTATGCATTATATTTATTTTGATCAAATGCTTTTGGGTACAAATCTGATACATGATAACTAGATGTGCTTGTCATTTATTTTCTGGGTCTTCCATTTCTTTTACTCAATAAAATCTTAAAACCAGAAGGGACCTCGATCCAGAGAATATCACAATGTGTTCCGTAGAACATGATGTTCTGAGAAATTTTGATGAAATTTTCCTTAAAGACAGTCTTCTATGGTCAAACAACTTTGACAAATTTTGGTTTAAACAAAACTTGAAAATAACTGCAGGGCTTTTAAGAACCTTTGCTTTATGAATTGCCAAGAAGAAACTTGTAGAATTCAGGCTTCCAGAACATACCCCTTATGGAACTTCTTTTCCCAGAGGTTTCTCTTAGAAGTAGGAGAACATGGAAAGTTAGCTTGACTTCCTTCACTGGATAAATTGAGGAAGTGAAGACTTTAGGCCTTGTGGTTTATTTGGCGATGTATGATGTTGAAAAAGATGATTTTCCCCTTGGAGTGGACAGGCATGGGGTTAGGAGTCAGGCCAAGAGTTCGGTCCCTGCTCTGTTAGCTGGGCACTCTCAGTCATGTCTGCAGCTCTGATGCTTCATTGCTGCCCTGGGTCTTGCTCCCTTTCATACCCAACTCATAGGATTGTTGCCAGCAAGGGAGAAAAAGCTTGTGAAATAGCCCTGCAAACTGTGAAGCACAAACATTTTCAGAGCGTTTTTACCATGAGCATGATAAGTACAATCAGCAGCCTTGGTAATTACTGTTTCTAGGATTACACTGAGATACAAAATCTAATATACAGTATGATTACATAGTATTATCACAGCAGTGTCCAAAAATAACTCTTTGTATAGAACGAAAATATCAGAAGCCACAGTGCACGAGTGTGAGCAGTCTTTTGTTTGGTGAGGGTTTGGGATGAGCTCTTTTTTAATACTTTCCAATTTTATATAATAACTGTAGTACACACAATTCTTTCTCTGGTCAGCTCTGTTTCCTAGGAATTCTTCCTCCTCCTAGGGCAGAAATCTGCTGCAACATGTTCAGCCTTTAACTCTGGTTGCAAGATGGCTGCTGTGTTGCCAGGCTTTGCACTGCATTCCAGGCAAGAACGGCAGGGGGAACAGTGGAGAATCTTTTTTTTTTTGGTGGCGGGAGAATTATGTGGGCTCAGCAAGGGAGGCTGTCCTTAGTAGAATTCTATTCATAATTGGCCAGAATTATGTTTTGTGGCCTCCTCTTCATTGAGGTGGCCTGGAAAATCAGACATTTAGCGGTCTGACTTAGCAGCGGTTCTCCAAGTGTAGTCTCTAGATGAGACTCGCCTGGGGTCTTGACCTGTTTGCAGGACAGGGATAGAGATGCAGAGCACACGGGATGAGGGGTGCGTCGGGAGATCGGGGTCGACATAAGTACACCCCCAGTGTGAAACACGCAGCTGGTGCAGGCAGCTGTGCAGCACAGGGAGCTCAGCTCGGTGCTCTGGGATGGCCTAAGGGCTGGGATTGGGGGGGCGGGAGGAAGGTCCACAAGGGAGGGGAGCTCGGTGCTCTGGGATGGCCTAAGGGCTGGGGTTGNGGGGCGGGAGGAAGGTCCATGAGGGAGGGGAGCTCGGTGCTCTGGGATGGCCTCAGGGCTGGGATTGGGCGGGCGGGAGGAAGGTCCAAGAGGGAGAAGAATATATGTATGCTTATTGCCGCTTCACTTCGCTGCACCGAGAAACAAATACAATATTGTAAATTAACTAAACCCCAAATTAAAAAAACAATGAAATATCGGTTCACCTGCTGTATCCCTGAGCTTCTGTCAGGACCAGTTACTGATCTGGTAATTTTGTAGGATTCATTGAAAAATGAAAATATAGAACCCCTAGTTCAAAAGCTGTTTAAAATTTCAAGACAAAAACAGCAGAGCCTTATACCAAACAAGAGCCCTGTGCCGAGCCATAGCACCAGGGTCCATGAAGTTGGCACCAAGGCCCATGAAATTGGCTTTACCTCTGGAACAGAAAGAGTAACAAGCTTTCCAGGAGCTTAGAGTTGAGAACCACTGAAGGAAGAGATTTTGCAGTACAGAACAGGTACTTTATTTCCCAGATCTAGCCTGTTGAGATGTCTGCTGGGCTGTTTGTAGAAGATACAGTCCCTGGCAGTCATGTGAGAGGCAGAACGTTGAATGGTTTTCTTTGCCATTGGTGAGAAGCATCACTTGACATCTGCCTCCCCCCTCAGTGGGACAGGAGCCTGGTAGGACCCAAGTAGGACCCAGAGGAGCTTCCCGCGGCCAACAGCTGTGGCTGGGGATAAATTCCAGGCTAATAGGCTGGGTAGTGTTGCTCCCTGATAAATGGTCGTTTCAAGGGGTAAAAAAAAAAAAAAAAAAAAAAAATTGCAGATGAGCCTTAAATGAAAGTGAAATTAAAGTCATTTATCGCAGATCATTTGGAAGTATCAACTCCCTTCTTAAAGAAGGAAAATATAATAAAGCTCCCTCATAAAGACATAAAATATTTAGCATGTGACTTCTGCTTTGTACCAACATCACCTCTTAATGGTTCCGTTATTTTGTTATGTTTAACTTCAATGAAAAATTTAGGAGGAAGGATGTGCAAATGTTTAACCCAAATCAGGATTTTTTTTTTTGGTCTGAAATCTGTGATTACATCATTAGCACATTTATATTGCAAGACATTTTTATGATATAAGCATTTTTTCATTTGGACAGCAACCATAATAAATTGAAATAAAATTCAGTCTTGATTGATGTTGTAAGTGTCATGTACAGGGCAAGTACCATCTATTAAGTGTGGTTTGCCAGGGCAGCAATAATAGTAGCATTTGAATGTTTTTCTTATTAAGGAGAAAAATGGTCGGGCACATTGGTTTGGTGGACTCCAAAGACCACGGGAAATGGAAAATGCCTGCAGCGTGAGTGACTCTTTCCCTGGCTTTAGGATGAAGGTGGTCTGAAGGCTGCAGGAATTGTTTTTCCTTTTTTAAAAATTAGGATAAACTCTGACAGTTTGTGGCATGAAAGAGAGGGGCTGATTACAACATAATGGAGTGTACCATATTCATCTCTTTGAAATATGACCTCACCCGGCCTTTTCCATTTTACAATCGATTCTCTCATTCCCTTAATGAACCTTTGCATTCATGAGTCTTCCTTGGAAGTATGCACATGAAGTATTGCTGGAGCAAAGAATAATTGTCTGCCAAGTAAGTAAGAACAAAGTGCCTCTCTTGTCGTTCCGTTCAATAACATTAGAAGCTGTTAATGCATCATGTTGAGCCCCGTATTGTTTTGCTTAATAATTATCTAATTTGCCAAAGCTTGCTTTAAAAAATGTTTTTTGAAAATTGGCACAATACAGTTGTTTGCCTGTTTCTCTAAAGACGGGATGAGAGGGCTGATGTAAATGCATTTCAGCACAATTTCAGTTCTTAAAAATGTTGCTAAGTGGGTCTAATTTGAGTAAAGTAGCACATGCAGTTTGAACAGTCACACTGTGACAGTGATGGTGTAATAAAATTATAGGGGAAAGTTGGATGCTTGTAACAGAAAGGAACGCAAGACACTAAATAATATAGCTTGAGTCTTTAAATAATAACCTATTTACATAACTTGGAATACATACGTACAAGGTTCAATTATCCAATATTGGAAGACAACATGATAGATTTCACATGATCCAAGCCTTAAAATACTTATTTTATCTTTTGCTTTCTTCCCTCTACCAGTAGGAATTTATGTTCTGTTAAATATCTCAGTTGGGCTTCCCTGGTGGCTCAACGGTAAAGAATCTGCCTGCAAAGTAGGAAACGGGGGTTTGTTCCCTGGGAAGGGAAGATTTCCCTGGAGAAAGAAATGGCAACCCACTCCAGTATTATTGCCTGGAGAATCCCATGGACAGAGGAGCCTGGTAGGCTACAGTCCACGGAGTTGCAAAAGAGTCAGTCACGACTCAGTGAACAAACAACAGATATCTTAGCTAGGGTAAGATTCAGCGTAAATTGATAAAAATCTTGGTGTGGGTTGATGGCAGACGGCATGAGAAAGGGAAGAAGAGGGTCTCCCCGTGGCTGCTGGTGTCAGCGGCAGAGCGGTCTCAAGGGCCATGCCCTCCCCTGGGAAGCTGGGAATGAGAGTTGCCTGTGTGTGATGGAACATTACATGAGCCCAGGAGCATGATGGGTGGACACAAACCAATTAAACTGAGAATGTCTCGAAAGAAAAAGCATAGGGAAGTAGCACATTATCATGGCGCCTGTGTCTGGCCTCCCAGGTAGCGCAGCTGGTAAAGAATCCACCTGCAACGCAGGGGCTTCGATCCCTGGGTGGGGAAGATGCCCTGGAGAAGGGAAAGGCTACCTACTCCAGGATTCTGGCCTGGAGAATCCATGGACTGTATAGCCCATGGGGTCTCAAAGAGCTGGACACTAGTGAATGACTTTCGCTCACTCACTTGCCTATCTGAAAGAAAAATGACAGAATGAGAACAAAATCCACAGTTATGGGGATTAAAAAAAAAGCATCGTGTCACCAAAGCCTGTGGTAGCCAGTTCTTAAGACCTTACGTAGAAGATCTCAAACAGTGGCCCAGCATCGCTGTCCCCTCCTCCTGCTGTATCTGCATCTTCCGGTGATGCCTGAACCACTCTCCTTTGGGGACCCTCTTCTGACTGTCAGTAGGAGGAAGCAGTTCCTCTCCTATTTTCTACTTCTTTAGAAGCGCTTTTAATCATACACTCATTAGGCATTTATATGAACATAAACGATATTTTGTGGAGCATTTACTATACCAGGTGCTAAGTGTTTATATATAATATCTATCTATAATCATCTCACCTGCTAACTGTCTTTGTGAGATTTTTATTTTGAATTTTTACAGTGGAGTATAATTGCTTTACAATGTTGTGTTAGCTTCTGTTCCACAAAGCGGGTCAGCTAAAGTATACATGTATCCCCTCTGTTGCAAGCCTGCCTCCACATCCCGCGTCTCAGGCATCACAGCAGCGAGCTGGGCGCTGCTAGCTCTCTGCTTGACACATGCTGGCATTTATGTCAATCCGAATCTCCCAGTTTGTCCCACCCTCCCCTTCCCCGCTGTGTCCACAAGCCTGTTCTCTGCGTCTGTGTCTCCATCCCTGCCCTGCAGATAGCTTCATCAGTACCATTTTTCTAGATTCCATTTATATGTGTTAACATATGACATTTGTTTTCCTCTTTCTGACGGACTTCATTCTGTATGGCAGACTCAAGTTTCATTCACATCGCTGCAGATGACCCAATTTTGTGCCTTTTGACGGCAGAGTAGTATTCCATTGTGTATATGTACCACATTTTCTTTACCAGTCCATCTGCCAATATTTTGTGGAACATTTACTGTTCTAGGTGCTAAGTGTTTATACATGTTTTTTCTTCTGACCTGCTAACTATTTTTATGAGACTGATGCTGTTCCTCAGATTCAAGAAGGTTGCGTACCTTGTCCAAGGTCCTACTTGGGAACTTGCAAAGTAAGTAACAGATCTAGGATTTGACCAGATTTGCTGCACCCCAGAGACTATGAGCCCTGCTTCCACAACACATCTCTGTCTTTTTGTTAGGTTTTATGTGTGAGCTGTGTCTCTCTACCTAACCTGTAAACCCTCTCGAGAAAGTGAATGAATGGAGCAGAAAGAGGATGAGTTTCCAGGGAATAGTTTTCTAACCTCACATCTACCCTTAGTTGAAACCAGTTCTTTCCTACTTTTTCTTGCTTTGCAAAAGGAAGGAACACATCTTACCCTCCTGAGTCTTCCAAGACTCGTTGGTAGAGCTTTGAGATTTTGACATAATCTGTTGACATTCTGAGATGATAGAAATGGGTAAATGGGTTTGTGTTGAGAATGTCTGAATTTAAATAGAACTTAGAGTCAAATGAGAATGGTGAGACAGTTCTCCTGCATCCCATTTTCATCTCCCAGCGTGTCCAAGAAGACTGAACTCGCCTGCCTGCCTGGCCGCCTCTCTCAGAAATAGGTCATTGTCATGTGAGAGATGTTTCTTGGCACATTGTTTGAAATGAAAAATGAAGAAATCAGTCTTATTTGGCTGACTGGTTTGACAATGACTTTGCCGGCCTTGTTATATAGTAGATAGTTTACATATGTTATATGCACTAAATCTGTAGTTTCAAGGTTTTAGCACAAATACAAAGCACATGATAAGATCAAACTACTTTATAATCTCTATATTGGAAAAGGTGTTTTTCAGTTAATACTTGCATTTTTCAAAGCTTTCAAAGTATATGGATAAAAATGAGGTACCCCTAAACAAAGGAGTAAGAGACATAATTCATAGTCATTTGATAAGTCTCAGAAAAACCATTTGAGATGCTTCCAAGGTTGACTAAAAATCTCCATCTCATTAAAATAAGTTTTAATACAGTTTCTCCATATGTATAATAGCTAGAAGAATTTTAATATTTAATTAAAAATAGGATATAACCATAGTGATAATTCAATCCAAAAGAATTTTTATTTCTCATAGTGGGACAGCCTTTGGACCATAGGAAATAAAAATGAAAATGATGCGCTGTGATGGAGAAGTAGCATGAAACCACAAACATTAAAACATATTAAGACAGAATTCTATGTGGAGTAGGTTGCAGGAATGACCCTTGGTCAATGACCAGAGCTTCTCTCAAAAGCTCGGTGTTCTGTGCAGATGAATGACCTGACATGCCGTGTGACCTGGCGCTCTTGACTGAGTCTGATGGACTCTCACCCCTGATCTGCTCCAGCGTCAGCTGTGTGTATGGGCTCCCCAGGCGGCTCCGTGGTGAAGGATCTGCCGGCCACTGCAGGAGACACGAGACGCAGGTTTGATCCCTGGGTCAGGAAGCTCCCCTGGAGGAGGAAATGGCAGCCCCCTCCAGTATTCTCGCCTGGAGATTCCCATGGACAGAGGAGCCTGGCGGGCTACAGTCCACGGGGTTGCAAAGAGTCAGGCACGACTGAGTGACCGAGTACACACACGTGTGCACACACACACATACACACACACAAAACTGTATATATGCTTCATCTTTGTTTAAAATCCTTCAGACATTCTGGACAGGTGATGTAATCAGACACTTCAGAAGGGTTCACTGAGGCCCAGAAATGCCCCGGTTGACCAGAGGGATTTGCCCTGTGACTGAGCCCTGGGCTGGAGGTAAAGGTTCAGATTCTTCTGGTCCTTCTCCAAGCTGAGTTTGCTTGTAAACAAGAGAAAAATAAAGAGGAAAAATGGCATTGGATTTAGTAACCATGAACATTACCAACAATGACAAACACTTGGGGATAAAAAGTCAATATACTAATAAAATGTTAACAATGCAACTCTACAGATGAAAGAATTTTCCAGTGAATCTCTGTTCAGAACCTTGATCCTCAAGTGGAAGACATTGTGTTTCTGGTGAATTTTCAGATCAGTGCCAGTCAAGGGAGCCTATTTTGAGAAACATCGATGTTTTGTGTCTGGTAAAATGGAGGAGCCATCCGTTTTACAAGGAGCTTTCCAAATTAATTGGAAAGATCAAACATATAACTGCCACAGTGTCAGTTGGTTTTCGGGAGGTGACACTTTTACAGGCTCTCTGGTACCAAAGTCACAAGTCCCGGAAGAAGAATGTTGCTGCAGGGATGGTACTGCCCTGTCACTTCTTCCCCAGGGTGCAGTTGCAGTCTGATTGTGAAGCTGGCCTCGGCTTCCATGTGTGTCTTGGGGGACTCTGTCTTTTTTCCTTACAGTGGAGAAAAATCAGTGTTACTTTAAAAAAAATAATGAAAGCAGTTAGGTGCTTTTCCCTGGCCCTTGCTAAGCAAACGCCGGCCTGTGGGTGAGCAAGTTCTTTGCCTTTCCTCCTCTCTGAAGTGCAGACGGCACTGGCCTACCAGGACTGTCTGAGGATTAGATGATGCCACGTGTGTGTTCTTCTGAGCCTTCTGAGAAGCAGACGTCAGGATGATACTAAACGTGCAAAGGTGTTGGAAGAAATGCCTGTGAGAGACAGTGTGGGAGCCTGGGAAAACCAAGAGGGCAGAGAGTGCCAGGAGGCGAGGCTGACCCTCGGGGAGGACAGAGGGAGGAAGGCTGGGGGAGCGCTCAGACTCCGTGCCCTCTAAGGAAAGCTCCACGTGGCATGGGGCCCCCGGCCCAGCGATGGTCCTCATTGTCAGAGGTCTGCGAAGTGGCCCTGTGGCTCCCAAACTGGGTGAAAGCGCCTGGCATACAGCGGGTACCCTGCTCCAGTTTGCATTGCTTTCCGTACTTTTGGAGTCAAGTCTCATTCTTTGCTGGCTTCAGTTAGTCAATTTTCTTAAGCCATATTTCCCTTTACTACTTTTTTTTTTTTAAATTTTAACTGAAGCCTCTATCATAGTCCTAACTTAAAGAACGGTGACCCTGTGATTTATTCATTTCACCACTGGTAGTGTGAAAAGCGATTTCTTCCTAACCTTGGGCAGTTGCCAATTTGGTAGTTTCTGATGTGATTAGAATGGTAGTACAACTGAGTGTTCTAAGATACAAATCCAGTTGTATCCCTTCTTATCTCTCTCATTGTCTGAGGCTGGGCTTAGCACAATGTGAACGCCTCTCTGCTTGCTCTATGCCTCTGACCATATCTGTTCTCACTCGGTCCATCTTTCTGCCCCAGTGATGATGGTGATGGAACGCAGCCATGACAGGCGGACCCACCTCTGCCCGCAGCCCCCTGCTATCTGGGGACCCAAGTGGCATAGTTATGGCCAGTGGACCACTGGGAGAGATGACTGGGGTGGGGCTTTTGGACAAGCTTCTTTTTTCCAATTAAAAGAAAAAAGAGTTTGAGCTGGCAAACATCTTATCCTTTGCCCTTCTTTCCTTCCTCCCACTTGAAAGCTGGAGAAGCAACAGTCCTCTTTTTGTGAGCCTGCAAGAATGGGGAACAGCCCCACATCGCAAGGATGGTAAATCATAGACCTTGCTAGAGCCTGGATCCTTGACAGCGTCTCTGAGCAGTTGCACCAGCCAAAGGGGCCTCTTGCCAAACTTTTCACATGAATTTGAGTAACATCTATTCTTACCTTTGAGTTAGGTTTTCTGTTGCAAATGCTCTGGGGACTATTTTACCACATGTATTTCACCTATTGAAGCACTTAAGGCTTGATGTTTTAAGTGCTTGGCATCCTTGTCTGCACTGGACAAGACAGTGAACGTTCTGGTGACTTTTCTTCACCTTACTCTGCTTAAGGCATTGAGCTGAGTCCTAGGATATAGAAGGAAGCCCTCAGTCCCTCTCAAAAATATATACATCTCAAGAAAAAGTTATACTGAAGGAGTGAGTGTAGAGACAGCCTATTGAATGAAGGTCTAATCTAGTCAGGGAGGAGGCCATGGACACCTGAGTGTGAGAGTCTCCAGGTAGATGGAGGGAGAGATGGTAGTTGAGAATAAGTTTGAAATTCTTTCTAGAATTTCAAAATCCTAGAAAGCACTGTGTTTAAAGATTTGAAAGGAGCTTCCCTGGGGGCTGTCAGTAAAGAGTCCACCTGCAATATGGGAGACCTGGGTTTGATCCCTGGGTCGGGAAGATCTCCTGGAGAAGGAAATGGCAACCCACTCCAGTATTCTTGCCTGGAGAATCCCATGGACAGAAGAGCCTGGAGGGCTACAGTCCATGGGGTCACAGAGAGTCAGACACGACTGAGTGACTTTGACTTTTTCAAAGACCTGAAAGGAGCCTGGTGCAGCCAGTAGGTAGAGTTGGAAGAGAAGAGTGGTAAGTGATGAAGAGGGACAGAAAGCTCACAAGAAGTCGTCAAGACCTGATTTTACGGGCTGTGATAAGGTCGATAGTGTTCTCAGGGATGAGATGAAGGAGGGTATTGTGGCCCTATTTGTGTGTGAGGAAGCTTGCCATGCGATTGAACACATCCCAGAGTCCCTAGGTAAGTCAGTAGGCCAGTAGCTGGGCAGTGGTGCAGGGATTAGGGGTAGGGGATCTGACAGGGAGGGTTTTGTCAGATTCCAGGGAGAGAGACTGGAGTTCTGGGGTACAGTTATGAAAGTGGGTTTAGAGAAGAATAAGCGAGTACTAGTGTTTGGATTGACTGGAGATAAAAACACAGGCAGAAGGGACATCTAGAATGTGTTGCAGATTTGGGGCAAAAGTGGTGTAACAGATGCCCAGGCTGGTGTGCCGTGGACTGCAGTGTGGTTCGGATTGTTGGACCAAAGAGAATCCTTGAGAATGTGTGGGAGTTCACCCTTCCTAAGCTTGTGATCTTGGCGAGGCTGACTCTGCTCCTCAGGAGACCTTATCTATGCTGCTGCACTGATCACGGACACATCACAGGTGGTGAACAGGACTGAGAGAACTCACATGGGGCTCGGAGCATAGTGATCCTATTTCACATTAATTATTATTGTTGAGTCAGGGAAGGAAGAGAAGGAGGGCAGTTTTGTAAATGGTGAGTCTGAGAGATCAAAAGACCATCCAATGTAGATATCCAGACAAAATATTTGGAGGTGGCTGGAGATACAGACTAGCAGTCGTGTGTGTTTAGTCACCCAATATTTATGGAGCACCCACCATACGATAAGTGTTACCGTGGGCACTAATGTGAGATGGTATTTGAATCCAGGAGAAAAGGGCCATTGATTGGCCCCCTGAAGAACCAGGATAGTTAAGGGGTAGAGGAGTAGCTCTCAAAACTGGTGTCAGGATCGCCTGGAGGGCTTGTCACCAAGTTTCCAGGCTCTACCCGAGACATCTGACGCAATAGGCCTGACGTGAGGGCTGAGCATCTGCATTTCTGACAGCCCCCTCTGTGGGGATGCTGCTTCTGGTCTAAGTCCCACTCCTGGTGGTTCCAGACTAGAAAAAAGACTTGGTCATAAGACTGCTGGGGAAGACATAAGGGGATATGAGGAGAAGCCAAGATAATGAAAGTTTTGTAAAGGAAGCAATAGGTATGTCTGCTACATGTTGCTGAGAGTGCTAAAAAGTCAAACTGGATCAAAAACATGCCTTGGATTTATACACTGGGCAAGACAAGCTGAGCAGAAGCATGATTTTGAGCATAACTAAAGGAACATTAAGGATACAAGGTGATGCATAGAGAAATTTATTTTTTTCCTTAAAAAACAGAGGCTTTGAACACATTTTTTCCTTGTGGCACATTTGCCTAGCGGCTCAGATGGTAAAGAATCTGCCTGCAGTGTGGGAGACCCAGGTTCGATTCCTGGGTCAGAAGATGCCCTGGAAAAGGAGATGTCCACCTGCTCCAGTATTCTTGCCAGGAGAATCCCATGGACAGAGGAGCCTGGTGGCCTGTAACCCATGGGATCACAAAGAGGCAGACACAGCCAAATGACTAGCACTTGGCTTTGCTGGGGTAGAGAAAGTGAGTTTGAAAAGAAGGTTTCTTTGGGTAAATATCGGGTTAAACACTATCTGAAATAAAGTTAAGCATAGTTATTTTCAGCAGTACTCTGCATGCCGTTTATATGCAAATAAACTTTGCACATTGCCAATAGAGGAATTCAGAAAGCGTGTTTTCCAAAATTATTTAACAATGAAATATATATTTTCTGTATCACTGTCTTGGGGACAAGTAATCCAAGAACCCCCTTGGAAATCATCCCTCTATATTTCTAAGCCTTAAGGAACACCCTTTGGAACTGATCTCTGTGCAGTTCTAATCCTGACTGGCTTAGAACTGGGGAAGGAAGTCTCATATCTTCATCAACCTCCCAGAAAACTTGGGGATTGAATGGAATTTCTTTTGTGGAACTTGGACAGTGTATAAGCCCTGTGCAGTTTAGCAGCATATTCCAAGTCTTTGGATGATGGTTAACTTGGAGGTAAGATACTGATTCTTGCTCAGGTATTTATTTGGTAGGTTATACTTGGATTTTTATCACCAGAGTAATTGATATTTAATGCATTTACTCCCTTAAATTATTTCTTTAAAATGCTGTCTAAAGTTAAAGATAAACCTCTTTGTAACATACATAGCTATATATATCAGTGTTACTGTTTTTTTGAAAACACCTCTTTTCTTTAAAATACGTAGCAACAAAATCTATACTAGAAGAGACTGCAGCCACCATATGCTTTGCACATTGAAAGCCAATACATGCATGGCTTCAGCCAAGGAGAATCAGTGAAGCAAGAACCTTAACAATTTGGATCTTCTCTTTGATAAGACCAATACGTGGATGCAGCTTAGTGCAACATAATGAACACAATTTAGCTGCTTTGGTTTCGAAATGCTTCCTTGAAGAACAGAAATAAGGTCAAATCAAGGACCTTAGTGGGAGGAGGAGAACTTGACTGGATAAACATAAAGTCTTTTCTAGCTCTAAACTCCCATAGCTCTTGAGAAATAATCACTTATCTGATTTTTGGCTATCGTGAAAGTTGGCTCACACTGCGGAGGAGATAGAAAAAATGAAAAAGGCGAGTGCATTGGCGCGTTCCGGCTCTCCCTAGACCAGCCGCATCCCACCTTTCTAGTCCTATGAACTATCCACATTAAGCCATCTAGTTGACTCACTGGGGCTTCCCTGCTGGCTCAGACGGTAAAGCCTCTGCTCGCAATGCGGGAGACCTGGGTTCGATCCCTGGGTTGGGAAGATCCCCTGGAGAAGGCAATGGCAACCCACTCCAGCACTCTTGCCTGGAAAATCCCATGGACGGAAGAGCCTGATAGGCTACAAGGCTACAGTCCATGGGGTCACGAAGAGTCTAACGTTTGAGTAAAACATAAATCTCTTTTTTCCACCTGTTGTACCTCAACCCACACTCTGCTCTCAGCATTCCTTGACTGTCCACCTGCATTTCTCCATCACGAGCCAGCTGAATCCTAATTCATCCAGGAAGTGCGTATATGCTGAGGACTTCAACAGAAGCATGCTCCTGACAATATTTATTACAGTCATTTGTTATAGCCCATTTAAAATTTTGAAGCATTTTTACAAAATATGTCCTTCCTACTCTTTGTGATAACCCTGGCAAACAAGTTATCATAATGATGGAGTATTAAAGGAGGAAAAAAAAAAAGTCTCCAAGATCTTAAATGCCAAAAAGTTGTAGACTTGGACCTAAGAAAGTATGCTACAAATTTTACACTCCATTCTCTATTATTTGCCTGTCTTTACCCCCATAGAACTATTTGACACTTATTTACCCATTTATTTATTCAACAAATATTTGTCGAGCCCCTACTCTATTCTGTTACACTGCATGTTTCTGTAATACATATTAGCACATACACAACTGTTAAGTCAAATGATGTCAAAACATGCAGTCATGGGTGGGGGGAGTGGTAAGTTAGGAATCTGTCATTAATGTATACACATCACTATATATTGGGCTTCCCTTGTGGCTCAGATGTTAAAGAATATGTCTGCAATGCAGGAGATTTGGGTTCACTTCCTGGGTCAGGAACATTCTCTGGAGAAGGGAATGACAACCCACTCCAGTATTCTTGCCTGGAGAATTCCATGGATAGAGGAGCCTAGAGGGGTCTCAAAGAGTCAGGACCCCAAACACACTTCACTATAAAATAGGTAAGCAGCAGCAAGAACGTGCTGCGTAGCACAGGGCGCTGCTCAGTGCCTTGTAATAACCTGTAACGGAAAAGAATCTGAGAAAGAGAATGTGTGTGTGTGTATATGCACATGGATATGCATTTATGTAGTGATCATTTTGCTAGATACTCGAAGCTAACACAGCTGAATGCAGTAAACTATGTGGACTTGGGATTATGTGTACGGGCCCGTTTCTACATTTGTCCTCTTGACTCTGTGTCTATGTGTTCTGTCTGGGAAGCATTTAGTACACTAGTCTTCATCTTTTTGCATTTTTACCTTCTCCCTAAGACCCAATTTTTAAAAATTTGTTGAAGTATAGTTGATGTACATGGTGTGTTAATTTCTTCTGTACAGCAAAGTGACTCAGTTATACATATATGAGTATATTCTTTTTCATACAAGGTAGTTAATATAGTTCCCTATGGTTATACAATAGGACCTTGTTGTTTATCCACCATATGTATAATGGTTTGCTTCTGCTAATACCAAGCTCCTCTTCCTTCCCTACCCCCTGCCTTGCAAAACCCTTGATGTCTATGTTTGTGAGTCTGTTTCTGTTTCACTGATAGGTGCATTCGTGTCCTATTTTAGATTCCATGTATGAGAGGTATCACATGATACTTATCTTTGTCTGACTTACTTATAGTTTAGTGTGATAATCTCTAGGTCCATCCATGTTGCTGCAAAATTCAGTAACACAACTAAGTTTTAACCTCCTTTTTAAATTACTTCCATCAAGCTATTCCTACCTTTTGTTTATAAGTTAAAGTCTTTCTGTATGCTGTAGCTTTATATATTAAGTATTCATCATGTGTTTTCATGTTGCCAGAGTATTTGTTAGGCTTGATGTTTTTGTTTCTACTCTGATCACAAGGTGCATACATTTAGAATGGTCTGCCCTGACCTGTTTTTTTGTTCTGTTGCCTCCGATTTTAATGTGTAATCTTGCAGAGCGTAAGGACTTTAGTAATGTATATATTGCGTGTTTGCATAGATGCCTGTACTTGCTGAGTAACTAATGAATATGCATATGTGTTTGTGTCTGCGTGTATATTCTCTACCAAGTGTCTAAATTCAACATATCTTTCCCTGAACTATATATGTCTCAAAATAAAAAGGAGTATTACTTTTAATTATTCTAGTCTAGGGATTAAGGGAACACTACTTTGCCCTAGGTTCTTGAACATTTAATTTTCACACAAAACATGTAAATATCGGTCTTCCTGTCTCCACTTTTGGCCACCCAGGGTTTGACCCAGAGCAGGCTGTAGCTCTATAACACTTCCTGTTCTACTTTTTTATGCTATTTTCGTTTTTTAAAAAACTAAATATTGAATGTCTTATCTTAAATATTGTTCTACCTAAGCCTAAAATGCTGGCAAAAAATGTTAAATTGTTGGTCTTCCTACGTTACCTTCAAAGCCTTTCAAGTGAGTTTTATAGTTTCGCTCTTAAGTCTAGTCCTTCTAATATGAATGTCCAAACCCTCTAATAATGAAACTCCTTAGCAACATCTCATTGAAAGATAAGCACAAGAAAAACAAAATGATATGTAAATGGTAAATATAAAATATAGAGTAAATATAAATAAGCTTTGTGATTTCCCAGGGCCCATGATATATGTACTTATAAAGAGGAGCTGCTGCTGCTGCTGCTAAGTCGCTTCAGTCGTGTCCGACTCTGCAAGACCCTATAGACGGCAGCCACCGGGCTCCCCTGTCCACAGGATTCCCCAGGCAAGAACGCTGGATGGGTTGCCACTTTCTTCTCCATAAAGGGGAGCTATGTTCGTTCAAATGATGCTAGCTGCTATAACAGCTACAACTCGGACCCCTCAGATTTCATATAAGCAAGCTTTTTTTGTCACTCAACAGTCAGCCTTGAGGTCTCCTGATCTGTCAACTTCTCCAAGCTTGAATTTAAAGCTTTCATTTCTTTCCATTTTGAAACCTTAAAATTTCAATGAATGGGTCTCACACTGCCCTCGGGGTCATCTCCATGTCAGCCAACTGGAAGCATAAACACTGGAGAGTTTCACCAGAAGGATTTTATGTTCAGAGCCCTAAATGGCTGCTCCTTGCCATGGGCCAGAACTCACTCATCTGGCTACTTTTAAGCACAAGGAATATAGTCTTATTGTGTCCAAAAGGAAAAGGAACTACATTCTGTGAAAAGCCGGCCAGTTTCTATCTACCACAGGGTGGACATAAGTTCTTTAACAGCTCAAGTTTTACATCTAAAACTATTGCTTCCAGCAGAATAAGTTTCTTTCTGGCAAGCTGTGATAAATGTTGTGACTTTCTATTTCATTTTATAGCGCCTCTGTTCCATGCCTTCTAAATTGCCTTATTGCCTTTCATTATGGGTGCTAATGATGAATTAAGTTGGACTGCTTAATAATTAAAAGTATCTCTAGGATAAAGCCATATTTTCTCTCAGAGGAAATTTATTTGGCTTTGTTCACAGCTGCAATATACTGTGTAAGAGAATTAGAATTCTTTAGAAATAAATGAGCAGACCTCTCAGTATGTGACATGGGTGGGACTGTTTGGCTTGACTGTAAAAGAAAAGAACTTGTACAAAATATAGACAGGGACTTCTTACAGAGATAACGTGAAAAAGAGTGGTAGAAACGTCTGAGAATTACTTTGGGAATGCTTATCCATGAATGAGCTGGTGTGTCTGAAAGACAACTCTAAAAGCAACCGATTTCTGATGCATATTTGGAGAAAGAGGCTGGGAAGAATAGTTCTATGGATTGGGATTAAGCATTAGTGGTGAAGTGAAGTGAAGTCACTCAGTTGTGTCCGACTCTTTGCCACCCCATGGACTGTGGCCTATCAGGCTCCTCCGTCCGTGGGATTTTCCAGGCAAGAGTGCTGGAGTGGATTGCCATTTCCTTCTCCAGGGGATCTTCCCAACCCAGGAATTGAACCCAGGTCTCCCTCATTGCAGGCAGACGCTTTACTGTTTAAGCCACCAGGGAAGCCCAAGCATTAGTGTTACCTGATGCCAAAGAGTTATTCCGTTTTTACCTTTTATTTACTTTCTGTAAAGTAGCATCAACTTAGCACTGCAAAAAAATTGGGTAAACCTGGATACTGTGTTTCCTCCATGAATGGCAGTAGAGGATCTATGCATGTACCAACTGAAGGTCAAAACGTGTGTGTTTGAAGTGTATTTTCCACCAAACTATGGTGGTGACTTCCCTGGTGGCTCAGAGGGTAAAGCGTCTGCCTACAATGTGGGAGACCTGGGTTTGATCCTGGAAAATCCTGCAGACAGAGGAGCCTAGTAGGCTACAGCCCATGGGGTTGCAAAGAGTTGGACACAACTGAGCAACTTCACTTTCACTCACTTTCCTGGGAAGAGAGTTCATATCTCTCATTCCACTGCCAAAGCCTCCTGTGATACCCCCCTACAGGGCTTAGAACCTGCTGATATAAGAAGACTTCAGTCTTCGGATGGATGAAATGTAGAGGGTATGGCTGCTTTAAAGAATTTCGGTCTGCAGACTAGACAGTGTTTCAGAATGTTGAAAAGCGTGGACATGGAGCCTTAGCACCATGTTTGGTAGTGTTTACGCATGCAATAGTCAGCAAACAAGTTTACTTACTTGCCCTTTCCCTGGCTTGTGTTGTGCTTCCATATCCTAGTGGAAGAAAGAGAGCTGCTGGAAATTTCAGAACGGGTGGGGCTCTGGCAGGGAGGACACACGGTGCTGTGGCAGGGCCCCCGGTCACAGGCACCAGCATCAGGACCAGGGGTCAAGTCCCGCTCTTCTGTCTAGGCTTCTCCAGCAGGACAGGGACACTCACCCTCCCTCCATCTGTTCCCTTCTGAAAGGATTGATGCACCTATGGCTTTGTATTGATATGAAGAATACATCAATAATGCATGTAACATACTTGGTATGGTGCCCCGTACACAGTAAAATCTCAACAAGTGGTAGTTAATATTTGCTGTCTTAAAACATTATGTCTGTCAGGTAATAAGATGAATGAGGTTTACTATGGAGGCCTGTGGGGAAGCTAGAAACAGAGTTATAGGAAGACACAGTTCAGCCTAACGGAGAATCTTATAACGGTCATAGAAACAGATAAAAATAGAACCAAGGCACAGGGCAATGAGTGCTGTCATCAGCAGTATTTAAGTGGAAGATGCCACCACTTCTTGCAAGAAGAGAGAATCTTTCTATGTGATTAAGTTGCATCTGACTTCCTTTCTAAAGTTAATATTCCACGAGTATTTTCTGCAACTACCCCCTAGATTTGGTTGTTAGAGCTTGAATCTGATCATAATTTGTGTGATGTTTTTCTACCTCCTGCCCTCAAGAAAAATAGGTTTTCAAAGAGTAGTTCACTAAATTTCTCAACTCCAGGAAGAGATTGGAAGATAGGGAAATGATCCCATATAGGAAGGTCTTTTCTTCAAAAAAAGATGACCCACAAGTATCTGAAATGACAGTGCACATTTAATGTAGCTGTTCTTTGCTTAACAGAGGGTTTTTCCTCTGGTATTTACTTCAATTTATAAACAACTCTGTAGGGATGTAGCAAATGTATAAAGTCTTTTTTTTCTTAAATCAGAGATCACCTATAATAGTGAATAAAGAAATTCAGTTAATGCATGTCTCTTTAACTCATGAGAAGCCTGAAAAATATACTGTCAGAACAAATTTATGCTTTAATTTCTTTCTAGAACAGCAAGGTTGAAATTAAATAAAATACAGTATTAGGAAATAGTATTTATAGAAAGTAACTTTCTACCATTGTCTGTCACAGTTAGTGGACAACAATATGCCAGGAATTCTTCCTATCAAAATATAATCATGTTTTAAATTAAAATGATTCACCATCTGGATTTGTTCATGAGCCCCTCATAGATGTTGGTCTTTATGGCCCCATATCTTCAACTTTTTTGGAGAAGCGTCAAGGTTAATTTGAATGATTGGGTCAATAGTTGCAAATAAATATAAATAAGCCCAGAAGTTAACATGGGAACGCTGAATGTCCAGTCTAACATAGCACTTTGTCACTCCCTGCTACATTCTGGGTTTACTCACTATGTCTTAGCAGTAGAATAGTTAATTTTGGAAATTGAACCAGCTCTGTAAAGCTCTTTGTAAAGCCAGCTTGTCTGTTTCTGTGCAGTGGGAATATGTACAAGTCAGTCACAGGGAGAAGACGGGAATGGCCAGGGCAGTGCCAGCCATACACGGGCCTGTGTGATGCAGGGCAGCAGGCACTTGGCGGGAGAGGGGCCAGAGGTGCCATCCTTCGGGTCTTCTCCCCGCTGCCTCTGCAGGCCCCGGTGTGTTATCACTCAGGGTCAGCGGCGGGGAATGGGCCGTAAGCTACGCTTACCAAGCTACTAAGCAGTTAACATCCCTGTGCTAAGCTAGCTAACGTCCATGTACTAGCATCCCTTAATAGCACAGGAAGGATCTGAACCTGTACACGTCTCCTGAGCAATCACACTTTCCAGGGCTTTCCTGTGGCATCTCAGTGAAGGGGCGGTGGGTGCTCTTGGATTCCTGGCATATCACCACTCACTGGAGCTTCAGAGCTTTTCAGGGTGGGAGGTGATGCCCCAGGATTAGTGAAGGAAGGGGAGGACAGGTATTATGCCCTCTCAGATGGGCCTCACGTTGTTACAAGGAGAGGCAAGGAAGCCTCTCACTTTGGCCGCACAGCATCTTACACGTTATGTGTATAAAGGCATTGGTCAGGGTGATGTGCCATCTCCGTACTAACAGAGATGCTGCCAGTCCTGCCCGCCACGCTACAAACGCGCCTCGCCGTGCTCTGTCTCTGTGGCAGTTTAGACTTTTTATGTCTGTGAAAATGCTATGGTACCTTATCTTTGCACGGGAGACCTATTTACCATGTGTAGCACGTGGAGATCCACACTGTTTGGCTTTAAAGATTGGAATTGAAAGATGCAAGTGACCATTTAAAGCTGTGTAGTTAGTGCAGAAGGAGAA
This sequence comes from Redunca redunca, assembly GCA_006410935.1. Taxonomy (NCBI): domain Eukaryota; kingdom Metazoa; phylum Chordata; class Mammalia; order Artiodactyla; family Bovidae; genus Redunca; species Redunca redunca. Next base: position 211,828 of record SJYQ01001003.1, read on the forward strand.
AACCTTCTGTAAGAAACAATGTTTCTATATTTGTATTTTTTTTAATTGGAGGATAAATCCATTAAAATGTGCTGGTTTCTGCTGTGCATGCATCTCAGTGGCTTCAGTCGTTTCCGACTTGTGTGAGTGACCCTATGGACTGTGGCCCGCCAGGCTCCTCTGACCACGGATTCTGCACACAAGAATACTGGAGTGGGTTGCTGTGCCCTCTTCCAGGGGCTCTTCCCAGCTCAGGGATCGAACCTGCGGCCTCTCTTGCATCTTGTGCATTGCAGGCAGATTCTTTACCGCGGAGCCACCCTGGAAGCCTGGTTTCTGCTGTGTGACAAAGGAAACCAGCCGTAACTGATTTATCCTCTTCCTCTTGAGCCTCCCACCGCTCCACATCCACCCCTCTAGGTCATCACAGAGCTTGGGCTCCCTGTTGCACAGCAGCGTCCTGCGGGCTATGTTCTACACATGACCGTGCATATACGTCAGGGCTGCCCTCAGTTTACCCCCGTCCTTCCCCTGCTGTGTCCACGAGTGCGTCCTCTATAGCCGTGTCTCTTCCTGTCCTGCAAATCGATTCATCAGCACCATTTCTCCAGATTCCATGTGTGTGTGTGTGTGTGTGTGTTAATATATGATATTTGCTTTTTTCTTTCTTACTTCACTCTGTGGGACAGGCTCTAGGTTCATCCACAGGACTCCAAATGACCCAATGCCATTCCTTTTAATACCTGAGTATTATTCCATTATACATATGTACCACAACTTCTTTGAATACCTTATTGACTCAGGTGAGAAATGGTCAAGGTGAAGTAAGCAAGAAAAACCCTTTTGAAAGGAAGGCCTTCCTTTACAATGCCCTAGATCCATGCTGTCTGATGGAAATGGGATGCCTGTCAAATATATGCTTTTTTAGGTTTTCTGATAGTCATATTGAGGAAAATAAAGACACAGGTGAAACTTTATTAATTTTATTTAACTTTAGTAAATCCAAAAATATTCCAATGTGCAAAAAATGGTTTAAACTGACAGGCCTGTCTGACTGTGGCTGAACCGTTTGTAACATCAGTGTGCACTTTACGCTCAGGGTGCATCTCCATAGCATATGAGACTGGTGACCGTCACGTTGGGCGGGCCAGCTCTAGACCAAAGGTCACGGTCCTCAGAATCATACCTGATCCATTGGAGAAGTGTGTGACTAGAGGAAAGGCCCCAAATTATTTTTCATGAAAGAGCTTTTATCCCCCCAGTATTTTTGGTTTATTGAATTATAGTTGATTTACAGTACTATGTTAATTTATGCTATGCAGCAAAGTGATTTATACATGCCTTCTTTTTAAATATTCTTTTTCATTATGGTTTATCGCAAGAAACTGAATATAGTTCCCTGCACTAGACAATAGGACCTCGTTTATCCATTCTGTATCCCAGCTTCCCACCCCATCCGTCCCTCTCGCCTCTGGCAACTAGAGGTCTATTCTCCATGCCCATGGTTCTGTTTCTGTTTCACAGATAGGCTCGTTTGTGTTGCGTTTTAGATTACACGTGGATATCACATAGCACTGGTCTTTCTCTTTCTAACTTACTTCACGTAGTTATTGGCATCCGTGTTGCTGTAAATGGCACTCTTTTGTTCTTTTTTCTGGTTGAGCAATATTCCGTTTTATACATGTACCACATCTTCTTTATCCATTCATCTGTCAGTGGACATTTAGGCTATTTCCATGTCTTGGCTATGGCAGATAAAGCTGCTCTGAACATTGGGATGAGTGTATCTTTTGAATTAATGTTTTTTTCCTTGGATATATATGCAGAAGTAAATCATATGGCAACTCTATTTTTAGTTTTTTGAGGAATATCCATACTGTTCTCCACCGTGGCTGCACCAACTCACATACCCACCAAGAGTGCTGGTGAAGGGTCTTGCCTTGATGTTGGTGGCTGCTGACTGGTCAGGGTGGTGGTTGCTGAAAGCGGTGGTGGCTGTGGCAGTTTCTTAAAATAAGACAGCAATGAATGCTGCCTCGTGGCTGATTCTTCCTTTCCAGACTGATCTCCCCGTAGCCTGCAGCGCTGTTTGCTGGCCTTGCACCCTGAGCAGAGTTCCCTGTGAAGCTGGGATCTTCCTCAGACTCTGCTGCTGCTTCATCGACTGGGTTCATGTAGCGCTCTAAGTCGCCTGTTAGCATTTCAACAGTCCTCACAGCGTCTTCACCAAGGGTAGCTTCCACAGCAAGAATCTGCTTTCTTTGCTTCCCGGTAAGAAGCGTCTCCTCCTTTGTTAACAGTTTTCTCGTGAGATTGCAGCAATTCAGTTCCATCTTTAGACTCCACTTCTACCTTTAGGTTTTTGGAGGTTTTTTTTTTTTTTTTGGTTTGGTTTTGCAATTTTTAGTACATCAACAATTACTTCCTCCTCTGTAGTCTTGAACCCCTCAAAGTTATCCATAGGGTCGGAATCAACTTCCAAACCCCTGTTCACATTGATGTTTTGACCTCTTCCCATGAACCACAAATGTTTTTAGTAGCCTCTAGAATGGTGAATCCTTTCCAGAAGTTTTTCAGTTTTCTAGATCCATGAGCAGAGAAGGCAATGGCACCCCACTCCAGTCCTCTTGCCTGGAAAATCCCATGGATGGAGGAGCCTGGTGGGCTGCAGTCCATGGGGTCACGAAGAATTGGGCACGACTGAGCGACTTCACTTTCACTTTTCACTTTCGTGCATTGGAGAAGGAAATGGCAACCCACCCCAGTGTTCTTGCCTGGAAAATCCCAGGGACAGAGGAGCCTAGTGGGCTGCTGTCTATGGGGTCTCACAGAGTCGGACACGACTGGAGTGACTCAGCAGCAGCAGCAGATCCATCAGAGGAGCCACTATCCATGGTACCTACAGCCTTATGAACTGCATTTCTGAGACATCGTGGCTTGAAAGTCAAGATCACTGTTGGATCCACGGGCTACAGAATGGACATTGTGTCAGCAGACATGAGAACAGCAGGAATTCCCTTATACATCTTCCTCGGAGCTCTTGGGTGACTTGATCAGCAGTCATATTTTGAAAGGAATTTTTTTTCCTGAGCAGTGGGCTGGAAATCATAAACTATGAAAATAAATCATGTTGCAAATAGATGTGCTGTCATCTAGCTTTGTTGTTGCATTTATGGATTGTAGACAGAGTAGGTTTAGCCTCATTCCTAAGGGACCCAGGACTTCAGAATGGTAAATGAGCACTGGCTTCGACTTAGCCATCAGCTGCATCTGCCCTGAACAGGAGCATCAGCCTCTCCTTTGAAGCTTTGAAGCTTTGACTTCTCCTCTCTAGCTATGGAAGTCCACGATGGTATCTTCTTCCAATATAAGGCTGTGTCATCCATGCTGGAAATCTATTCTTTAGCTTAGCTGCCTGCATGGATTGTCTTTGCTGGGTCTTTGGGTCATTTGCTGTTCTACATCAGAGCTTGCTGCTTCATGTTGTACTTTTATGCATGGAGATGACTTCTTTCCTTCGGCCCCATGAACCAACCTCTCCTAGCTTTAAACTTTTCTTCTGCAGCTTTCTCACCTTTCTCAGCCTTCATAGAATTCAAGAGAGTTAGGGCCTTTCTCTGTATTATGCTGTGGTTTAAGGGAATGGGGCAGCTGGTTTAATCTTCTCTGCAGACCAATGAAACTTACTCCATTTCAGCCATTAGGCTCTTTCACTTTTTTATCATTTATGTTCGCTGGAGTAGCACTTTTTGTTTCCTTGAAGAAGTTTTCCTTTGCATTCACAACTTGGCTATTTGTTGCAGGAGGCCTAGGTTTCAACCTATCTCAGCTTTTGACATGTGTTCCTCACTAAGCTTAATCTTTTCTGTCTTTTGATTGAAAGTGAGAGATGTGTGACTTTTCTTTCACTTCCAACACTTGGAGGCCATTGTAAGATCAGGCCTAATTTCAAAATTATTGTGTCTCAGGGAATAGGAATGCCCAAGGAGAGGGAGAGAGGTGGGGAACAGCTTGTCAGTGGAGCAATCAGAACACACAAATTTATCAACTAAGTTGCCGTTTTATATGGGTGCAGATCATAGCACCCCAACACAAATATTGAACTGACCCAGAAGATCAGTTCTTTTTGGCCAACCCAGTACAATAGTAACTTCAGAGATCACAGATCACAATAACAAATATAATAATCATAGAAATGCTTGTAATATTTCAAGATTTACAAAATATGACACAGAGACAGAAAATGAGTAAAGGTGTTTGGAAAAAAATGGTGCCAATAGACGTACTGGTTACAAGGTTTCCACAAACCCTCGATTTATAAAGAGCACATTACCTGTGATGTGCAATAAAATGAAGCACAGTAAAACGAGGTATGATTGTAAAGATTTAAAAAGGAATGCTCAGAGTTCCATTATTCATGGTCACAAAAACCAGAAAGAATCCAAATGTCCAGTTGGTGAAGGGCTAAACAAAACATGGTATATTCATACAATGGAATGTAATTCAGCAGTAAAAAGGAACAAACTACTAATATGTACCATGACCTGGTTGAACCTCCTAAACATTTTACTAAGTGCATGAAGCCAGTTACCAAAAGACCTCGTCCTCTACCTGTTCATTTGTAGTGATTGTCCAGAAAAGGCAAGTTTATATTTAGAGAAATTAGGTATACACTGCCTAGGAAGAAACAAGTAGGGGCTTCCAGTGAACAAGAGGGCTCTTTTAGGGGTGAGATGTTTTCAAGCTCGATTGTGAACAGGACTGCACACTTCTATAAATTCACTGAAAAATCACTAAATTTTACACTTAAAATGGAGGAATGTGTGTTAGTATCTCAGATGTATTAAGCAGAGTTATGAAACATAAAGACTAGTGGAGCTCAGAAGATGGGGTTCTCTTTGCAGTGGTAATGATAGTAGGGGTTGGTGACTCGGGGAGCAGAAGCTGGTATCCCACACCTTTCCTGTGTGCTTCCAGAAGTCAACCTGTCTATGATTTTTGTTACTCCTCTATGATTCAGGAATAGCGGTCGTGTCTGCCTCTCACCTGGGTTAAGAAAATTTTAATGAGATAAACTGCTTTGTTGTTGTGTTGCTTTTTTAAATGCTAAGTCGTGTCCAACTCTTTGTGACCCTGTGGACTGGAGCCCACCAAGCTCCTCTGTCCATGGGATTTCCCAGGCAAGAATACTGAAGTGGGTTGCTCTGTCCTTCTCCGGAGGATCATCCCAACCCAGGGACTGAAGCCAGGCCTCTTGCGTTGGCAGGTGGATTGACCAGGGAAGCCCAAACAGTACGTTAGTTAGCACAGCATTTAGCACACTGAGAGCTTAACGGATGTTAACTCTTATTACCATGATGATGATGATGATATAGGGGAATTGAATATGTTTTCGCTGTTTCTTTTGGCTCAGAGATCTTAATCTTGAATGAAATGAAAGTTATTTGCTCCCAAGATTTGGCATTGGGCTTTGTCAGGGACCTTCCTGAAAGAATCCGGGTGGCATATGCTTTTCTAGGTCCTCATCCAACTTCTGATTTTACCCTGTCCCCCTGCAGGCCACGTGCCTTAGTTTCTTCTCTCAGAGCTCTCGGGGTGCTGCCCTAGCAGCTGGCTGGTCCTCCTCGGCTGTAGCTGTCTGTCATGCTGATGAGCTGTGGTCTGCCTTGGCACAAGAAGTGTCCCATAGTTCAAAGAGGGCCTGAGGTCTTTGTCTACACAATAAAATGTGGCAGTTTTCACACGTGCGTTTGGTGATGAGTTTGTTAGACACCTATAGGCTTGTTTTTCATTATGTAATTTTTGGTTGACATCATTTGAGAGCTAATCCTCTCAAGGAAAATAGGGTATTGTTCAAGTCTGCTGGGAGGTCAGCAGGTGTTAAGGAGAAGATAAGAATTAAATTTCTGTTCACAGAAGTTGGGCGGATGCCAGTCATCCAAACTGAAGAGACTGAATTTAAGATTATTTGAAAATAAAAAGCAATTTTATTGCTTTTCAAGAACACTAACCATGTGAAGTAGCTGTTAACCAAGTGTCTCCAAGAAGGGGTCCTGCTGGGGCTTCTCTCAGCTTGGCAGTTAGCAGCATCATTTACATACAAATCAAGGATGTGCTGAGGTCCTTAAACAGTCCCCCCTCTAAATGAAGATCACAGTCCAAAAGAAATCTATTAATCTGTTAATGTGTGGAGCAGAAATTTCCTACATGTATGATAGAAAGCCTTTCAACCAACTCAGGAAAGAGAGATTTAAAACTGGAAACTTTGGAACCGACAAGCCTAAACATGGCATTGGAAATGGCCGTCTTCCTCATCCCCACTGTCACTCTGACCTTCCAGGTCTCTCGCACATTTCAGCTTCAGCGTTAGTTTCCATGACCTTACGAAACTAATTCAAGAACTAGGACAGGGTGACATGACCGTGGGCCTGTCACAACGCTTGCTGGCAGCTTCACGGGATAGGAGCTTTCGTTTCCTGACCCCCAGTTCCGTTTTCTGTCCAGTCCGTTGTGTTGAATCTCGCTTCTGATTCAGTCACAGCTGTCTCCATCTGTCTTCCCCTCCAGGGGCCGTAAGCTCTGCCCCGCAGCCTGCTGTCAGCCTGCGGCCGTGCTGATCATTCCCATCAGCCTCGCTCACCTTTGCTAGTCCTCTCTGAACAGGGCTGCATTGATAGCACCTCCCCAGAGGAAGCAGAGACGGTCGGTTCTGCTTAGGTGATAGGATTTGCGTGGCAAAGCAAAGTCCCTCTCAAGTAACTCTCTTAAGCCTTCTGTGACACTGCCTTCCCTCTCGAGTCTCTGTCAGAGACTGCAGCTACACCTCTAGGCCAAGGTTTACCAGCACAGATGCCTCCGAACCCAAGCAGGTGGAAACAGTCAAACAGGCTCCTGCGTGTTCTGTGGGGAGCACGTACTGCTTACCGTCAGCTAAGTGCTACCAGTGTTGCCAGATGGTAAATCCAGGTTTCCAGGTAAAGTCTCCCGATGAGTAAATGCTGGAAGACTGTTTTCACTTTTTAAAACACTGAACAGTCCTAGCAATTTGTGAATGTAGCCCATGAGCCTATCCTTTCTTTAAGTTCATTGTTTCATTCCAAATACAGGCACTGAGATTCTGTTGGGCGTTCCGCACTGAATACATACATACTTGTCTTCTACAGTCAGTGCCAAGCCAATGGAGGAAATGCTGGCTTCCCGGTATCATAAATCTTTCTGCATCCTTCTGCTCCCGCTGTACCACCCTTCCCTCTCTGTTTCCAACCTGACTTAAGTTCAGCCCAGCCCCAGACTCGGGAGCCTACTCTGCCTTTGGTTAGATGAACGTGACGCGGCATGTAGGTGGCCAGCGTCAGCACGGCATCTCTGCTCCTGCTGGCCACGTGCCTGTCCTTACCAGTGAGTTTCCTACTTTGTCTTCAGCTCAGCCTCGTTTCCTCCCAGCACCTGATCATCGAGGAGGTCCCTGCGGCTGTTGTTCAAACCCCTGACCCTCCTCGTCGCCAGTCGAGGAGATTGCAGTCGAATGCAGATTGCACCGTCTTTCCCCGAATAACTGCGCCAGTCCTCATTCCCTCAGTGACACCCCCACCGCCCACCCCCAGTTCACCCTTGCTCCCTGCCACCCTCACCTCACTAAGAACACCACCACAGACACTTTTGAAAGGAGTTTAAGCGTGGGCTGTTATGGTTTATTTATGAGTTTGGCTTTTTCTGATGCTGAGACTTACTGAAATATTTCTGAACCTAGACCAAGAAGTAAAAATAGCAGGAACAGAATTAATTTGTGAAGAACACTCTGCAGTTAGTGACCCAGTGCAGCAGTTCTTAAACCGTTCGACAATTCTAAGAAATGATACGTTTCCGATGCCCTCAGTCTGGTAGCGATTGCTGACCTGCAGGTTTCAGATTGGATGCAGTTCTCTGTTACCTGCCCGGCGTTGTTTCTTTCCTCATGGGTCTTTTATCAGACGGTATGTGTCCCTAGGCTCAGGCGATGCAGTTGAATTCCTTGTTCTACATCCTGGGATCCTTCTTTATTAAAGGAAAATAGTTTTAAAAGAACTTCTCTGTCAGATCAAGAACGTAGGCTCCAGAGCTCAACAGCCTTGGTTCAGATCCTTATTCTGCCATCGCTGTAGGTGTAAGTCTAGGAAATGAAGATCCATATGTTTATATGAATGGTTGCAAGTGCTTAACACGGTACTTCATCTTAGGAGAAGTGAGTGCTGATCATGTTGGAAAATATTGGGGTTTTGTAGCTAACTGTATGCTTCATCTGCAGGAAACAGGTAACAATAAAGCCAACTTGTATCAAGCACTTACACTCTTCTAAGTACTGTGCCAAGCATTATTAAACCCTTCCATTTTCACAACAGTCGTGTTGTATACATATTTATAGGAAATATTTATCATTCCCATTTCACAGACGAGGATGCTGAGTTTGATAGAAACATTCACACTCAGCTTGGGAGACCTGAGACATACAGGCAAGCTGCCTTCCTCCGAAAAGTGAAAGTGTTAGTTGCTCAGCGGTGGCTGACACTTTGTGACCCTTATGGACTGTAGCCCACCAGGCTCCTCTGTCCATGGAATTTTCCAGCAGGAATACTGGAGTGAGTTGCCATTCCCTTCTCCAGGACACCTTCCAGACTCAGGGATCGAACCTGGGTCTCCTGCATTGCAGGCAGATGCTTTACCACCTGAGGTGCCAGGGAAGCCCGTGTCTGCCCCAGTCTACTCTCTCAGCCTCTGCATTAGGCTGCCCGTGGGCGCAGACCAACCCGGGAAAGGATACAGAGAAGGCGGGTCACACTTGACATGCAGAACCTCCCCTTCAGAACAGAAAGACTAAATGCTCAGTAATGCAGCTGGCTGCTCCCAGCTTCTCTGAGGATCTCCTCCTGAAAGGGCTTGGGGTATCTAAGGGTGTAAACACTCAGGGTCTCCGTGGGTCAGCTTGGCTAGAGATACCCAGATCGTGGGACAACTGGACAAGGCTAAATGTGTCAGAAAAATAACTGAGTAATTGTACATTAAGAATTCAACTGCAAAGAGACTATACTTTCTCTTTGTTCTGGGGTTCTTTATTTATATCCTGCTGACTTCCAGAGGTTGACTTGTGGCAGGTTGCAACAAAAGACACACAAACAATAGAAATGTTCAGACAAGGGTAAAAGGTCAAGACACTGAGTATTTGAGCTGTTCATTTAGCACGTTATTTTCCCAGCTGGGAAGTCTACTGAAAAACTGAACTAAGATCAGAAGGGTGCTTCATAAATATATAGGTTCATCTGGTGATATATTTGAAGTGCTTAGATAGCAGACCTCTCTCTATTTCACTATAATGGCCCAGTTTAATTTGTCATCTTTTTTTTCTCCTCCTTTTAAAGCATTGCTGAGACTTTAAGATACTCATTGTGAATTAATTTGGGATTTGGCATAATAACATTAATCATGCTAAAAGAATTCATTTGACAGTAATGCAGTATAATTAGTGATGTACTAAATCCATTGAGATCTACCAATAATTATCGAATCGTTATTTTAAAACCTTATATAGGCATTCATTTTTTCTTTTTTCTTTTTCTATTTTGAATCTGCAGCATGTAGAGTCTAAGACTCTAAGTTCTGACAATAGGCTTTTTGAAATACTGAGCAAAAATATCAAGAATAAACCCTGGTAGACTTAGAAGTAACCTTAGAGACCCTTTGCTTAGGGTAAGGTGTAGGAGTTACCTTAAGGAGACTGTAATCCTGAAAATGCCTGGCCAGATCCCATGGAGTTATTGAGAAGTCTTGAGAAAACAAAAGGGACTGAACAGACCTAAAGTTCACCAGCTGTGGTGGAATGGTTTAGTTGCTAGTCGTATCTGACTCTCTGCAACCCCGTGGACTGTAGCCCACCAGGCTCCTCTGTCCATGGGATTCTCCAGGCGAGAGTGCTGGAGTGGGTTGCCATGCCCTCCTCCAGGGGATCTTCCCGACCCAGGAATCAAACACAAGTCTCCTGCGTCTCCTGTTTGGCAGGTGGATTCTTTACAAGCTAACAAAGCTTAAAAACTGGCAGTGTGAGGAAATACCTAGGTAATCCTATTCGTGTGTTGTGGTGATGTTTAGTCTTTCTTAAAAGCACTTACAGTCTATTTGGCGTGGAAAGAGGCAAGGAGCATGGTTTCTGTGTTTGTAGATTTTTAAAAATTTCAACAGAATGAGATCTTCGAAATCAACATGTCAAATTGTATCACTGTATGTAATAGCAACTGAAGCTATATGACTGAGGCTATATGACTTGTTCAAGTGTAAGATCTGATGACCCAGCCACGTCTAGACCCCACTTGTCAGCATCCAGTAATCACAGTCTTCTAGTCACAAGCTCTCATTTTTGTAGGCGTTCAGAATCAGTCCTTTTCAACAAGAGACCCTGGAAAGAAAGAAATCCCAAAGTCCTAAGAACCTAGACATTCTCAGCGCATTGCATCTAGAATGCAATGAATCTAGACTGGTAATGACTTTATACCACCTTTGAGAAAATTGTGAAAATAATTTTTCAGGTGGATTTCTGCATCCTTTGGCTCAGCTGAGGGAACCATGGTTGAGAAAGCCTTAGACTCCAGAACAGGAGAGTCCAGTGGAACTTGCCATGATAACAAAAATGACCGACATCTGCACTGTCCAGGACACTGGCCGTGTGTGGCAACTGAACACGGGAAATGTAACCAGTATGACTGAGGATTTTAAGGTCATTTTAAAATGGCAATTATCGTCTGAGACACATGTGGCTGGCAGTTATTGTACTGGGCAGCACCCGTCTGAATATTTTTGCTCCATCAACATATAAAAGCAGATGACAACGGTGTGACAGCCCAGTCTTGTCACAGGTGTTTACCGTTTGAATATGCCCGTGTTTTAGTCTCAGTCCTAGATTTCTGGGGGATCATAGCATCGTGATTTATAAGACGTATTTGCAGGACCTGGGATCTGAACCTCTCACTAGCAACTAGGTGTGATTCGGGTCGGCATCTTAGCTTGTCGCAGAGAAGTTTCCTTTCCCCAAGGATGTGTGTGCACACTAAGTCGCTTCACTCGTGTCCGGCTCTTTGCCACCCTTTGGACTGTGGCCCTCCAGGCGAGGATACTGGAGTGGGTAGCCATCCCTTTCTCGAGAGGATCTTCCTGACCCAGGATGGAACCCGTGACTAATTACATCTCCTGCATTGGCAGGTGGGTTCTTTACCATTAGTGCCACCTGGGAAGTCCAGGAATGAGGTGAAGAGTAAAGGAGCTGATCGTGTGTACTGACGTGTGCAAAGTAGTGGTGGAGGTGAATACTCTGTGTGCAGGACCCACGGTGGTGGATGCTGCTTCTTGACGGGACACCTCGAATATGGCTTTCTGAGTATTTAGAAAAGAATTACACAGAGTAGTGATGTACTGAGGAGAACAGACAGTGGCAAGGAGTGTTTTATCAGAGATTATTTAGAATTGCTGAAGCTTGGAATATAGTAGAATGCAGACAAGATTTGGGGTTTGTTTTTTTTTTTTTTAATTAGCATTCTCTGTAAAGACTGCAGTCACTTCTCACCTTTCCTTGGGCTGAACACCAGCACCCTCCCCCACACTCTTGCCCCTCATCATTTTCCCACAGAGCAGTACTTGGTAACAAGTGTTTCTTGTTATTCCTGCCGGCCTTTCCCCAGCCCTCTGAGAAGCATTGTATTAGTGAAGCAAACATTATATCCCTACAACCTCATGCTCTGCCTGCAGTACCCAAGGCATTCAAATGCTTGGTAAATGCAAGAATGCATTATTCTCACTTATTCATTTTTAATCTGTTTCAATTGTAAAAATGTTAGTAATCCTACAGAAGCACAGAAGACATGACAGACTCCACTTGCCCATAACTAGGGTTACAGATTGCTAACACTCTGCCATGTTTGACGTTGATACCTCCTTTCAGAGGTAATCTCAGGACGGCCTGTAGTTTTGAAAGCCCCCTCCACTCTTCTGGCAATGCAGCAAGTTATCCCCAGGAAGACATGTCTTGGCACTTCATGTATTATAGTTTTCCAAAAATGTTGAGTCTTTGAACACAGAGAATGAAGCAGAAGCAGTAGGATTTAAGGGAAGAGGAGGGTGATCAGACTGTTAAACCAGAAGGCAGTGAGTGTGTGCTAAGTCACTTCAGTCGTGTCCAACTCTTTGTGACCCCATGGACTGTAAGCCACCAGGCTCCTCTGTCCGTGGGATTCTCCAGACATGAATACTTGAATGGGTTGCCATGCCCTCCTCCAGGGGATCTTCCTGACCTGGACTGAACCCACGTCTCTTACTTCTCCTGCATCGGCAGGCGGGGTCATCACCACTAGGGCCTGAAGTCCATTCTGGGGTACAGTTTACCCTGAAGTGATAGGAACCAAAGCATTGTCTTCCAGAAGCTCATTGCTCAATTCAGTGTTGCTTCAAATATGAATGCCGCAGTCTCTGCCCTCAAATACAGGTTCAGCTGGAGAAGTTGCTGTCGTCGTTGTTTGGTCGCTAATCATACTGGCCCACAAATATATCTGAATTAAGGAAAAGAACAGCTATCTATGCACACTGCTGAAATAACACTGAAAATGCAAGCAAGTCCCCAGGACAGGAAGGATGATACAGTGATGATGGTCAGGTGTTTGAGGCTGATGGAGAAGATGGGTTTGCCAAAGAAAGAGAGGTTAAGAGCTACCTGTGTGGTAAGGAGATAGAGTTTAGTTTTGGGTCTATCAGGATGGAGAAGACAACAGAGCAGGCATAAGAAAGAGTAAAGTGCGCTTTTGACAACCAGTGCCCCGGGTGCTATGTCCTGGGCTGCTGTAAGAACAAATAATGCTGCTCAGGTAGTTTATGGGTAGATCAGGATAAATTACCCCAATGAGGCTTAATATGTTACTCCCATCACCACCCTCTCCATCTCATGCCAAATCTGCTTGGCTTAAGAAATAAAGTAAAGGGGCCAGTCTTATATTTTCTTGCCGTCACTCAGCTGCACTTCCAAACAAGAGTCACTGAGGGTTGGTTGCATTAATTTACAGAGTCACACAGGACACTTAAAGATGGAAAAGAGTCCTCCCCAGTCATCCTCCCATCTGTGTGCCAGCCGACTAGATCGGCCCAGGAATGCTCTCAACCTGACCGCCCTCCTCCTCAAGTTTCTTCTTGTAGAGCCATTTCTGTCCTTACAGTACCAAATCAAACACTTCACTTGATGACTCTGATATTTAACTCGACTCTCTGATCTGTGTAGGGAAAAATAAAACCTGGAACTTTCCACCAAGGAGCTTAGTTAGCATGATGTTTATTTATCACTGTATAAGAATCACTTAACTTATTATTCCAGTTCCCAGGGAAACTATATACTCCACTGTCCCTAAGGATAACACAAAATTGCATGTATTGAACTTGTATTTACATACTGCAGGCCATGTGACTTCTACACAGCAATGGAATTCAGTGCTGTGATCTTTGTCTTTGGTTGGGGAGGTATAGGGTTGAAAACTCTGTGTAATATCTGCTTATTTACCAGGTCTTAAACACTTGAGTGTCTGTGGTAGTTCTGGTAAGAGCTGAAGGTGTATGGCCAGAATCTAGAAACATGCAAAGGAATCTGTGGCTTGGAAAGCATTGCTTATACCGTGTTATAAATGAAGGGGTTAATTAACCCCTTACAAAAGTATTCATGGTCTTAGTGGACAGGGTTCAAAAGATCAAATGCTTTTGTCCGTCTGTTACACACCGAGAGTATAATCCATGTCTGAACCAAAGTTTAACCTGTGTGTTGAGTGACTGCACTTTAACACCTCTCGCAATGTGTCATCTGACAGAAAGGTAGGAAGACCTGAGGGTGACAGCTAATTAACTCTTGAAATTTTTTTGTACTTAAAAGAATTTTTTCAATTTTAAAGGATTTTTTCTTCAGCTAAGTGATCCTTCTCTTCCCAAAGTCGTCATCATTTTTAGTTTATATTCAGTCACTGAAAGAAAGTTCTTGCTTTGTGGTTCTGGTTTTTCAATGTTGTTTCTTTCTCAGAAAAATGTTGGGTTTTCGCATATGGTCATGAGAGCCAAGTTCTACCTGTTCCTCCACAGAGAGCTGGGCTTAATTCAAATTCTCAGTCTCCAGGTTCTCTCTCAGACTCCCCCTTCGGTTATAGGAGTGTTTTTCTTCCGTTTAGAGGTCCTCTCCTTATTTTTTAGACCACACGCAGTGTTTCTGAGTTATCTAGTTTAATAAATCCTTATTTTGCATTAGTGATTCCTAGAAAGTTTGGTTTTAGAAAGCTATGTCCTACTTCTCAGGTGGTGCAGTGGTAAAGAATCGCCTGCCGATGCAGGAGACACCAGAGACACAGGGTTCCATCCCTGGGTCGGGAAGATCTGGAGGAGAACTGGCAACCCACCCCGGTGTTCTTACCTGGAAAATTCCGTGGACGGAAGGGCTGGTAGGCTAAAGGCCGTGGGGTCATAAAGAATCAGACCCGACTGAGCACTGCCTCCTGCAGCTCAGTATCAGATACAGCAAACCCTGAAACAACAAAAAAGAATCTTACAGCCCAGAAGTGATCACACTATTAATATATTGATCATGTTTTCTCCTAGTCTTTATTGTAAACAGCTCCTGTTTTGTTTAAAAAAAAAGAGCTTTAGAAAAGACATGATATAAAAGCAATGATATGAATATTTAACCAACTACCATTAACTCAAATTTACAATATTCTCTTAAAATAAAACATTGAATTTAATTAACAAACACATTTATAAATAGATTTTTTTTTCCGAATATTCCAAGAGCAAAAGAGTGGGGACAGCAGGCCGCTGATGGAGTCTGAGCCGGCGAGCCTGGGCGCAGCCTCGCGGAGTATCGCGATAAATGAGCTGGAAGGCCGAGTGCGTGGTGAACCTCAGCGTCTGAACACTGCGCTTGCTGTTCTCATGGATAAATTATAGGAAGGTCTCACCATGCTCTGAGAGTAAGCAGAAAAGTGACTGGTGATATTCAACAAAAATGCATTTTAAGGGGAAAAATGTCCTGAGCTGTAGTTTATAATAGGATGCTTTAGAACTATCACTTATGAAAGAGCAAAGAATAGCAGTTTTATTCTACAACTTGAAAAACATGATTTTAGACCAAAAAAGCCAGCAAAACACTGGTCGTGATTCATTCATTTCCCAAATAATTTCCGAATTCCCTTTACATGATTATAAACACCATGCTGGATTTTGACAATGTAAGGGTAAAAAAATCACGGTAATTTATGGCTCATTTCTAGCAGCTAGATTGTTCAACTACCCCCCTTTTTCTCTTTTTATTCCTCCCCTTTGCTTCTTAGCACTTCTAGAAGAACGCAAGCTTCCAGACTCTACCCAATGCTAATATTCACATAGTCAGTGTGGCCTGCCTATAATGCCTGGGCAGTGCTGCTATAGAGGGGAGTGCTGCTTCTTTTGATTGATTCCTTTAGGAATACTTGCTTAAAAATTCTGAAAACCAATAATTATGAACTACTATGAACAGTGTTTCTTAATCATTATGAAGAATAATGTATAGCTCATTCTACCTATTTTAATAGGCTGTTCCAACCTTTTTCATTTCTCATGAATAATAATCTAGCACAGTATGATAGCTCAACAAGTTACGAGTCTAGAGTGTTTAAAAAGAGATACATATTCTAGAATCCATCTTGATAGAGAATATTTTAATTTGAATGAAAAAAGCGACAGTTTTTATTTTCCTCTTTTATAGGTCATACTGTCAAAGACTATTCCAACACATTGAAAACAGAAACAGGTCTATTAAAACACAATTAATGACAGGAGCAAGTATAAAGTAAAATTATAACACAACAGCTGTCTGCATTTAGGCAGAGTGCACAGAGTTCTCCTTCGAGGGCCATGTGCCGGGGGTCTTACCCGTTGATTATTCTGAATGAAAGGGGGGTGGGATGCGTCAAGGGGAAGAAGCTTTACCACCATTAACTTAGTGTCTATGAGTCCTGTTGGAATTGCAAAATATGGTTGTACTTAATGGTCTTAAAATTCTCAACGAAATTCCCCAAACCGAAGTAATTTTAATTCACACACATTAAAGAAAACCAATGAAAGCCATTTCGTGGAGCCTTGAATATTGCTTTGCTGTAAATTTCATCAGAGCAGGTGGTTCTTTGTCTTTTTCATCCATATATCCTTAATGTCTGGTACATGATAGGAGTTCAGTTAGTATTTATTTCTCTATCAAACGCTTATCCACTGCCTACTGTCTCCAGACATTGTTCTAAATGCTTTGCAAACATTAACTACCTAATCCTTAAATCAACTGTGTGAGATATGCATCCCCATTAAAGGGGAAGAAATACCAACATGTTAAGTAATTTACTCAAGATCACATAACTTGTAAGTTAGAGGAGCTGGGATTCTGACCTGGACAGTCCAGCTTCACAGTTCATGCTTTTAATCTCTTGACTGCTTCACTGAGTTGAAGATAATTTGGAAAGAGCCACCGATTCTCATGATTAATAAGAATGGTTTATGCATATATTTTGAGCCAATTATTTCTCTTCTTTCCTGCCTGAAAATTTCCCCACCTTCTAACCACATAAGGAAAAGCCTTACCCTTCTTGGCGTTGTCATTTAAGACTTCTCGTAATTTATGGTATTCTTGTAGTCTACGATGTCAGTGGTGGCCTGGGATTTGGGCAGTGCACACTGGCGCAACAGCACAGGGCAGCCTTCTGGTGACTAGTGGAGGCTCCTTAAGGATTTGTTGACTAAGTCAGGCACTTATTTTTGCTATCATGAGGCCAAAGAATATCCAGTCTGGCTCTGTCTTTCCATTTGTTGTTTGGAGAGCTTTGACCATTCAGTTGGTTTCTGGACTTACGTTTTTAAATTTAAATCTTCCACACTATTTGATAGAAAAATTGCAGTGATTTTAACTGAATGTTGGGCTGTATCTTTGGATACTTTTGAGATCCACAATAAAAAAAAATTCCCAAGTTTTGGAGGCTGCTTGACAGAAAAAAATATTATTTTTACCTATTTCATTAACCATATACTCTGATGAGAAAGAAATTTGGCCTTCGCACCCAAGGGGATTAAAGGCACTTCCTGATCTATAATCAAGCAGACGGAAAGGAAAGGAAGGCAGTGACTCCCAGCAGGTCTCAAGAAGTCACAGTTCTCAAACTGGGTGAACGTCTCCTCCACTGCCAGCACTCCAGCACCAGAACCGGCATGGGAGACCCGGTCCCCACCGGGGCAGTCATCTCCCTGCGCAGTGACTTCCACGTGCTGGAACTGTTGAAGGCACTTCAGTGTGTTTTCTTCTATCATTTTCTGGGCTTCCCTGGTGTCTCAGATGGTAAAGAATTTGCCTGCAATGCAGGAGACTCAAGTTCAATCCCTGGGTCATGAAGATCCCCTGGAGAAGAGAATAGCAACCCACTCCAGTATTCTTGCCTGGGAAATCCCATGGACCGAGGAGCCTGGAGGGCTACAGTCCATGGGGTTGCAAAGTCAGACAAGGCTGAGTGACCAACACTTTCGCTTTATCGTTTTAATTGCCATCAAGTTCATATTCAATAGCAACTCTGAAGAGCTCATTAAACATGCATTTCCATTTGTTCTAAGTGTGTACATAGGCACACGTCTTTTGCACATATTCATAGACATATCTCAGCTTCCCAGGTAGTGTGGTGGTAAGGAACCCACCTGCCAATGTAGGAGATGCAGGAGATGTGGGTTCAATCCCTGGGTTGGGATGATCCCCTAGAGTAGGAAATGGCAACCCACTCCAGGATTCTTGCCTGAAGAATCCAATGGACAGAGGAGCCTGGTGGGCTACAGTCCATGGGGTCCCAAAGGGTTGAACATGAATGAGCACACAGAAAAAGAGGAGGATAGATGTATCCATACGTTGAATGTATCTGTTGCCATTTCCCAGAAACCTCAAAGCTGCCTCTGTGTTTATCATGGGCTGAATTTATCAAATTAATCTGCTTTGATATTTTTGGTATTTAAAGAAAATAATATGGGGACAAATAATATTGTATTCAATATGTATTCAGAGAGATTGTTTGTTGGAGGTTTCGTTGTGTACCCAGAAAAATAGTATTTATTAATTAAACCCAATAAACATCCAGCAGGATCAAATCAGATAATAATTTATTGCTGCTTTAGTTGGGAAAGCTGCCGCTGACCGACAGAACTCAGGGAGTTCTTTCTTCCACTTCCATCTTTCTTTCACTTTTATTTCTCTCCCTGCTCAGAAAAAGTAGTTAACCATTATGGAAGAGGGGAAGCCTGTGTAATTTGTTTACTAATAAAATATCCTTAAATGAGAGAACTAGAGAAACCATTTAAGTACGTGAAGAAATCTACTTTCTTTAAAAATTGAAATTATGACTCAGATTTGTGACATTTCAATGTGAAGTCATAATAATCTCCCTTATCATAAATAATGGAAAAATATTTTTAGGAAGAAAGAGGGTGCATACTTGAACAGATTTAAGGTTGTTTCCTTGTATGTGAATCTATTTTTCACAAAGCAAGGGTAATAGATGTACGTCTTTTCAGTTTGTTGAAGTAGAGATTTGAGGGAAAAGACCAATGACAATAGTATTTCACTTCAAAATTTTCTTTACAGTTCTTTACATCTTCATGAAAATAATAAATGTTTAAAATATGAATGTATTAGGAAAGACTAGTTTGCATGTTTTTTTTTTCCCCGTAAGCCTTAAAAGAAATTCCTTAAATGATGTTTCATATCTGGTCAAGAGTTTTTCAGAAGCCAGTTTAGAGAAAGTTGGGTGTTCAGACTTGGTAGTTCTGTTAGGTTCTTAGTGACGCTGTCCTTTGACAGCCTTGTCACTGGGTAGTTTCTGCCTCTTGCAGCCGACAGCAGCAGCAGTGTGGACTGGTGGTTAGAGCAGACTGTGCCCCAGTGGGCATGCGCACCTGCAGCTGAGCTTCTCAAGAGCCAGACGGTTCTAGAACACTCGGAGACACACGTGCTCCAGAAGATGAGGAGCCTTACTGTTTAAACAGCGGCCCATCTAACAAAGTTTAAAACAGTGAACTTGGAAAATATCCATAGTTTTTTTAATGATCGTTTTTCTCACAACCCCTTTATTTTTGTGTTGTAGTGTATAAAGATGTAATCTGGTAAGAGCATCAAATGAAACATTAGAAAACAAAACATTGGCATTCTAAACTCCAGTACACATAAACGTATTTCTCTGTATTTTTTAATAAGGTAATAAGCTACATATATATTAAAAAAAAAAAGTTTTTCAATATCCTTGGAACCTTCAGAGAAGACGTTTTTGTTTTGTTAAGAGACGTCTCAGCTTCTCAGTGAAGTTCCCTTTGAAGGACATAATGATAAATAATCGAGCGATTTCAATTGTTATTTTGCTGAAAGGTATTGTCTGTGTTTTTGTGTCCGACGTGACTTGTGAAATCCAGCTGTGCCGTTGGCCCCAGCTAGCCAGGGCAGGAAAAGGCGAAGCCGTTGCACCACGGCTCTCTCTTGGCGTGAAAAGTCAGGTGCCGCGTGTTAATGGTTGTTAGTCTGTTAACTGCTCGCCTACCATTCTGGCTGAGGGTGGAAAAGTTATGGGCACGTCTCGGCCTGAATCACTGTAACCCAGAGATAATCTGGAAGATCTTTCTGGTAAGAATGGCTCTTTTTAATATATTGTTTAGGTGACTTTGAAGATTTAAACTGCTTTTGTCTTTCTTACTGGCATGTCTGTTGAGGGAAACATACCATATGCTCTGAATTTCTTACTTTTTGTTAAGTTGGATTTGGTCTTGGTCTATAAACTGTAGATGAATAAGCCTGAAGTCTCTTTTAATAGAAACTTCTGTCTTTTTGTAGTCTAATGCATGAAACTAATTCTTTCGCACCTCTTACGCGCTAGCTATACTGTTTTAATAAGTGTGTTGGTTGCTTCTGTAATCAAAGTATAAATAATTTCCTACCATAAATAATTTTATCCATTTTAATGTCAAAGGAGAAAATGGCTGGCTGTACTCCTGTACTGTTAGAATCAAATACCATTTCATTTTCAGGCTTTTTTTATTGAGGAATTTGCTGCACTGGAAAAAGTTTTTAAGTGAGCTATCATAAAGCATAAAATGAATTTAGAGCCTGTGAATGACAAATAAGATTTATCAAGCAGCAAAAAGCAAATTGGTACATTTAAAAGTTAATGGTATTTTGGAGTACCAAATTACAGTGGGGAGATGACAGAAATATTTTGCAATTCCGAAAAGCACCCTAAAGACTTGAAGTGTTTAACGAACCATATCATGTGGTATTATAATATTGGTTTACATTCCTTTTGGACTGTGATTGCATTAACTTATGTTTTCCAGAGGTGGGTATTTTTGAAAGGCTGCTGTTTATTAATGTTTTGTCATTTTCTGCATAGAGCGCAGTAATGGGCTGTAGCTGGCTAATTTAATCCATAATGCACTTTCAGACTCTGTTGCAGGTTTTAAGCAGAAGTCAAATTGCTTTGTTACATTTAGGTATAGAACAAAGGCATTATGTCATTCTATATATCCACATCTCACTGAGCTCCAAGAGGTACCAGAAGAGAACCGCACTGCGTTCCTTCGCTCTCTGGAAAGCCATAGATGCCGTATATACCTCCAAAGCAAACAAACGAACTCGCCATGCCTTAAGAAAGCCCCAGACGAGCCTATGGCAGCGTGAGAGCCTGGAGCTGACCCTGTCCTGGCTCTGCGCCCCCTCTCAGCCTTCCTTAGTGTTTAATCCCTACAATTGCAGTCTCCTCTGATCTCACAGAAGCGAGTGTGAAGATCTATTGTTAGTGTGCAGAAACACTGACTCCTCTAGGGCTGCGGGCACATAGTGGAAAAGCACCAGGTTTGTGCTGAGTTTTCACAGTCCCCAGGATGTGGCCCACGCTGCCGTCTCCTGCGGTCAGGCTCCTATGGTCCTCTCCTGTGGGAGATGGGTGGGATGTCCTCAAGCAGGCCTGGCAGGAGGAGGAGATCTTGCTTAGATTCAGAAATTAGATTGTCTTTCATTTCTTATGTGATGACTCTGATATAGCATGAAATGGCACCCCACTCCAGGACTCTTGCCTGGAAAATTCCATTGACAGGGGAGCCTTGTAGGGTACAGTCCATGGGGTCACAAAGAGTCGGACATGACTGAGTGACTTCACTTAACTGAGTTGCCAAAGCATGGCCGTCTGCAGGCCGATTTTTCCTGCAGGCCCATTGGCAGAGAGCTCTGTCTGGTTGTTCATCATTTCTACTCAATGTTAATCTTCTCTTGATTTCGCCACTGACAAATTGGCACAGAATAGGTGAATTTTGTTCATAGTATTTTAGGAAGATATACAAATTGAATACCTATTTGAGAGGATCTGAATGTCTTCTGAAGCTTAACTATTTGGAAACAGCATAGTTGCTAAAGGGCCAAAGGTACCATTAAGAAAATCCTCCTAGAGTCTCAAAATTATATCCTAGAATCGCACTTCTGGAAATGAAGTGTTTTCACTTTGTAATTGTATCTCCCTGTCCATGTTTGTGTTGGGTAGGGATATGGCACAGTCATAAGCGCTTCTTATTTAGCATCATAATTCTGAGATGTGTGATGGTGATTGGGGTACAGAGCTATTCCTGAGATTCTATTTGTCTTACGTATTAATATATTGAATGAAGACATTTGCTGAATTTTATCTGTTGGGACCACAGGTCACACAACAAAATAAAAATATCTCCACACTATTGTGTATAATATGATATTTTAGCGTCCCAGTAAGCTCAGCTTCAGATGATCTTAGTTAGAAGGTCAGGAAGCACTGCAGCATAAAGAGCAAGTCCAGAAAGACATTGTTTTTTCCATCAGCTTAACCAAGGCTCTTATCTGAGGCAGCGACCAGTCAGCCCGAAGGACTAACTTGATTTTCGACTTCTCTTCCTTTCCTTAATAAGAATTCTGATAGAGGGATTAATTGGCAATAAAGCAACATGAGGAGGAGGGAGAGAAAATGAGGGCATAGATAATCCACAAACTATATATAATCATCCTTGCGTAATCAGAAGTTAACTATCATTAACATGACATTTGCTTTTAAAGCCAGGCAGAAAATTATGATTTTTGGCACTAACCTAATCTTTAATTATAGCACAGCACCATTCTTCCCTTGTGTTAGTTCAGATAGCTATAAATTATATTAGGCTAGGGCTTTTGTGTCATTTCCTTTCCTTTTCCATGATTTATATAGTCGGAATACTGACCTGTAATTAAGTGTACTTGAGAATGGTCTCTGGTTAATTAAATACTGTGGAGTGTGTAGGGTGTTCTTTGCCAAAATTCCAAGGGAAAAGGCCATCCCTGGGTTAAACATCTGCAAGGAGTCTGGGTAAATCTTCAGTGCTAGTCTTCAATGACAGTTGAAGCTGTCATGAGAAGTAAAATTAAATCGTTCTTGACTATTGTGTGTAAAAGAATGTAAGATTCATCTTTTTGTATAATTTAAGGATGTGACTTCAAAAAGTAATTGTCTCATTTGAGGCATGCCTGATTTTTAATAATGAGTAAAACAGATATATGAAAATGAAAAATAAACTCTTGTCTTCCTTCCTCTCTTTATTTCTGTCCCTTTATCTTTCTCCGTAACAATTCTTCATTCTGTTCCAGAAACAACTAGTTGTCACTCAGTTTGATTCAATACAGTAAGTCCCTTTAAATACAAATGAGTTACATTGTGAGAGCATGTTTGAAAGTCCCGTTCATTCGTAGGTCCAACAGAGTTAGCCTAGGTATCCAACTACTGAAGTCGGCTGTGTGTCACTGCTTGTACGCTTACTTCTGGACATCCTGGGCTGGAAGTGAAGATTCCGTGCTACTCTGCACTCTGTACAGTGTGTGCGTGCGCAGCTGCTAAGCCCTGTTTGACGTTTTGTGACTCCATGGACTCTGGCCCGCCAGCTGCAATAAAGTACACAAAAGCACAACCACTTGTAGAGGACGCACGCACGTGACAGTGTGTGCCAGCCTCGTAAATCAGCTTGCACGGTTGGACATGTGCGCGCAGGTTTGCATCTTTGAAAGTTCACAACGTGAAGGCTCGTGTGTAGAGGACTTGCTGTACACGACTTGCTGTACACTGCTGTGACGTCGTCTCCGTGTACAGTGCTGAGGCGGGCCTGTAACTCTCACAGGTAGCTGTCACCTGAAGAGCCTACCCAGCTGCCAGAACTTGCCCTAAGTGCACAAGGGTAAGTGGAGAACATCTCGTTTCCCATCCTTACCACTGTTTCCCAGCAACCCCTCCCCACCCAAATGCACATGTTGCCCCAAAGGGTGTGGAGCTTGTTTCCATTCGAAAGAGCCCAAGGAAAATCCTCGGACCCAGATCAAGGAGAGAGTGTGAAGGAGGGGAGGAGGGCAGGTAACATGGGCAGTGGGAGAGACTCATTCCTCTGTGGTTTCAGCAGGAAGGAAGCTCTGCACTGCTCAGGGACTGCATCGGCGCGTCTGTCCAGGCAGTTGCCCGCTGCAGTTGGGTCATCTGTACACAGCGCTGGCAGCTGCGTGGAGAGAGTTAGGTCTACAGATGTTTTATTTGGCACGCATTATGTTTTTAAAAATTGATCCAGCATTTAAAAATTAACAGATTTTCATCCCAATCCAGATGTCTAGCTTCTTTTGGAAAATCAGAAGACTGGCAACACTGCATCTGTATTCTCTAAACTAAACCTGGGGGGGACCAGAGGTGACAGGGTGGCCGTGCTTACTGCCGACCAATGGGATCTGTTGCATTGCTGCCTGGCCGCCCCCCCCTCACCTGTCTCCTCACACCCACACCCCTGCGCAGTCAATGAGGTGCTGGTTAGGGGCGATGTTTTGGAGGGAGAGACAACTTGAGAGGTGATCAGATCAACTTTGCCGGGTCAATGTGATGACAAGGGTAAGGAGAGATGCAAGGTAGCCTTCCAGGTTTAATTTGGACCATATGAAATTGATGTTTCTATAGTTCAGAAGCATCATGTTGGCACTTTTGTATCCATTAATACAACCTACTTTCCTCCTGCTTTTCAAAATTTCTACTAGAGCCCTGGGGTCTTCATTGTTCCATGGGATTTGTTAGAGAATGGTGTATTTTCCTTTTAGGTCCCGAGGACTTCTGTGTTCCAGGCTCATATTTTAGGGAACAACACACTTTTTGATTTCCCCCATCAATGTGTTTTTTTTTTTTTTTTTTCAGCCCAGCAGAAACTCTGTTTCTCTCCAGTTAAAAATAAATAATAATTTATAGACAGAATCACTGCCTTGTGATGCTAAGCTTTAATAACTGTGAACCCAGAAAGATTTTATATATATTCATTGTGATAAAATGAACATAAAATTTACCATTTAAACCATGTAAGATGGTGATTGCAGCCATGAAATTAAAAGACGCTTACTCCTTGGAAGAAAAGTTATGACCAACCTAGATAGCATATTCAAAAGCAGACATTACTTTGCCAACAAAGGTCCTTCTAGTCAAGGCTATAGTTTTTCCTGTGGTCACGTATGGATGTGAGAGTTGGCCTGTGAAGAAGGCTGAGCACCGAAGAATTGATGCTTCCGTTCTTTTGGGCATGTACCTAGAAATGGAATTGCTGGATCATATGTTCATTCTGTATTTAACTTTCAGAAAAACTGTCTGTTCTATAGTTTTACAGAGGTGACAAATACAAACTGCCTTAAATGGTTAAGTTCAGGTCCTCACTCCCTTTTGTATTATAATAAAGCCAGGCTCTTTTTACCTTTAGCCATAAAAAATATTTGTCAGGTCAGAGAAAAGCAGATTTCTTCCTAAATATTCTCATCAAGAGTTTCATCAGTGTCCAGTTTTGATAGACCCTACCAATTCAGTTTTCCAAGGTCATATGTAGCACTTTTTAGTTTCAGATTAACTGTTCCAATAATGATATTTAGAACTTAAATTCTTCTGTGAAACCATCACAGCTCATGAGCCTATTCTTTGTACAGCTAATAAAGTTAACTCTGGATTCCTAGTGTTCTAATCCCAGAAGTTAATTTGTTAACACATTTTAGCGTGTACCAGACGAGTGCCTATATGTAATCATGCATGAACACATGTGGCCTCAGTGTGATGCGAGCGTACATGCACACGTGACTGAGGAATAACCCAACACCATGCAGTCTGTGCCACCAGTGACAGTCTTGTGCCATGCTTTTCCTTATAAGCAAATGTCACTCATTTTAGATAAATTTTATGATTCTCATCGAAACAATATTCTTACTTATTTCAACACTTTAATTTTGTTATGTAAATGAGCTTTGTGGATGGCAGCATAGGGTTAAAGTGAGCTCTGAGAGTCTTTTCAGCTGACTTTGGTTGAAAAGTCTTGATTGGCAGGGATGTAAACATGTCTCCTTTAAATGGTGGTGAGGTCTGTGTCTGTAGTCAAAGGTGTGGCTCGTGGGTTCAAGTTTTCATAGTACAAATGGATTTCATTTGCCAATTTAATATCAAATAGTAGCTTCTATTCAGCCGTGGAAATAATAGAGCACATCCGTGGGTGGGAGTTGCTTCACTGACTCAAAACACTCTCAGGACTGAGACCCAGATCCGTGATGTTGACAGTGTGGGGCGGAGACTCAGTGTGGGAAAGGAGGAGCTCTGTCTTGTGTTTAAAGATCTCAGTTAATCCCATTTCCTGTTGCATTTTGCAATCAGATGGGGGATCGGAAGGATTTTATATCAGTTTAGTTTGCAAAGTAATCACTCAAATGAATTGCCTTTTAAGTAGCAACTCAGATTTCTTTTCCATCTAATTCCTTTCCTATGGTTTTCCCCCTTATCTTGCATCTCTGTGGCAATATTCCGTAAGCACCCTCCCATTAACGGGCCCAGATTGAGTTCCTGCCTATGTGAGCTCCTGGTATAGCCAGCCAGTGTAATTTACCACATGCTGGGGGAAAGGCGTGGACCCCAGGATTTCATTCTGCCCCTCGACAGGGATGGGGTCTGCGGGCTGAGTAGGCTGTGCAGTGACGAGTCTCTGGCTCTGGGGTCTGAGTCTCTCCCTTACTGACTTTGTCAACTCTAGCAAATTCGTTAACCTCTTGGGGCGTTAAATTTCCCCATCTGTTATGTTCTTCATGAGAATTGTAGGAATTTAGGGAGAAAATGAGGATTGGAACCCAGGGAGAGAAGATGGACAGTGAGGGATTATCTGAGATAGAGTTGCCAAAAGGACGAGTAAAAACGAAAGCAAGCAACATTAATTTTTAAGTTGCTTATCATCCCATGCTATAATGGAGCCAAGACGTTGTGTGGTTAAGTGGTAGAATTCTCACCTTCCATGTTGTAATGGAATCTCCTTCTTTTTACACCTTGTTAAAAAAATGTGTGTGTGTGTGTGTTGTTTTCATTGCTGATACTTTACTTTAGAATGGGGATGAATTTAAAGGGTGTTAACTTCTGAGCTAATAGAGCCTGGAGAAAGACAAGAATAGTCATAGGTGAAACAGTCAGTATCCTGTACGGTGCCCTGTATGGGGAAGTCACTGTGCACAGAAAACTAGACTAAGTGATTGTTAGGGGAAACGGGGCATTCCAGAGCGTTCCTGCAGATACTGGACTAACTTAGGATTGCCAATTTTTTATTATGCCAAATGATAAATTTTTAAAAAACTTACTGTTTCTTCAGCGATTTTAATGGAAAAAAACTAAAACACGATCATAGAGCGAAAGAAATCCCTTTGCACTGAATAAATACAGCCTTATGTATTGTTCTTATCTTTGTTTTGTTTTCCTGTGGATTACCCAGCATGTCATTCTTAAACCATGTGAGAATCTTGAATCAAACTCCTTTTAAAGCTAAGGAGACTGGCATTTATATTAGGTAGATACCCAGTTTGAGGACTTCCGGGTGACTTGGTGGTAAAGAATCCAATACAGGAGACACAGGTTCGATCCCTGGGTTGGGAGGATCCCCTGGAGGGGAAATGGCAACCCACTCCAGTGTTCTTGCCTGGAGAACCCCACGGACGGAGGGGCCGGGGGTCTCCGAGGGTCAGTGTAGCTGAGTGTGCAAGCACACACACACAGCTGCCCGGTTGACGTCGGGAGGCCCAACGTCTAGGGGTAATTGCAAGTTTTACATTTGTGGTTCTTTATGTCTCCTCAGACATTCCCATGAGAAGGAAGTGCAACTAATCAGGATCCCAGGCTGAAGGTTATACTTTTTTTCCTAAAGGGAAGACAGAGATTCTGCAGGATGGGAGCAGTTTAGTCATACTGATATGGAAGCCTTCTTAGATGTTTTTGGTCCTATATCCTCCGTTTATAGACATTTTCATGTGAGTTTGGACGTGTTAAGTGATTTATTCCAGCTCTCACAGCTGTTTGCTGGTGAAAATGAGACTGAACCAAGATCTCATGACCTCTGGCTCATCTAGATAGTCACCTGCTTTAACACTGCCCCAGGGCCACTGTTGCACGAGGCCCTGAGAAGCAATAATGAGCCACATGGTTTTCAGCTATATTCATAATTGTCGGGAAGAAACCACTTAGAAAGCAACAAACAAATGCATCAAACTTTAAAATGGACTTTGGGTTTATTTACTCTAATTTGTATTTAAGGTATTGAGGCCCTAATCTAATGAAGTAACTTGGAATGAACAGATTTGAGTAATTCTGATGTTCAGAGTCAACAAGACTTGATGTCTAGTTTGCCATGGAGGATGACAGAGAGGTCAAAGGTGTACTTGAATTAAGAACTTGGGAGCAGAATAGCACAGTCATTAAAAACATGTGCTGCACACTATTTACAATAACTAAGATACGGAAGCAACCTAGCTGTCCATCGACAGATGAATGGATAAATAAGTTGTGGTACATATATACAATAGAATATTACTCGGCAATAAAAAGGTACACATTTGAATCAGTTCTAATGAGGTGGACAAAGCTAGAGCCTATTATACAGAGTGAAATGAGTCAGAAAGAGAAAAACAAATATCATATGTTAATATGTCTGTCCGTGTGTGTGTGTGTGTGTGTGTGTGTGTGTATTTAGATGGATGGTACTAATGAGCCTATTTGCAAGGCAGCAATGGAGATGCAAAGATAGAGAACAGATTTGTGGATACAGTTGGGGAATTAGAGGGTGGGGCAAATTAGGAGAATAGCATTGAAACATATACTTTACCATATGTAAAATGGATAGCCAATGGGAATTTGCCTTATGATGCAGGGAGCTCAAACCTAATGCTCTAGAGGAGGGGGATGGGGTGGGAGGTGGGGAAGAGGTTCAAGAGGGAGGGGATGTGTGTATATCGAAGGTCAGTCATGTTGTTTGGCAGAAACCAACACAATATTGTAAAACAATAATTCTCCAATTTAAGGAAAAAAAACAACTCAGGCTTCAGAGTTCTCTGCCATTACTATTTGATGGACCTTGTATCAAGTGATCTTCGTTTACTCATCTGTGAAATCAAGATAATCTCAACTTTAGGAGTTTTGTGAGTGAACTCCGGGAACTGGTGATGGACAGGGAGGCCTGGTGTGCTGCGATTCATGGGGTCGCAAAGAGTCGGACATGACTGAGTGACTGGACTGAACTGAAGAGTGGTATTACATTCTTTATACTATATTGCCTGGCCCAAAGTAGTAAGTATTATTACCAAGAGCATAGTGGTATTGATTTATGAGGAAAAAGTAAGATGTGTTGGTTTAGGGAAATTCTCCCATTAACTTATGGATCCAATTTTTGATTTTTGAAGCTTCTAGAACCTGGCTACGCCAATTATCCATACTTTTTCTTATATCCCCATCATCTCAGAGCTTTTTAACTATTAAAAAATTAAGGGAGTAAGAGTCAATTTCTGGTGTCAAGTTTTGGAATAAGAATCAATGACACCTGAATAGGAAGACCATTGAGCTCATGCCGGAAAAGCGCGATCTCTGTGATCATGCAGGGGTGGATATGAACTCTAACGGAATGATGCCGAGAGGGTGTCTTGATCCAGATACCAAAAGCAGACTGTGCAAGGGCGAATTCTGCTGAGGTGATCTTAGTTGGTAGCACTGGTTTGTAAAATACTTCTGCATTTAGGGGGAGCAATAGTAACCAAAAGCTTGCCATAAAACAAACTTCTATTTCCTTTTATTGCACTTGGTGAAGGTTATTAAGAATGTAATTCTTTCTGCTTGCTATGTGATTAGCAGCCGAACCTTTTGGGGGTAAATTTCCATTGCTACGCTCTTGTTACCGCAAATGGAATTTGCATGCCTAATTCTCTTCCCTCCATATTGAATCCATACCCCTTCAGGTCTAACGGCATGCTAAAAATGATTCCAAATCTCCAGTGTTGATTGTGGGCCATATGTTAGCACTAATTATATAAATGAGACTTGGTGGAAATGTGACATGCTAAGCGTTCGGAGCTTAAGGAATTACCTAAATGAATTCTAGCTTGAGTTAGTGCAAGCAGAGGCAAGGAGACGCGGGTGCAGGTTTTGAGCAGATGTTAACAGGTCTGCGCGGCTCCTCATTGTCTTTATTTGTCTAACTATAAGGACTGCTGATGGAACATTATGTCAGAATATTTTAAGGTGCCATTTCCCTGAAATTTGCATTTTGCACCTACAGATGGATCCATTTTCTGAGTAAGCAGAGTGGAATGACAGAATACCAAAGA
The DNA here is from genome assembly GCA_006410935.1 of Redunca redunca. Classification (NCBI taxonomy): domain Eukaryota; kingdom Metazoa; phylum Chordata; class Mammalia; order Artiodactyla; family Bovidae; genus Redunca; species Redunca redunca. The sequence goes on from SJYQ01001003.1 coordinate 241,547, forward strand.
TTAGGATCTGCAGTCTTGCTGTGAGCCTGGGAACGCAGCATTCACTGGGGCCAGTTGCTGATGTCATTATGGCACTGAGGCTGGGGACTTTCTAGAAGGACATTTCACGCCAGTATCCAGCACTCCTGAATTTTAATTTTCAGAATTCAAGTGAGAGAGAAAAAGAATGGCTCTGATTCAAAGCAAAAATTGAATTGCAAAATTGTGACGTATGTTTTCTCCTTGAGTATGACAAATAAGCTAGTGCCACGGCATGCATTGATTAGAGGTCTGGGGAACTTTAGGGGGCTCCCCAAGTGACGCTAGTGGTAAAGAACCCACCTGCCAATGCAGGAGACTTACGAGGCGTGGGTTTGATCCTTGGGTGGAAAGATCCCCTGGAGAAGGGCATGGCAACTCTAATATTCTTGCCTGGAGAATCCCTTGGACAGAGGAGCCTGGCAGGCTATAGTCCATAGAGTTGCAGAGTCGGACACAACTGAAGTGACTTAGCATGTATGCATGGGGAGCATTCAGGTCCTAAATCATGTCAGGAGGGGACTTCAGCTCACCCCCTTTACCTGGAAATCATGAAGTTTCAAATGTGTCAACAATGGCTGTGGTAAACCTCACTTATATCCTTGTCTCTCTTCTCACAGACTTCCTGAGATTATTATTTAAAATTGGCAAGAAAGCAGCTGACTGGCAACCAATCCCCAATCCATAAGCACACTTACAGCATCTCTTTAGCATGACATTTATGCCCCACGGTCCTGTCTTCTCATGTGTTTTCTACAGACTTTGATTCTCTTGAGGATGTCAACTCTGCCTTTTCTTTCTTAGCCCCCAACATAAAGTCCAGTGCTTGACACACAACAAATGTTTGTTGAGTAAGTATTGCTGAAACCATAGAAATAGCTAACATGCATTGAGGACTTACTGTACTAAATATTTGGCCAGCATTATCTCATATCATCTTATTTTTAATCCACACTGCTGTGTTCTTAGAAGGGCGCTACTCTCATGGCTTTGCAGATGAGGAAACTGAGGCTAAAAATGATTAAAACTGTTAGTTGCTCAGTCATGTCCAACTCTTTCTGACCCCACAGACTGTAGCCTGCCAGGCTCCCCTGGCCATGGGATTCTCCAGGCGAGAATGCTGGAGTGGGTAGCCATTTCCTTCTCCAGGGGATCTTCCTGACCCAGGGACCCAACCCTTCATTGTGGGGGATTCTTTTCTGTCAGAGCCACCAGGGAAGCTCAATAAAGTTTAAACGGCTTGCCTAAATCACAGAAATAAAAGCAGTAGAGGTGGAGTTTGAATGTAAAAGCATTTGAGTGACCCGTGTCCATCTGTAGGCTGTGGGTTCTGTCTTTTAGATGCCTCGCTGCTGAGTTCATTGTTCTCACATCCTCATCTCTGAGTATATTCTTGAGGGCTGGTGTTTCCTCGGGTGAGATGTTCTGTGTTCTGGGTGTTTTTCATTGCAGTGCTACTCTAGTAGAATGAATCTGAGCATATTCTTGATCATCTGGGTGACCGTATTGGGATGGTGAGAATGGGTCTGCGTGTGTCCTTGATCATCTGGGTGACCATATTGGGATGGTGAGAATGGGTCTGCGTGTGTCCTTGATCATCTGGATGACCGTATTGGGATATGGTGAGAATGGATCTGCGTGTGTCCTTGGTCATCTGAGTGACCGTATTGGGATGGTGTTTTACCATCATGTTAGTGCCAACCAGTATTCCTTTAATTGTAGGACATTATTCAGGGAGCAACAGAGGCAGACGAAATATGGAGATAATAATGTGTTTCTGCCAGTGAGGTTTCCACAACATAAAGGGTTGTGGAGTGGTTTAAATTCAGAACTAGAGAGGACGAAATTCATCTCTACAGACAGAAAGCAATGGCGAGGTGGCAGTGCCGTAGAAGCTGTGCCTGGCCAGGCAGCGGGCCGTGTTCACGCAGGGAACAGGGGTACAGTTTCGATAATCTAATATTAACCATTATATTGAAGAGAGGTGATTTTTAATTTCTTTTGTAATCTTATGTATTTTTTTCTTTATGACCTTATTTTGTTTATGGGTATGGAGCTCTTCAGACATAAAGAATTTACACGGTCATGTTTGTGCATATATATGTAATAATAAACTGCATCTATGAAGATTGGGGGGGCATAATATTTTTTGGTTCTTTTCAGATTTTTTCCTTCTTGAAGGAATCTGTATGCTCTTTGAGGTGTGAGAATCTACATCAGCCTGTGGGCATCATATGAGCCCCAGGGATAAAACTGAAACTAGATCAGTATAATGCTTGTGTGACTGTGTGTGTGTGTGTGTGCACGTGTGTGTGCGTGCGCACACATGTGCACATGCGCTTATATCCATGAAACATAGCCAGGGGCAGTGGGAGTTTGGAGCAGTGTTGGCTAGCATCCTCTGTGGCCCAGCTATTACTCTTGACACAGGCGACAGTGCCTGACGCAGCTTTGCTGAACCACGTGGTTTTTCAGTGCATGTCTTGTGTTCTCCATTACTCTTGCACCAAAGAAATATGGCTTCTTTGAACCAGTGTATTTCCAGAATCTTATTCTTTGTCACTCTCTTTTGCCAGAAAGTGAAAGGACATTTGCTTGGCATGTTTGGCCACTGTAGTATCTTCATATGTGGGCCTCCAGCCACTGAACTGCAAACCTGAACAAGATGTATTTCTTGTCCTCCTTGATGCCATAATTCCATGTGACATTACTTCTCTCTGAAGTCAGTAGGGCATCCATGGGGCTTAGGGATAATGAGCAATGGGACCAGTTCATAGTAGTTAATATTCTGCTTTTAGGTGGACACTAATTCATACCTGGAAGTTTATCTGCCACTGTTATCCATATAAACCCAGACTGTAATGCCTCCAGGCCAGAATACTGGAGTGGGTAGCCTTTTCCCTTCTTCAGGGGATCTTCCCAACCCAGGGATCAAAACCAGGTCTCCTGCATCGCAAGCGGATTCTTTACCAGCTGAGCCACAAGGGAAGCCCAATAATGCCTCAAGTTATGCCAAAAATCTAAAAATGTTTCTTTAAGCATGCTCATAATTCAATAGAATTACAAGAGAAAAACAATAGAATGGGAAAGACTAGAAATCTCTTTGAGCAAATGGGAGATTATCAAGGGGACATTTTATGCAAGGATGGGCATGATAAAGGACAGAAACGGAATGGCCCTAACAGAAGCAGAAGAGATTAAGAAGAGGTGGCAAGAATGCACAGAAGTATATAAGAAAAGTCTTAATGACCTAGATGATCACGGTGGCATATGGTCATTCACATAGTCAGACGTCCCGGACTGCAAAGTCAGGTGGGCCTTAGGAAGCACTACTGTGAACAAAGTGAGTGGACATGATGGAATTCCACCTGAGCCATTGCAAATCCTAAAAGATGATCCTGTTAAAATGCTGAACTCAATATGCCAACAAGTTCAGAAAACTCAGCAGTGGCCACAGGACTAGAAAAGGTCAGGTTTCATTCCAATCCCAAAGAAAGGCAATGCCAAAGAATGTCCAAGTTCAGTTCAGTTCGGTCGCTCAGTCGTATCTGACTCTTTGCGACCCCATGAATCGCAGTACGCCAGGCCTCCCTGTCCATCACCAACTCCCGGAGTTCACTTAGACTCACGTCCATCGAGTCTGTGATGCCATCCAGCCATCTCATCCTGGGTCGTCCCCTTCTCCCTCCCAGCATCAGAGTCTTTTCCAATGAGGCAACTCTTCGCATGAGGTGGCCAAACTACTGGAATTTCAGCTTTAGCATCATTCCTTCCAAAGAAATCCCAGGGCTGATCTCCTTCAGAATGGACTGGTTGGATCTCCTTGCAGTCCAAGGGACTCTCAAGAGTCTTCTCCAACACCACAGTTCAAAAGCATCAGTTCTTCCGCGCTCAGCCTTCTTCATA
>SJYQ01001003.1:246309-285150 GCA_006410935.1 Redunca redunca
TGTCACGAACCTCATTCCAGAGTTCATCAGGCACTCTATCGATCAGATCTAGGCCGCCCTTAAATCTATTTCTCACCTCCACTGTATAATCATAAGGGATTTGATTTAGGTCATACCTTAATAGTCTATCGGTTTTCCCTACTTTCTTCAGTTTGAGTCTGAATTTGGTAATAAGAATGTCCAAACTACCGCACAATTGCACTCATCTCACACACTAGCAAAGTAATGCTCAAAACCCTTCAAGCTAGGCTTCAGCAATACATGAACCAAGAACTTAACAGAGGAACCAGAGGTCAAATTGCCAACATTCTTTGGGCTGTAGAGAAAGGAAGGGAATTCCAGAAAAACATGTACTACTTTATTGACTACGCCAAGGCCTTTGACCATGTGGATCAGAACAAACTGTGGAAAATTCTTAAAGAGATGGGAATACCAGACCCTTACCTGTCTCCTGAGAAACCTGTATGAAAGTCAAGAAGCAACAGTTAGAACCAGACATGGAACAACAGACTGGTTCCAAATTGGGAAGAGAGTAATTCAATGTCACCCTGCTTATTTAACTTATATGCAGAATACATCATGTGAAATACTGGGCTGGATGAATCACAAGCTGGAATCAGGATTTCCAGGAGAAATATCAACAGCCTCAAATATGCAGGTGATACCACTCTAATGGCAGAAGTTAAAGAGGAGCTAAAGAGCTTCTTGATGAGGGTGAAAGAGGAGAGTGAAAAAGTTGGCTTAAAATTCAACATTCAAAAAACTAAGATCATGTCATCTGTTCCAATCACTTCATGGCAAACAGAAGGGGAAAAAGTAGAAACAGTGGCAGAGTTTATTTTCTTGGGTTCCCAAATCACTGCATATGGTGACCGGAGAAGGGAAATTAGGAGAAGCTTGCTCCTTGGAAGGAAACTATGACAAACCTAGACAGTGTATTATTAAAAAGCAGAGAGGTCACTTTGCTGACAAAGGTACATATAGACAAAGCTATGGTTTTTCCAGTAATCATGTATGGATGTGAGAGTTGGACCGTAAAGAAGGCTGAGTGCCGAAGAATTGGCGCTTTCAAATTGTGGTGTTAGAGAAGACTCTTGAGCGTCCCTTGTACTGTAATGAGATCAAACCAGTCAATCTTAAAGGAAATCAACCCTGAACATTCATTAGAAGGACTGATGCTGAAGCTTCAACACCTTGGCCACCTGATGCTGGGAAAGACTGAGGGCAAAAGAAGAAGTGGGTGGCAGAGGATGAGATGATTCGATGGCATCCCTGACTCAGTGGGTGTGAATCTGAGCAAACTCCGGGAGATGAGTGAAAGACAGGCAGTCCTGCTGGGCTGCAGTCCCCGGGGCGAAAGAGTGGCTCCTGCTTAGCAACTGAGCAGCAGCAGTGATTCTAGTGGTTCTGTAGGTAGTGGCCAATATTTTTATCAATTCAGCCTCATTTTTACTAAAGCTCAGCCAGTTCAGAGTGCTACTTAACAACCAAATCCATAGAAAGTGAGAGGGTGTGGGAAGCTGGGGGAGAGACTGGATCGGCAAGAGTACCAGTTAGCTTGGTAACCTCATTTTCAACAAAGTTCTGCACTCTGCATTCTTTGTTTCAGAGGAAGTTACCAAGCTAACTAGATTTCAGGTGTTTCTGCTATAGTACAGTATATAGAGTCTTGGAAAACCCTGGGGTTCTGAAAAATGGCATGGGTAATGGCAAGGCTCATGGGAAAACAGTGTTAGAACAGACAGCTCAGAAGATTCGCGACTTTGTAATCTCAGCATGGAAATGCCTAATTAAAATTACTAGTGCCATTGAAAAGACATGCTTGATTCCTCATAAAGGAGTGCTTTCCATACAAGAGGTTGCTATGAAGAAAAGTGAGAGTTACTTGATGGTAGGGCTCAGGCTGTTGAGTTACAGAGCTCAGGTCAAGTGGGGAGACCCGTATGGTTAGTCTTTCTAAGACAAAGCACACGGCCAGTCTGAGCTGAGGGACCTGGGTGAATTGTGTCTAGTATGGTATTCTGCCACAGCTCCCTGTCCTGTAATATCTTAAGTTCAACTGCTGTAACTGACTGAAAAATATAAATGTACCGAGGAAAGCCAGTTACAAACCTGTGTAACTTCCTCCTTAAGATGACATCATGCCTCTGCCGACCAGTCCCATAGTGCTAATTTGTGTTACAGATGCATATTTTGCAGCAAAAAAATAATAATAATAAAGTAAAAAGACTGAGTAGATCAGGATATTGGGAGGATAATTCATTTGATTGAATCTTGGACATTTTATGTTTGAAGAAAATTGTGGCTTCATGCTGAGAAGTAGAACACACGTAAATTATGAAGTCAGGCTAAGGGAGCCCCAGGCTAGAAATGGACAGCTCCTCCTGCATGGAAACATGCGCATCTTTATTTATGGTCTCCTCCATGGCTGCAAGGGAGGCTCACATATACAAATAACTTGCAGTCCATTGAGTCTGGTGGGGTTTGAGTAGCCTGGTTGGTTTCATTACCCTAGTAAAGCCTAGTCCCTAACCACAGCAGTAAGGTTACAACGGTGTCTGTGTGAGTCACACACATGGACGTCTCCTCAGGTTCCTCTTTGCTCCACGACTCAGTGCTCGTGTCTCAGGCCAGCAGACCGGAGGAGTGGGGCCCAGATCGTTAGAGGTGGTTGAAGAGGTCTGTGAGGAGGAAGCAGTGGCATCCTCGGGACTTCAGTGTCCATGTGCTCGTTGCGGTAGCATCAGTCATAGAAGCAGGCGTTTCAGTCCACGGTGCTGGAGAGCCAGGGCAGTGTGGAGCCCAACAGCAAGGCCACAGACATGCAACCCAAGGTCATCTCCAGAACTGACCAAGCCCCATGGCAACCGTTGCCATGAGCCCCCCTGACCTAAACCAGCCAGCGCCCTGACCTCATATTAGGTAAAAATACCCATCCTATGACCCACCCTGTATCACCCTAACCCACCACCTAATACCATCCTTCCAGCAGGAATTTTCTTTGTTCAGAAGCTCTAAAAATTGGCTAGTAGCCCACCACGAAAGCATCAGCTCTCCCTTGAACCTGACCGCTCTTCTAACAGCATCTCCTGCTCTCCTCTCCTTCTGCCTCGTGTCCAGAAACTACTTTCCAGCCTGTGCACAGACTGTGCCAGGCTGAAGGGGAGTCAGAGGTAGGTGGAGGAAGAAATGCAGACAACAGCAGAATTCTGGGCTCCAGTCCCAGTGCCTGCGTTTCCAGGTGAGCAGCATCTTCCTCTGCAGGATGTGGACAGTCAACCACGGGGACTGTGGATGAGAAGAAGCTGAGAAGGCGTGCGTTTATCCCCGTCCTTGCCGTTGGCTTCCTTGGTCTTGTGCTGGGAAACCTCTGGAGCTTATCTTCTGTTGGTGTGATCAAGGCTGAAGGACACTCAGGAGGCAAAAGTGCTCTCATGCTGCGTCTCAGTGCTGTTTAACACTCCGTCCACATTGCCTGTCTGATCACCTCCTTTACCTGGTCCCAGGTGGAAAACACTCTTAGTTGTCCTTGGTTTATAAAGCAAAGTCAAGGGATGAGCCCTGGTGTTGCCAAAGGATTGCGATCTTCCCAGCCCACTTTACTGCTTGGCTCATGGCACAGCCACCCATAAACTCAGGAGGCCTCCATCTGGCCTCGGATCTTCCTCTCCTCAGTGTCAAAGCAGCAGAGCTGCTTCTCCTGGAGCTGGTGTTGACCCCTGGCTGCTTGGTCCTTGAGGGGACAGTCAGCATTCTCCCAAAGCCACGCTGCAGAGGGAAGCACTTAAGGGAGCTGTCACAGAACACACCCAAAGAACTTCCTCAAGGATTGGGGAAAATGTGCTTCTCTTTCTCCCCTAGAACAGATTGTGCGCATGGGTGGGCCTCCCACTCACCTGCTAAGACGAAGGTGCATAGTACAGGTGAGGCTCTAACTGGGTGAAAGGCAAACTGTCAAAGTAACTAATATAATAGCAATTTATGAAATTGTTTGTATAGAACAGTTTCATGCATTTTATGCTCATATAAGGACCGTGCTGTCTGGCTTAGCAATTAAGAATCTGCCTGCAGTGCGGGAGACCTGGGTTCCATCCCTGGGTTGGGAAGATTCCCTGGAGAAGGAAATGGCAACCCACTCCAGTATTCTTGCCTGGAGAAGCCCATGGACAGAGAAGCCTGGTGGGCTACGGTTCATGGGTTCGCAACGAGTCAGACATGACTAACACTTTTTCACTTTTCACAAGGTCATGTTACATGAAAATAAAAGCAAAATATTACTATCAAATTTGAAAATGATAATATATGTTTCTTGAATATTTCCATTTGATCTAAAAATTGTTTAGACCTGTGTAAGCACTGTTGGGAATAGCCTCTGTGTGGGACATTCTGGGATGGAATAAAGTAGTCTGTAATTCCAAAAGCTGCTTTATAAATTGGATGCTTCCTGAATGGAATGGATACAAGATGAATTTGATTTGTGTCTTTAATTTTTCCACCAATATCCAGCAACTGTTTAGAAAATACCAGGCCTGGTTGGCACAGGTGTAGATAGGAGATTCACCAGCCAGTCACATCCTCCCCGCTTTGGGAGCCTCTCAAGATTGGAGGGCAGAGGGAAGGGGCTGATCACAGCAGTCCAACAGTGTGTAACAAAAGTGTTGTGCCATTGAAATGCTAATGCGGGTGAGCATCGCTTTGTAAGATTCACATTGTTCAGAGGCAGACGAACCACTTGAATCACATAGCCTGATTTTTTTATGGGAGACCTCTTATTTTATTCTTTGCGTATTTCATTTTCATCCTGTGTTTTCTTTGGAATTAATAGAGCCTCTTAAAAACTGCTGTCTATAAATTTTCTCTCCTACATATGTCTCGAAACAGTTTCATTTCTTCATTTAAAACATTACAGCCATTTCAAAATGCCCTATTTTGTATTTAATTTCACCATCTCATATAAAATACATGTTCTTCACATAATTATGTAAAAATGGGTTTGCAAATGCCCTAGAGATCCATATGATGGGCACATTATAGGATTCTAAGTAATAATAATCTCCTGTTTACATGAGACCTGATTTTCATGCCAGTTTTTATACTCTAATATAGCTGGAACGCGGCTTTGCTCAAATATGCCAGTTTATTCTGGTCCGTGAAATACATTTGAAATATCACAGATTAGTTTGCCTGGCAGAATGCGCAGCTACATCTGATATTTTAGAGGCGAACATAATGGAGCCAGAGATGGGAACCACTGTGTCCTGTTTGCTGTGAGTAGAGCTAGGCCTGGCCGGGTCACTGGAAGACCCAAGGCACAGACAGCAGCGGAGGAAGCTGAAAAAGGCAAATATAAATTGAAAGGAGTAGGCAGTCAGGCAGGCGGAAAAGAAGGAAGAGTATTATGTAAAAGAGAGCTTGTGCACACAGGCTCCACTGCTGCAAAGAAATCAGAGCGGTTTTCAAGCACGGTCCCTGGGTCCTCAGCACCAGGAGCTAGAGGCTTGGTACAAGTGCAGGTGCTCCTGGTGCCGTTCCCGGTCCCCATCCTGAATCAGTCCGTGTGTACGGGGCCCGGGGAGGTGGCCGGGCCTTCCAGGCGATTCTGACGGGCACTTTCGTTTGCAGACAACCAGTCTCCTGGAAGGTCCCAGCAGCTTCTGCACGGCATGCTAGGTGCTTGAGAGGCTGTGTGGCCCCGTGGAAGGACACAAAGCCAGCGGCAGGATGGGGAGAGTCAGGGAGCTGCAGGACCTGAGGGTGGAGTGCGGACCCCAGCTGGTGGAGGTCCAGGGGAGAGTTGCTCTCTGCAGAGCTAATGTCTCGAAAGCAGCACCTTTTTGGTGACCTCTAAGGTGACCGTGTTATGACAGAGTTAAGACAGCTGGAGGAACCATGCGAGACATGGAGTCCAAGGAGCGGGAGAGGAGCAGAATAGGTGTTCACTGTACCACTCAGTCAGGGCCGGTCCTGTCTCATGATGCATCCCCACCCAGCCTCAAGTTCTTGGTGTCAGCCACTTCTTTCGGAGGAGCCGCAGAAGGGAGGATCCAGGCGGGGTAGAGGGACATAGTGTCCTGGGGGACTGGGAGGGAGTCAGGGGACCCTGCACACAAGTGATGAGGGGGTACTGACAGAGACGTGGCCACGTGTGCAAGGCTTAGGAGTCGTTGGACACCCGAGATAGGCAGTGATGTTATTTGGGTCCTGTGAGAACTGAAATGCCTGTGGAGGTTTTGTGAGATCAGTGTCCTCAGCAACAAAGTTTTGGGCCCCACAGTAAATAGGGTCAGTACCTTCTTCTTATCCCCTATGAGAGGACCATCTCTGGTACATTCACTCTGAAACACCTGCCTTCAGTCTGGCCCAGGGGACTTGTTTGGATGTTTGAGAGAATGAAAATCATCTAGTCAGTAAGAAACGGATGCCGGCAACCCCCACAAAGAGCAGAAGATGCAAGAGGAGGGATTCTCTTCCTTAGGGCATTCGCTCCTCTGTTTCATGTTCATGAAAACATTCAGGACAAACGATTTATCATTTAACCTTAGCCAAGAGGAATTTGACTCGTGTTTGGTTTCCTAGAGAGAATTAATTTTGAAAATTTGGAATACGGGAAACATGGTAATACTCTTGCTGTAGGCAGTGCATTGAAGTTGGCCTTGTATTTTGGGGTGATTTTCAAAATATTTTCTCTTTAGTTTAGCTAGATAGAAACAACTCATTCAGCCTTTTCCATAAGCTTCCTTTATTAAAAACTAGCATGTGCTTCTTTCTGTGCTTTAAACGATGATTAGGGGACTTTCCTGATGATCTAGTGGTTCGGACTTGGCCTTCCAAGCCAGTGGGTGTGTGCATGCCTTGGCCCACATGCATCTGGGCCAAGAAACCAGAGCATAAAACAGAAGCAATGCTAGAACAAAATTCAATAAAGACTTTTATTGAATAAAAGGATGGTCCTTATAAAAAGTCTTCTAAAAATGATTAGGGAAATGTATTGTAAATAATGTTTTCATTATGTATTATTTGGATGAGTTTTCCCCCAACTTTTTGGGATTCCCTGGTGGCTCAGATGGTAAAGAGTCTGCCTGTAATGAGGGAGACCCGGGTTCGACCCCTGGGTCAGAAGATCCCCTGAAGGAAATGGCAACCCATTCCAGTATTCTTGCCTGGAAAATCCCATGAACAGAGGAGCCTGACCGACTACAGTCCATGGGTCACAGAGAGTCAGACACGACTGAATGAGTTCACTTTCACTTTTTCCCCAGCTTTACAGAATGAAATGCACACACATTTCCTGAGATTTTAAGCTTGTCTTTGAACCTCTCTAAAATGCTTTTTTAGGCTTTCCTTTCCCCAAATGCATCTTTCCTCCCCTACCACCAATCCTAAGCACTTACCACCACCACCACGCCCCCGCCCCCCCGCCGCCTCCCCCCCACCTTCCTGCCACCGCCCTGCTAAGCTGTCTGAGTTCAAAGCCTTCCTACTAAGTCCCATAGGGCAAGACCGTGAGGTACTGAGCTCTCCATGCTTCCAGCCCTGTGCCTGGCACAGGAGGTGCTCAATAAACATTAATTAAACCCATGAATGGCTGGGAAAGACTTCTCTGCATACCTGTTTCTGAAACTGTTCCCTCTCCCATTATCTCCTCTTGGTCTCTTTCTTCCCCCTCTCCCTGATGGGTTCATTACAAAGACATTAAACCCAGTCCTCAATTTCTCTAAATTGTCTATGCAACTCATTAAATTATGTTGAAAGGTAACAAAGGCCCATAGTAAAACTAATTTTTTTTTTTTGCATCAGAAGCTGTGTAATTTAGAGACGTAATGTAGCTCACAGTGCACATTAATTATGAAAAAATATATAATATTGAAACTACAAATTGTGGCCAAAAACATCTTTTTGATCATTTAGTGTCAAATGGACTGTAGGTGTAGCCCCTTTAGGGAGATGTTCATAGAAAGGATGAGCTGGGGTCTGAGAGCACATAGATGCAAGTAGATAGAAAGAGGTCATGGGCAAGGTTTCATGGAATTTGAATGTAAAGTGGTATTATGCATCTCTTTCATTTAAATAACCTAAAATGAGTCATTCACTCCCCAGAACATTTGATAAAAATCCTTGGAAGTCTGCCAGCAGGCACGGTGGGAGGAAGAAATGCATATTCAAAAGAAGAGAAAAAAGGGAGAAAGAAAACGAGGAAGCCAAACCTGCAGAAGCAATCTATACCTGATTTATTTTCTAAAACAAGGGCAACATCTCAGCAACAATTGCTCTAAAGGGCCAGGGCCTCACTTGACAATGCTTAAGCAATGCATTCTTTGGGAAACACAACCTTGAAAATGCCAGTGCATTTAAGAAAGGAACCCAGAACACTTCCTCTGTGTGGTGTTCACCTCAGGTGACAGATCCTTGCTCTGGAAGCTACGTTCTGGGGTGTCAAAACACCTCTAAGCAGTGGTAGTCGTTGCCATAGAGATAACTGGATGATGGATAGTTAGGTGATAGACAGACACTGAAGAGATAGTAGATAAATGATCCCATATGTCAGAAGAGCCCTTTGTGCCTAGAAAATTACAGAAGTTTTTTTTTGAAAAACAATTCTTCTGTCAAAATCAAAAATAGAACTCTCTTGCTTTACTCCCACTCTATATGCATTCCGCTACTTTTCCAAAGCTTTTTTCTTATTATCACATTCGTGATGGGTTCCGCCCATTTGATTCTTGCTTGACTTCTCCTCAAGGAGATTAACTTTCCTCGGAGGTTAAATGCACTACCAGTGCTGGGGGCAAAGGCAAAGACAGCTGGCCATTCGGGTTTTTTTATTTCACAGTAAATTAGGGCTCCATTTGTTCCTATTTTGTCTTTATTTTTTGTTTTCAGACCAGTTTTTTCCTTTTTTTCTTCTTTTTTTTTTAAACTTTTTATATATTCACAGCATATCAGATCTTAGTTGCCTGACCAGGGATCAAACCCATGCTCCCTGGACTGGAAGGCTAGGTCTAACCACAGGACTACCAGGGAACTCCCTCTTGGTCCTTACTTTTGACTTGTTCGTTCCTTCCTTTCCTTCTTTATCCCATCTCTGTCCCCAGGCTTTCGTGCCTCTCTGCTTTCTGTCTCTGTTCTTTCTATAGGCATCTGTGTATATTTTTCTAATTCCAGATATGCTAACACATTGAGTCCACTCGATTTTAAAAATGGCCTTGGGCAATTTCCACAGACCTGTGCATTTTATAAAACAGTAATGAGATGAGATCTTGAAGCTCACCCTAAAACATGGCATCTCCCACTGGTGTGGATCCTGGAGAGGACTTTGTAGAATAAGTAGGTTCACATGTGGGCTCAGAGCTATCATTTCCTCTGCAGTGTTACCTCTGTCAGCCTGAAAAATCAGCCCCTGTTTTATGGGTCGTTAAACAGCAACTGAGTCCTAAACTGTGCTGGAAGCCACAGGAAATGATGAAGAAATCAGAAGTTGAGATGTGCTTTTGGGGCCACTTTAGAAGGTCATGGAACAAATTCAGTTCCTTCATTTTGCAGATTAAAAATGGGGTGCAGAGAGGGGGTGATTTGCTCAAGGTTTTGTAACTGTGACAACTCCAAGACTCTAGGTGGAGATGCCTGCATTTCATCAAGTGGCTTTCCTGGTCTACCCCGTTACAGAAAGCCTGTGTGAGAGAGGACGGAGAGTCATTACTACTGATGGAGGAGAACTCGGGGCCCTTCTTCAAGTCGGGGGCAAGTGGCAAAAGGAAACATTGTTAGGATAAAAGACCGAGACTCATATTTCTTCTGAAGATGAAGGAAGAGGGAGGACCATGGAGATAATAATTAGAAACACCTCTGGATCTCAGCCTTCTCATCTGTCAAGTGAAGATAACAGTATTTTCATTGTAAGTCTGTTGTCCTGGTTAAATGAGAAAAATGTAGAGGGCTTGATACACAGAAGGCGCTCAGACAGCAACTATTGGTGTTTTGGATTTGTGACTGAGCCTTCTTTCTAACCATCCTCCTGTGAAGAAGAGTTAGCACTCATCTTAATGGTCTGGAGTTCCTGAAGCTGGTTTTCAACAAGCTGAAGGTTCCTGAAGTGTTAGTCACTCAGTTGTGGCCGATTCTCTGCAACCCCATGGACTGTAGCACTCCAGGCTCCTCTGTCCATGGGATTCTCCAGGCGAGAATACTGGAGTGGGTTGCCATTTCCTACTTCAGGTATCTTCCCAGCCCGGGAGTCGAACCCAGGTCTCCTTCATTGCAGGCACATTCTTTACCATCTCAGCCACCAGGGAAACCCAAAGGTTGCTGAAGTGCAAGCTAATTCCATCCAACTCTGAAATCAGAATCTGGAAATCTGGCTCCAAGCTGTTGTAAAATCAGTTGCAGTTGTTGGGTTGCAAATGTACCCAGAATAGGACAGACAGATAGGATAAATGTTTGTCAAAGATGATTAACTGGTGCCACATGTGTGAAAATGTCTGTAACTCAGTCTCAATTCTGATGAAGGCTGATCAATTAATGTTAATGATCTTAACGTTACAATGGCTGATCATGGTTACAAGTTGTACAACGTTTCCGGAGGAGACTTAGTTTACTTCCCCAGGAAACAGGCTATTAGCTGGATATTTGCACACAGGAAGCTTATTGCCAAGTGCCCTTCAGATCCATACCTGTGAGAAAATGGGGAAAGCTGGATCAGACGGGAAAAAGAATTCAATGCAGTTGCAATAGCTGATATGGTTCTCAGTCAAACCCTCAATGGATCATGCCATTGGGATGGTTCTCTTGAACTGTCCAGAACTGAGGCAAAAGGGCTGGTCTTCCTGCCCTGTATCGGTAGGCTGTTAGATGCTGGCTGCCCTGTGGGGGAGGACTGATAGTCAACAGGGGACTTAGGGCAGCAGGCGTGGCGAGGGCCTCTCCTAAAGAGCAGTCTGTAGGCAGAGCACTCTGGAAGCCAGCACAGAAGCCCACACAGCCTCATATGCAGAGCAGAGCAGCTTGGGAGGTGCTGGGTTGTGTTCTAGGGACCCTGAATCAGAGTGTTACTGAACGCAAATTTGTGGCCCCAACACACAGTGAAACCAAACAAGCAGAGAAAGGCTTATTGCAGGACGATGCAAGGAAGCAGATGGTCTGCACCCCTGCCCCCCACAACCCCGAATTCCTCGAAGGGTTTCAACAAACTGTTTTTAAAGGCAAGGTGAGGGAAGGGGGTTGTTACAGACTTCTTGGTGCAGGAATCCTTTGTTCTTGCAGCTGTCCGTATAAGTCAGGTCACGACATTCCTGCAAACCTCCAACAGGACAGATGTTATCCTCTGGTCTGCAACGTTTTATCTCTATATAAATGGAAAAGTGTGTTATCCCCCTTAAAGGTCAGAGCCTTGAGAATGGGCTCTCCTGTATATTTCAGGCGACATTCTTAAAGTGAAGAAAAGCAATAGACTACAAAGGTTAGCATGGTATAAAAGAAGCAGAACTAACACAGGGTCAGATTTGTTCTTCCCATTAAAATAGGAAGGGGACTCCAGGTCCTGGGAACACAAAGCAACATGTCATTTGTCCCTCCTTAAGAAGTCTAAAGCCAGAACCTCCTTCCATTGTTTTATAAATATTATTAAAGAAACTGTGGTTGAAAACAGGTCCATCAGAGTTGTCAGCCTGTGGAACCAGAGTTGTTGCTTAGTCACTAGGTTGTGTCTTACTCTGAGACCCCTGGACTGTAGCCACCAGGGTCCTCTGTCCATGGGATTCTCCAGGCAAGAATACTGGAGATCCTTCTGCATGGGGTCTTCCTGACCCAGGGATCCAGCCCGCATCTCCTGCTTGGCAGGTGGTTTCTTTGCCACTGAGCCACCTGGGAAGCCCAGGCACCCGGAGAGAAGACCTCAAATGTTCCCCTCGTTTGCCTCATCCCTCTACTGGAGAGCGAACGGACGCCACGAGGAAGGGCCAGTGTGCTCATCACGACTGCGAAGAAGAAAGCTGGCTGGTTCTGAGGAAAGCTGTGGTCACTCACAGAATGAGAGAAAACAGAACTGTTATCCAGATATTATGAGGCTAGGGGTTAACCTCACACCTTGGAGCTTTCAAGCAAAACTATTCGCTACTTGCTAGAATTTTCCAGACAGTTTGTTCAAATGTGGCCTATTTTGTACACAGAGATAAACCACCATTGCTCTAGTTTTATGATTCTAAACTAAGCTGTATTCTTTTCATTTAGTTGCCAAGAGTTTATACCCCCCTAAGAGTTTTTTGTATTATGTCTTCATTTCTTCATGTTAGCAATTTCCGCATCAGTTTTATGGACATAGGCCAGCTGATTCACCCGTTGCCTGAGCAAAGTGAATCATAGTAAAACCTTTGGTATGGATAAGTTAAAGCATGTATAAACTGATGTGCTTATATCCAAAGACAATTCAGATAATTCAACCTTAACCCTGCTCTTAAGACCAATTTTTTTTTTTTTTACCAGAAATGTTATTAATAATCAGTATTTCCCCCCCGCCCCCTCACCCCATGGGTGATTGGTTTTCCCAAAGCCTCTGTTTTAGGAAACAAAACTGAACAGGGCTGAAGCAGAGCTGAAGTCTTCTTCCTCTCCTCCCTGTCTGCTCATCTGTCCCTGCTGTTGCCTGGGGCTGTCAGTAAACACTCCTTGAAACAGTAATAAATCCCATTTCTCAGAAAATAGCATCCTCTTTCCCTCAGTTGCCAAAGACAGAAATGTAGAAATCATATTTAACTTAATTTTCTTTTGTACCTTGTGTATTTAATACATCACCAAATGCTGCCTGCTCTGTCTTCTGAATACCTCATCTGTGTCTTCCAATTTCTGCCTCCACTGCCTTACTCTGGACCCAGTTATCTCTTGAGGTTGTCTCTTACCTGGTTATAGTTCCCAGGGATTCTCTAAAGCTGACCTGGCTCCTTCCAGTCACCTTCCAGAAGGTAAGAATGATCTCAAACAAATCTGCCCTTCCTTCTCTTTTCACACCCTCAGGATAAATGTGAGATCCCTGTGAATGTTAGACAAGGTGCTTCATCTTCATTAGATTCCCCTTGCTCTCGTGGAATCCTGTCCCACTCAACCCAAACTGTTTTCCCTGGCATCCCATGACCCTTTCCATGGCTGGACATGTCCTTCATCCCCAGTAACTCTTTAGTACCCAAGACTCAGCTCAAGCATCGCCTCTGCCGTGAAGTGTTCCTCTGAGGACCCCCACCCCCTGCTCGTTCCCTGCCAGGTTGCCTGCCTGCTCTGTGCTTCCATATATGTCAAGACATTCAGACTTTCCCAGAAATACGGTCGTCTACATACATGTCTTTATCTCCAATTAGAAGGGAAATAATGGCAAGGGCAGGATTATCCTTTCCTCTGGATTTATGATGTCTTGAACAGGGCTTGGCACTTAATACAGGTCCAGAAAGTGCTCTTATGTTTTTTAGCCTTTTAATAGATGGGAATGTTATACACAGTGCTTTTAGCTCTTAACAACAGGGAAATTTGGCTTTTAATTATAAAGTAATAATTCTTGAGTCAAATAAAGCATAAGATACAAATTACTTTTTGATCAGGTTAATTAAGTGCTTGGAGTTCTCAGAACTGTAGTTAGTTTTTCCTTCTATGCCCTGCAGAAAGAACAATCTATCAAAATAATTCCACATTTGGTTCACTCTATACTTTAATATAATTTAAAAATTTACTCTCTGGATGATTCTGTTAGGTCTATTTCTCCAAAAAATATTTTTTNAAATATTTTTTTAAATTTAATTTAAAAATTTTATTGTAGGTGATTTACAATGTTGTATTAGTTTCAGGTGTATGGCATTATATATATACATATATTCATTCTTTTTCAGACTCTTTTCCCATCTAGGTTCCTACAGAATATTGAGTGTGGTTCCTGGGTTACAGTAGGCCCTTGTTGTTTACCTATTTTTTATATCTATAGTGTGTATATGTTAATCCCAAACTCCTAATTCATCCCCCCATCCCCTGAATGTTTCCACTTTGGTAACTGTAAGTTTGTTATAAATAAGTTCATTTACATTATTTTTTAAAGATTAGATTACACATGTGAGTGATATCACATGATATTTTTCTTTCTCTGACTTAGTATGATCATCTCGAGGTCCATCCATGTTGCTGTAAATAGCATTAATATTGTTTTGTATTGTCGAGTAGTATTCCACTGTATATATGCATATGCACACACACATATATACTGTATCTTCTTTATATTCACCCCTCTGTCAGTGGAGCACTATTTTAAATAGTGCTGCAGTGAACACCAGAGTGCAAAGATCTTTTCAAATTACGATTTTCTCTGGATACACACCCAGAAGTTGGATTACTGGATCATATGTAGCTCTATTTTTGTTTTTTTTTTTAAGGAACCTATATAGTCTTCTTTATAGGGGCTGTGCATTCCTGCCATAGGACAGTTCCCTTTTCTCTCCACATGCTCTTTAGCATTTCTTGTTTGTAGACTTTTTGGTGATGGCCGTTTTAACTGGTGTGAAGCCATCAGTTCAGTTCAGTTCAGTCACTCAGTTGTATCCGACTCTTTGCGACCCCATGAATCGCAGCACGCCAGGCCTGCCTGTCCATCACCAACTCCCGGAGTTCACTCAAACTTACATCCATCGAGTCGGTGACGCCATCCAGCCATCTCATCCTCTGTCGTCCCCTTTTCCTCCTGCCCCCAATCCCTCCCAGCATCAGAGTCTTTTCCAATGAGTCAACTCTTTGCATGAGGTGGCCAAAGTACTGGAGTTTCAGCTTTAGCATCAGTCCTTCCAAAGAACACCCAGGGCTGATCTCCTTTAGAATGGACTGGTTGGATCTCCTTGCAGTCCAAGGGACTCTCAAGAGTCTTCTCCAACACCACAGTTTGAAAGCATCAATTCTTCGGCGCTCAGCTTTCTTCACAGTCCAACTCTCATATCCATACATGACCACAGGAAAAACCATAGCCTTGACTAGACAGACCTTAGTCGGCAAAGTAATGACTCTGCTTTTGAATATGCTGTCTAGGTTGGTCATAACTTTCCTTCCAAGCCATACCACACCTCATTGTATTTTGATTTGCATTTCTCTAATAATTAGTGATGTTGAGCATCTTTTCATATGCATCTGTATATCTTCTTTGGAGAAATATCTATTTAGGTCTAATGCCCATTTTTATTGTTTCTTTTTGACAGAGAACTGCATGGGCTGTTTATATATTTTGAAGAATTAATCCCTCATCAACAGCTTCATTTGTAAATATCTTCTCCCATTCTGTGGATTGGAGTTTATTTCTGTTTATGGTTTCCTTTGCTGTGCAAAATCTTTTAAGTTTGATTAGGTCCATTTGTTTATTTTTGCTTTTATTTCCATTACGTTAAGAGGTGGATCCAAAATGATATTCCTGTGATTTATGTCAAAAAATGTTCTGCCTGATTTCTTCTGAGAGCTTTATAGTGTCCAGCCTTACATTTAGGTCTTTGATCCATTTTCAGTTTATTTTTGTATATGATGTTAGATAATGTTCTAATTTTGTTCTTTTACATATAGCTGTCCAGTTTTCCCAGCACGTTTTATTGAAGAGACTGTCTTTTCTTTAGAGTGTACTCTTGGCTTCTTTGTCAAAGGTTAATTGACGATAGGCGTGGGTTTATTTCTGGGGTTTCCATCTTGTTCCATTCATCTATATGTCTGTTTCTGTGTCAGTGTGATACTGTTTTGATTGCTGTAGCATTGTAATATAGTGTGAAGTCAAGGAGTCTGACTCTTCCAGTACCATTTTTCTTTCTCAGGATTGCTCTTGCTATTCCCCTGAAATCTTTACAGTTACTGCCTCAATCTGTATCTGGCTGTATGAAAAGGAAAGCCACTCAATATATCTCAGGTAAGGGTATTTAGTCATAGGAGTATGTGTGGGGAAATTAGGAGGACAGCCACCCCAGAATACGAGCCACTGTGTGTTGCAGGCTCAGGGAGTATGAAGCTGAGGACAGTTTTGGGCCTACGTGGCTCCAGGACCCTCTCGTGCTGGGCCACTAGCCTGACTCAGGGCCACAGCCCTCAGTGGGCTGGCACCCTTGTGTCAGGCGCCTATCTGAGGCTCAGTCAGTGATCTAGGGGAGAGTCCAGTTACCAGTAGGCCACCCCCAATGTGGGAAGAACAGACTGCCTTAGAAAGAGCAAGCAGGTGGGCAAAACATGACTCATGTCTCCAGCATAATCATAGGAGTCTTTATGCCATCATGTAAGTTCACACCATATGGTTAAAATAGATATAAATAAACACAAGAAAAGAGTAAAATGTAGTTAAAGGTTAGCATGCGGTGAGTTTTAGAACTTATTACCTTTGTCTTAATACAGTTTTATTGTAAGTTTATGTAATTTCCTGCCACCTTCAGCAGCCCACCAGCAGGACTGTGGCAGCTCTGACTCCTAAGTTTTTGGTAGCCAAATTGTTGACCCCTGATGTTCACAGTAAACTGTATCAGGTCCTAGACTTATTAAAAACACACAGAGTACACGAGGCCTTCCCCAGCAAGTTAGAAGTTTTCCTCAACCATCCAGAAGCAGTCAACTTGAGAATTAATAACTTACAGTTCATTCTTATATGTCCTCTAATAAAGGCATGGAAAAAATTGTTCTCTCTGTTCTTAATTAGTTATTTGGTTTCCAGTGGTCTACTGAAGCAACCCTAAAGGCAATTTAATTAAAGAGTCATTAAAATTCTCTCACATTCTGATTTTTAGAAATGCATGCTGCTCCTTTTAGGGTTTCTTTCTCTTTTTCGTTGGTTGCAAGTTTTCCTGGCATTTCTTCTACAATGACCATACTCGGGGACATATGCGGGCCACGGGGAGGGGTAGGCCTCACGGAGACTGCTGATCTGTAAAGACACCCAGTATGTGTCTAAGTTAAGAGGCTTTACAGAGTCTCGGTTTTGTAAAGTTGAGGGTGTTTCAGCAATGTGTTTTTACTACTTGGTGAGGTTAGGCCGTTGGGCCGCGGCCCACAGACAGTGGCTCCCTTAGACTGACGCTGGGTTTTGCTCTGGAGCTTTTTCACGTCTTTTCTAGGAGTACTTCAAGTCAAAAAGGTGACTGGGATTAAAACGGGAAACAGAACATTTGACAGTGAACGCTGTGGGTTTTCCCATCAGAAAAAGGGGCGTAAGGAGCAAGGAGCAAGCGGCCCAAGGCGGAGAGGAGAGTGCACAATGCGTCCCGAGTCTTTCGTTTTTTCATTTTTAGTTTTGAAAGTTTTTATTGGGGCGTGTTGATTTGCAATGTTGCATTAGTTGCAGGTGTACAGAAAAGAGAATCTGCTTGACATGCGTATGTCTGCAGTCTCCTTTAGATTCTTCTCCCATCTGGGTAGTTAGAGAGCACTGAGGAGTGTTCCCTCGGCTATGCAGCGGGGCCTCATTGGCTATCTGTCTTACCGATGGTAGTGTGCGTGTGTCAGTCCCAGTCTCCCGATTTATCCCTCCCTCTTTCCCCCTTAGTAACCATAAGCTTGTTTTTTTTTTCTATATCTGTGTCTATTTCTGTTTTGTAGATAAATTCATTTGTGCCATTTTTTTTTTAGATTCCACATATAAGCAATCATAATTGTCTTTCTCTCTCTGCATTATTTCACCCAGTATGACAATCTCTCAGTCCACCCACGTTGCTGCAAATGATAGTATTCTGTCCATTTTTTATCCAAGCCCTTCATTTGTATTATTGCATCCCTGCAAATCCTATAAAACCAGAACTATTATCTTTACTTCTACAGTTGAAAAAAATGAATTTTCAGATAATTTAGAAGACTTACCCAAATTCTAGCAGTTGATAATCAGATTTGGGGTTTGGGTCATAGTCTGTCCTTAGGCCCTAAGACAGTGGCTGAACCCCAAATCAGAGTGCCCACTCTAAATGCTCAATGGGTCACAGCGAGAAAAAGGCAGTACGGAGCACGTGGAGATGGTTTCCTCAGTTTCATCCTCTGCTGTCTTCCTCTTTAAGGTTCCTCTGCCTCTAAATACTTGCTAGTGGTTGCAGTGACATTGTTATTTAGTCGCCAAGTCATGTCTGGCTCTTTTGTGCACTGCAGCCCGCCAGGTTCCTCTGTCCATGGGATTTCCCCGGCGAGAATACTGGAATTGCCATTTCTTTCTCCAGGGGATCTTCCTGATCCAGGGATGGAACCCACATCTTCTACATCGTCAGGCGGATTCTTTCCCACTGAGTCGCCAGGGAAGCCCTATCATGGCATTTGGGCTCCCTATTTTGAGGGAGGAAAATTCATCTAGTACTTTCACTGAAATTTTTAGTGCACAGATCTTTGACTGTCTGAAGGTTGCCTTCAAAATGTTATCGAGACGCCTTTTAGGGCATTGACCTATTCTGTTAATAGGAACCTATCAGTCTTACTGGGCTTCCTTGGTGGCTCAGAGGGTAAAGCATCTGCCTGCAGTGTGGGAGATCTGAGTTCGATCCCTGGGCCAGGAAGATCCCCTGGAGAAGAGAATAGCAACCTACTCCAATATTCTTGCCTGGAGAATTCCATGGTCAGAGGAGCCTGATGACCTACAGTCCATGGGGTCACAAAGAGTCAGACATGACTGAGTGACTCACACACACACTCATCAGTGTTAGTACAATCTGCTAGACTAAGTTAAGGGTCACAATGGCTTTTGTAAATGTTGATGTGTGCTCCCAAGAAAAATCAGATGAGTTCTACACACAAAAATTCCTAAAAAGATTTTCTCCCTATCTGTGAAGAGCTCCATTCTTTCTTTTCAACTGATCAGACATCCCATCAAATTGTGTGTGTGTGTTTGTGTGTGTGCACATATTGTGAACCCTATGCTCTTTTCATCCACACATTTGGGCTTGCTGCAGAGCAAGTCAGGGGGGATGAGATGGAAAACTGGCATCCTTTTGGGGACACTAAATTTGAAAATGCAACCTCTTGCTCTTTATTGAAACAAACCCAATATAAAATGCTATGGATGAAACAGTTTTTGACACTGTAGCTATAATCATAGACTGTAGAAAAGAATAGAAAATTGCAACTTCCCGCTGAGAATAAGGGCTTTCAGTTTTTTTTTTTTTTCTCTCCACATTGGTGTGTCGCATAACACTTTTCATTTCTACATATTTGGAGGTTAACAGTATAAAATTCTTTTCAATCTGACTCTATGTTCACTTTTTACTAAACCATGGAATAAAGTATGGTTATAGGAGAAGGGTTCCTGACATCAACATCAGATATGTTGGTGGCACTGAAACATTGAGCAGAAGAGGCGAAACGGGGAAGCATGGCTGCTGGCGTTCTGACAGTAGCGAGTGGTAGGCTCTGCGGGGAGGCAGAACTTAGCTTCTCTCACACGCTCTGTCCTTATTTGTCAAACTTAAGTCAGTGCAATGTCTTGTTAAAACTATTAAATGAGGGGGAACTTAGAAAGCATTTTTGAAACTGTGAAACAGTTTTATTCCATGTTTGTAAGCTGCTCTGCTGCTATAAATATTAAGGATAAATAAGAGCCTAGGATTGCTGTTCAATAAGTAAATATTTATTGAGCATCTACTGTGCAAGGCCCCCTGCTAGGATAGTTATAAAACAGCTCTAATTTTCCCTCTTTTTTCCAAACTAAAAATAATTTTGTGCAAATATTGTGCTATGAATAACTTGGTAAGAACCACGTTCTCACTGAAATTGTCCTAAGAAGACTCAGGGCTTCATCACTCAGCTTTGTGGATATTAACTGATGATGAACTTGATAAATCACACTGCACTCAGCCATTTTCTGTATCTAAGAGAGTTTGTAAAAGTGGGTTCATTTTTTATGTTAAGCAGCCCTCTACTAACAAGCATAGTGACTCATTGCTGTGAGATGCATCATCTGGGGCCTCTCAGGGCGTGTGGCGAGAGGGGCTCAGTGAGGCTCGCCACACTGTGAGGAGGGAGAGGTAGGGCCCGAGTGCTTCTGATGCTCCAGAGGCCTCAGAGAGCTGGAAAGGAGGGACCAGTGCAGAGCACGGATGACAGGGTGGCCAGGAGAGGGGCTCCCAGCAGCCATCCGACCACCAGCCAAGCCCACAGTGGATTCCATCCGATTAGAGCTACCTGATCTAGGCTTCAGGACACTGTGCGCTTAATAATGTTTACAAAAACAATGTTAAGTGTGTGTTATATGAGAAAGAGACATATAACAGGGTTTGTGTTCCATGCAAAGTCTTAAAAAAAAATTTTTTTTTAATACCGTATAGTTCCCTGGTGACTCAGATGGTAATGAATCCACCTGCAATGCAGGAGACCTGGGTTCGATCCCTGGGTTGGAAAGATCCTGTGGCGGAGGGCACGGCAGCCCGTTCCAGTATTCTTGCCTGGAGAATCCCCATGGACAGAGAAGCCTGGTGGGCTACAGTCCATGAAATCACAGAGAGTCAGACACGCCTGAGCGACCGAGCACAGCACAGCACACAGGTGACTTACGGTGTCTCAGGTGTAAAACAGAGTGGCTCAGATACACTTGTGTTTATATGTCTGTTCCTTTTCAGATTTTTTTCCATTATAGGTCATTACAGAATGCTGGATAAAGTTCCCTGGGCTATACAATAGTTCTTTGTTATATCCATTTCATATGTGTTTGTGTGTGTGTATGTTAGTCATTCAGTCGTGTCTGACTCTTTGCGACCCCATGGACTGTAGCCCACCAGGCTCCTCTGTCCATGGGATTCTGCAGGCAAGGATACTGTGGTGGGTAGCCATTCCGTTCTCCAGGGGGTCTTCCTGACCCAGGGATAGAACTCCGGTCCCCTGCACTGCAAGCAGATGCTTTACCATCTGAGCCCCCAGGGAAGATACAGTAGTATGTATATATTAATCCCAAATTTATCCCTCCCCTCTTTTTCCCCTTGGTGACTGTAAGTTTGTTTTCTATATCTGTGAGTCTATTTCTGTTTTTTTTTGTTCATTTGTTTAGTTCATTTGTATAGTTTCAGTTTCCACATATAAGTGATATATAATATTTGTCTTTCTCTGACTTACGTTACCTAGTATGGTAATCTCTAGGTCCATCCATGTTGCTGAAAATGGCATTAATTCCTGTGTAGAGTCGCTTATATCATATCTTTATGTTAGTGTTTCCTGACCTTGGCACCATCAACATTTGGGGCCAGATAACTGTTTATTGTTGGGGGACTGTCCTGTGTATTGTAGGATATTTAACAACACTCCTGGTGTCTACCCTCCAGATATCAGTAGCACCCCCCAGTCATGATAATCAGAAATGTCTCTGGATGTTGCCAAATGTCTGCTGGGGACAAAATCACCTCTGGTTCAAAGCCAACACCTCCCCTGGTGCTAAGTGTTATACACAATTGCTATCATGTGAGAGGCTCTCTTCTGCGCCTTTTACATGTTAACTCATTAATTCTCATGGCTACCTTATAATGTGAGAAACTGATTCACTGGAGGTTAAGTAACTTGCAGTTGTAATTTCATCCCCTCAGCCTGGCTGTGGAGCTCTACAGCCTTCACCATTTATCCTTTTCTGTTCTGCTAAGTAATTCGTACCTGCTAATGAACCATGCTTTTTAATACCCTGTGAATTTCTCTTATAGATACCTTAAATCTTTTATTTCCCATTGTTATTATTTTTTCTAACAAAGGGAAGTTGTGTCTTATTCCACAAGGCCTGGTGGCTCTCTCTCTGACCCCTTGGCTGTTTGCAGTGGAGTTCTTTTGCAACATGAAGCAAAGAAGCACGTTGATATAAATGCCAGTGGATTAATTAAGGAGGCTCTCACAGGGGCAGAGCCCTGGGAGCTCATCTGCTTTTGTCCTTGGTCAGCTGCGCTGTGTCCAAAACAATAGGGCCTAATGGCTCCCCCTCTGTGTGGTCCCGGTCACAGCTTCTTCATCTTGTTCGCCTTCTCGTGCCTGCTTTGGCCTGACTTTAGCCTCCTCTGACAATGAGATTATTTTCCATTACACTATGACCATTATTTGCTTAATGCACCAAATTCAGGAAGCAGAATAACTTTTAGAACTAAACCCTCTGAATCCTGAAAAACATAGTTGCCTTGGAGAATTCAAGACACCTGGCCATAGCTCACCAGTCACAGGGATGACAAGCATTTCCTAACATCGAGTGGTGAAGAGTTGGTCAGTGTGGGTGGGGGTCCCCACCCACAGGGCTGTCCCCAGTCTCAGTTATAAACACTCACCTGGCAACATTAGGAATCTAGAATAAATGCCTCTTTCTTTTCAGAAAAGAACTGATTGATGCTCAATCAATATTTAATTAATCTTTAAAAGAGATTTCAGAGACAAGTCCAGCTGCAATTTTGGAGGGGGAAAAAAATCTTCACTTTCTCTTTAAAAAGTCTTTTCCAGAGTTCTAGTAAAATGGCCTTGTATATAGTCTTGACCAGCAGAGGGCTTCCATACCTGACAAATGATGTCGGAACAGAACAAAAGGGAGCAGGAAAATCTCTTTTAATATTTTAACATTTTCCTTTTAGTTTTTTTTCCTCCTCCTTTTTTACCAAAGTCCTTTCAAATTGAGTTTCTACTCAACTGAGAAACATTTTTGCAGGGTTTTGTTTTCCCCTGCATATACTCTATAGAGTAAAATTGTCCTCCTTTGTTTGTAAAAAAAAAAAAGGAAAGAAAGAAAGAAAAGTACGGTTAGAATTGGGGGAATGTTTTCTACTTATTTGGTTAGATAAAGCCTGTGCCAAGAGTGATTGATATTTTAAAGAAATTTACAAATCAAATAGAATCAAGACACTGTGTTCATTGCTAAAATTCTTTGCATGAGAAGTCAACTTAAGTCGTGTCCATCTCTTTGTTACCCCATGGACTGTAGCCCACAAGGCCCCTCTGTCCATGGCATTTTCCAGGCAAGAATATTGGAGAGGGTTGCCATTCCCTTCTCCGGGGGCTCTTCCCCAGCCCAGGAGTCAAATCTGCGTCTCTTAAGTCTCCTGCGTTGACAGGCAGGTTCTTCACCGCTAGTGCTACCTGGGAAGCCCCTTTCTCCGCACATTCGCCATGAAACATTGACTTCAGGATACCATTGGTAGTTCAGTTCAGTCGCTCAGTCATGTCCAACTCTTTGTGACCCCATGAATCACAGCACTCCAGGCCTCCCTGTCTATCACCAACTCCTGGAGTTTACCCAAACCCATGTCCATCGAGTCGGTGATGCCATCCAGCCATCTCATCCTCTGTCGTCCCCTTCTCCTCCTGCCCCCAATCCCTCCCAGCATTAGGGTCTTTTCCAACGAGTCAACTCTTTGCATGAGGTGGCCAAGATATTGGAGTTTCAGCTTTAACATCAGTCCTTCCAATGAACACCTAGGACTGATCTCCTTTAGGATGGACTGGTTGGATCTCCTTGCAGTCCAAGGGACTCTCAAGAGTCTTCTCCAACACCACAGTTCAAAAGCATCAGTTCTTCGGCGCTCAGCTTTCTTCACAGTCCAACTCTCACATCAGTACATGACCACAGGACAAACCATAGCCTTGACTAGAAGGACCTTAGTCGGCAGAGTAATGTCTCTGCTTTTGAATATGCTGTCTAGGTTGATCATAACCTTCCTTCCAAGGAGTAAGCGTCTTTTAATTTCATGGCTACAGTCACCATCTGCAGTGATTTTGGAGACCAAAAAAATAAAGTCTGACACTGTTTCCACTGTTTCCCCATCTATTTCCATGGAGTGATGGGACCGGATGCCATGATCTTCATTTTCTGAATGTTGAGCTTTAAGCCAACCTTTTCACTCTCCTCCTTCACTTTCATCAAGAAGCTTTTTAGTTCCTCTTCACTTTCTGCCATAAGGGTAGTGTCGTCTGCATTTCTGAGGTTATTGATATTTCTCCCGGCAGTCTTGATTCCAGCTTGTGCTTCTTCCACCCCAGCGTTTCTCATGATGTACTCTGCATAGAATTTAAATAAGCAGGGTGACAATATACAGCCTTGACGTACTCCTCTTCCTATTTGGAACCAGTCTGTTGTTCCATGTCCAGTTCTAACTGTTGCTTCCTGACCTGCATACAGGTTTCTCAAGAGACAGGTCAGATGGTCTAATATTTCCATCTCTTTCAGAATTTTCCACAGTTTATTGTGATCCACACAGTCAAAGGCTTTGGCATAGTCAATTAAGCACAAATAGATGTTTTTCTGGAACTCTCTTGCTTTTTTGATGATCCACCAGATGTTGGCAATTTGATCTCTGGTTCCTCTACCTTTTCTAAAACCAGCTTGAACATCTGAAAGTTCACGGTTCACATATTGCTGAAGCCTGGCTTGGAGAATTTTGAGCATTACTTTACTATTGTGTGAGATGAGTGCAATTGTGCGGTAGTTTGAGCATTCTTTGGCATTGCCTTTCTTTGGGATTGGAATGAAACATGACCTTTTCTAGTCCTGTGGCCACTGCTGAGTTTTCCAAATTTGCTTATCTCTGGCAATTTTTCTTGAACCTTGCTTTTGGTTCCTGGCTGCCAGAGAACCTCGTTTATCAGACAGTTTCTCTCTGATCCCCCTTTTACATTCTAGTCCTTTTTAACGTTTAGAAAAGTTTAGATTCTGAAAGGGCACCCAAGACTGGTGAGGGCTGCTGCTGCTGCTGCTAAATTGCATCAGTCATGTCTGACTCTGTGCGACCCCATAGATGGCAGCCCACTAGGCTCCCCTGTCCCTGGGTCTCTCCAGACAAGAACACTGGAGTGAGTTGCCATTTCTGGGCACAGGGTTATTCTGAACTCATGAGAGAGAGTAGATGTGGATGGTGTATGGATATACTGAGGCATGTGGATACCTTGATGGGTGTGGATTACATTGATGGGTGTGGATTACATTGATGGGTATGGATTACATTGATGCATGTGGCTAAATTGAGATGTGTGGCTACACTGACGCCTGTGGATACATTGATTGGTGTGGATTACATTGATATGTGTGGGTTACATTGTCGCATGTGGCTACATGGAGGCATATGATACATTAATGCATGTGGATATGCTGAGGGGTGTGGATACATTGAGGCTTGTGAATACACTGATGTATGTGGGTACATCATGTGGATACACATATATGTGGATACACTCATGTATGTGGATACATTGAGGCTTGTTGATAAATGGATGCATGTGGCTACATCAGTGCTCGTGTGTGCCCTCCCCATGAGATAGTGCCCACAAGCTGGTAAAGCTAGGAGTGGTCATTGACTGATCTGGTGAATTCTCCCTTGCAAATGCGGAGATGTATAGAGAAACACTCTAGAATCTTCTTTCTGCCAGCAGCCTGAACATCATCCCTGAAGTCCTTAGGAGTAATGCGCTGCCTTGGTGTTGAGAGCGCTGTGGCGGCAGGTGCTTCAGGCAGCCTTCGCCCGGTGGGGAAGCTGCGAGCACTTCCCTTGCTAACAGCATGGGCAGGTGCTGCTGTGTACTGCTCTCACTTCTGAGCTGTTTGCAGTGATAGGAAATATTGCCGAGGAAAGGTCCTGTGAAGGTGAAGTGCTTGGCCTCGAAAGACAGAACTGGAACTAAGTTCTGACTTAAAGAGAGGACATGTCGTGTGACGAATTATCGTCCTTCCCACGTCAGCTGCTGGATCTCTCATGGGCTCGTTGGCGAGACTCGTCTCCAGTGAGGGTGCAGGTCTCATAACACCAATATCTGTGTTTTTCCACTTTCTATTATTGAATATATTTTCATTAGGTGTTTGCAAATTTGGAGCACCCAGGAGAGCATGAAAATAAGTATAGAAATCCCAGATCCTGGAGTAGAATGGCCATGCCAAAGCATAACACAATTTCATAAAGTTTAAAGTGAGAGAGATTTTCGCTAGAGTCATTCTGAGGAAGGCTAATGGCCTACCCTCTCTTAATCAATGGAAAAAGCAATAGGTTTGTCTTTCAGGTTTGTGAGTGAAACAGTTGCAGTGGAATTAAAAGGAAAGACTTGAAATCAGGGAACCAGAGTCTGCATTGTGGAGTGTCGGTATTTTATGGCTGTGAGGAGGTTCGGCTTTGGGTCAAATGGTCCACTTGAATCCCAACACTGCCCCAAGGTCACTGGATGACCTTGACTAGTTACTTTTCTTCTCTGTGCCTCATCTGTGGCAACTGTGGAAAATAATAAGAAGAAGAAGAACATTCAGTACCTGCCTTACTGGGTTGTAAGAGTTAATTGAAATAATGCATGTCAAGTCTGAGGAGGTGCCTGCTACGTAGTAAAACCGCAGTAAATCCTTTTGTTACTGGGGCAGCTATCTGATTCTGTAGCTTTTACTGAATGGCCATGCTGGTTGAGCCCCGGTTTCCTCACTCTGCCTCCCACCAATAATAATATCACGTTATAATCCTCTTGTGAAGATTAAGGGAGATAGCTGTGAAACAATCTGTGGTCGCAAAGCCCTGAAGAAAAGTAACGTGGTGTTAGTATTGCCTTCTTAGTGCAAATCTTAGCTTTGCATTAGGAAAAAAAAATGTGCCACTTATCACTGAAAGAGACTTAGAGCTGGTTGGCTTCATTATGGTGGGTGAGTTGGGAAACGTCCTCAAGGCGGTGAAGAACACAGCTAAGGTAACCTCTCCTCCTTTGAATACTTCCTTTGTTGGTTTGTAATGTCATTCAAATGTTTTTCCTTAGCACTGACCTAGGGCGTTTTAATACTTAATTGCAAAGGCCGAGCGAATGTCTTTGATCGAGTTGGGGAACACTGGAGGAGGGGAGACTCAGGTCACCCAGGAGTGAGGCGCAAGGTGGTTGAGGTGGGGAGACAGGAGGTGGTATCTGACACTTAGGAGAGACAGTTTGGGGAAATGACAGAAGGGAAGTGGGCACTGGTTCAAGACTCGGGGGTTCCTGTTCATGTGCATCTCCTGCTCTCGTGGGTACAGTGTCAGCGGGGGGCTTGCATTTCTAACCAGCTCCACTCTCATTTCCCTGGTGCTATTTTATGGTTTCCACACCTCAGTGTGTGTTTTTCTTAGCACACGCCTTGGTCTGATTAAGTACAGGAATGTCAGGGGTCACCTTACCATCCTCCGCGTCTGACCTTGGTTTACGCTCGTCACCTCGTCTCTCTCTGAAGTCCCTAACAGAAAGCAGAGCAGGAAAGATGCTGCGCAGATGTGTAACAGGCCAGGGACGGCTGAAGGCAGAGCTAAGTCACTTTGAAGAACAATAGCAACCAGATTCAGGCTCAGCTTTTACTGTTTTGGTTATAAATGCTTAAAATATTCCTTAGATAATCTTCATGTGTTAATACAGTTTATATGGTTGTTACATTAATTGATCACACCTTGCCCCTTTCACCACTTTTGACCCACAGTCTTCTCTGAATTTCCTGTACTTTTTCATTCTTCCATTCTTTGTTCATGAACGTATTCTATCATGGAAGAGACAAACCAGCTACCTTTCTTCAAGAATACATCCACTGATGCAGTTTATTTGCTTTGTATAAAATTTTGAGTTAGTTGCAAATACTTCAGAAGGAAATGGTTTTGCATGTATGAATTTTCATATTTTGCAGTCATGGGTTTCCACATTATCTGGAAAAATCGGAAGGGACTCTGCTCATGAACCTCCATATCAGTGGCCAGAACTGCGTGGTGGCTGCCCCTACTGGCGGGTGTAAACCCTCCGGCCTTTCATGGCTGCCTCCATGCCTGTCCACCTTTCTTTCCCTGGGCTGGGTTCTTTCCCTTAAGTATCTGTCTCTGTCCTCTAAGATCTAAGCATGTTAAGACCTTGGGGTGGAGGTTGGATCATCCCTCAAGGCCTCCTGGGTCAGCTTTAGCCCCCCCTAGGTTTCCTGTAGCAAGTCATGGGAACAGTATTTGATGTCCTTCTTGCTTTGAATTTTAAGTAGCTGCTTTGTAAATTTGTTTCCGCTTCTCCCATGGTCCTCTTTTAAAGGCAGAATCCAGTCCCTTCTCACTTGTCTCTGAAGGCGGCAAGGATAGGGTTTCCCCAACATGCATGTGTCTTTCGGCATATTTTCCTGGGTACAGAAGGAGCCGGCTGAGTGATGGTAGCAACCTAGGAATGAGTTATTGCCCTACCGCTGGCCGTTATGTGCTCCTCTGCAGTCGTGTAATTAAGAAGGCATTCACAGTTTGCTTTATGGCACTATCAAAGTTTCCAAAATGAATAAAATAGCATCATCATTAATAATTTGAGTTCATCATCTTTGACCCAAAGGCATCCCACTCCAGAGACTGCAAATATTATTTTAAGCAGTTTAATGGATTACCAGTCGAGAATGGATTAACAGGTCAAATAAATTAATGGGTAAATTGATGTGAACATGTGGTTGAATGACTTTCCAATTGTAATTGTAACTGTAAAAGGCAGACACCCTGAGGGGGAATTAAGCAGTAGCAACAAACACTATTATCATTAGAATTTCCGGAAGCAAGCGTAATAGACAGGATGTTTTCTAATGAAACTGTAAAACAATTAGAACAGCTCTTTGGAGCTTTAGTGGCCTTTTTTGTTTGGTTTGGTTTTTGGTTGGTTTTTTTTTTCCCCCTAGTGCATCCAAAGGAAGAAACTAGGTTTCGAGTGTCAGCCAGTTAAAGTTTCACCATTATTATAAATAATCATCTATTTGAGAGGCAAAAAGATGGACAGCAAAGTAGACAATTAAACATGTGCTCCATAAATATGTATAAATCCAATACCATCTGCCACATTGTCCAATTTGACTAGTTGTCTTTATATACCAACCTCATAAATCAGATTTAAAAGGTTCCCTGAAGCAATATTCCCAGGAATGAGTGGGTAGTAAGGTCTTCATTCTTTTGCTAAGACTATAGTTCTCAATATTCTCATGACAAAAATAATGTACTTTGTTTTGTGGGGTAAAGAATCAGTTAACTTTGCCATGCAATAAACCACCTTAGAATAATAAATTCAACTAACAACAGTTCTTTTAGCTCATGGTTCTGCTGGACGAGTTCTTCTGAGCTGGGTTGAATCTGGCTGGTTTTATATGGGCTGCCTCCTCCTATGGTCAGCTAACAGGTGGGGAGTGGTGGACAGGGCTGGCTAGGGCCTCACTCAGATCTCCAGTGACTGACTGCCTGTTGGCTTGGGCCTGGGTGACATGTTTTCCATCCACCCACAGGCTAAGCCTGGGCTCATTCTCACAAACAGCAAACGAGGGCAGGTGCCAGCGTGCAAGCACATTTTAAATCCTGCCTCACAATTACTATTGAACAACTGGCCAAAGCAAGTTTGCAGTTATTTTAACTATATTTGGCCACTGGGAAAATAAATTAGGCTTCCTATAATCAATAAATTACCTGCTTAGACACAAGGACGGAACAAGTGGTTTTTAATTTTGATACAGTATTCATTTTGCATGATATAGAAAATAATGTATACATGATAAATATAAGTCTTTTGAAGCTGTGTCAACCTATGTCTTTTTATACATACAAATATTATACAGATATAAAAATAGGTGTCACATTTTTTTGCATGTTTATTTCCCTTGCACCCTTAATTTTCCTTCTGTAAAAAGAACGTGCTGAAATGTACCTACTGTTGTGAAGATTAAATTAAAAGCTTCATATGGTGCTCAACACACGGGAAGCACCCCGTGAATGTTGTCCGCGAGGGTGATGTGGACAACCTTGGCGCCTCTGCTGCTGCTGTTCTGTTATGCAGTAATAATCGTCTCAGTCACAGCATCTCCTTGAGAAGTGAGGTTTTCATCATACAAAAGCCAGAAATCCACCCGGACCAGCCACTGTTTTTCTGTAGTGCACCCACCTTTCAGATGCAACAGCCAGTCTTTGTATAATTGTGTGTGCATTTTCCCAGCTATTTTATATTTATGTGCTGTTTCATTTCACCATTCCAGAGCATAGACACTCATTATGGTTTTCTCAATACATCAGATTCCCAGCTAATTTTGTTTTAAGAAGAAGAAGAGAAAGTGGGTTGAGTTTCAATTACTGTTTTCTCGCTAAGCCCTCTGTAATTCCCGATGACTCTGATGAGGCACACAGTTCTGCTTCAGAGCTTTGGGTAATAGGAGACGTGGGGATGTTTCCTTGAAGAGCGCTGTGTCCATTTAGAGCATGACGTTTTCATTGTTAAATATAGTTTTAGCAATGCATTTGCTTCCCAAGCAAAGCTTATATGTAGCTGAAGAGCCCTGTCTACCACACAATGTTTAAACCTTTCACTAAATCTCATATTGGACAGGACGTTGTATACTATGACCTGATTTTAAAGGGAAAGATAAAACTATTACCCCAAACAGAAGACAGCAAATTTTTTCCACAAAGGGCCAGAGAGCAAAAAGTCCAAGCTTTGTAGCATATAAGGTCTCTGTGGCAACTACTCAAATCTGCTTTTGTAGCAAAAACAGCCACAGACAAAGGTAAATGGGTGTAGCTCTTTTCCAATAAAACTTTAGTTACCAGAATAACAGTGAGTCAGCTTTGGTCGGTGACCATAGTTAATGGACCTTTGACCTAAAAGGAATTCTAAATCTTTCAAGCAATTAACAGAGAGAAAAGAATGTCTATTTTGTAGTCAGTTCTGTCACTTGGTCGTGTCCGACTCTGCGACCCCATGGATTGCAGCACACCAGGCCTCCCTGTCCATCACCAACTCCTGGAGCTATTTTCTGAGTTTCAGACAATTGTTTGTGATGGTGAGAACTGTAGTTAACCCCACTACCTCTGTTTCCTTTGGGAGTGTGGTGTCATTCATAAACACTTAAGATAACCAAGCAAGAAGATGATTCTGTTTTCTTTCTAGTGATTCCATTTCGTCATCCTGTATGTCTTTTATATTTGAAAATGGCTATTGATAATGGCGTATTTGGCTGGACTTTTGAATTTCACAGACCAGTAAATTTAAATAAAAGCATTCAAGCAACACAGTTTCAATCTGATTAAAATAAATTCTGGCGAAGTCTTTAAACATACACACACACAACTTATTTGTCACTATCTACTTTAACACCTGGAAGAAAGGCATTTCTTTTAGTGCTGGAGTAGAGGGCTTTAAAGGATAGTCCTTCAAGTTGGGAAAACAGACTGTTGTGTAACACGCAGTCTATCTTTTCCTCATTGCTCATGAATACTTGGTCACGGAACGATTTTAGTTCACAAGCTCGCATTTCAGACGGTTCCATGAAGACTGCCGCGTTGTCTGCTCTGCGCCCAGGCCAGCACAGAAACGCTTCTCCGGAGTTGCGTGACTTTGATGTCAGCTGAACCACTTTCTCCTGGACAAGCAAACCGCTTTCTCTGGTGAATGCCTCCCTTTTAAGGATACCCATGAGAACTGCCCTTCTCTCACCTAACAGCCAAGTGCTTTCTTGATGATGGTGACTGAATCTTATTAACAATCCTGTGAGCTAAGCATTCATTCAACGAAGTGACACAGCAGGAAGCTGGGACTCAGAGCAGAAACTGAGGAACTGGCCGGGTTCTTTGCTTTCTGCATTCCACCAGGCTAAGCTGGGATTTGAACCCGTGCCTCTGATACCAAGTGTGTTTCTTTGGCCCCTGCTGCTCTTGTTTGGGCAGCTCATAGCCATGCTGTCCTTGGTGGCATGAGGGTCCTATCAGGAGATGAGATCGTGTGATTTGGTAGCGCTTCTGAGAGCTTCTGATATGCTAAGCACCACGGCAGTCATCTTCATGCATGATGTCATTTATTCTTCCCAACAAATCTCTGAGGGAGATACAATTCTCATTCAACAGATGAGGAAACTGAAGTTAGGAGTTTAGTCATTTCATCTTTATTTTGGGGCAGTGGAGTGGGAAGGAGCTTGTTTGGACTCGAGCCTCTTTCTTTGACAACAAAAAGGTGAGAAGCTAAATCTTTTTTTAGATGAGAAGGATCCTTAGCTTTTGAACACAAATATAATTCTAATAATAGATTTAGAATAACATTTGTGTTTTACATCAAAAGTATACTAATTTAGTAGTTCCTGTGCATCTGATATTGTGGCGTGTTTCTTGTAAGTGGTATTTTATAGATAACTAAAGCTTACTCTTTAAGTGCCAAAACATATGTATTTATTTTAATTTAAGTGCTGTTTAGAAAGCTGTCTTTGGGTCATCCCCGCGCACCGGCCCCAAGCATCCTGTATCCTTTATTTTATCATTACAGTCAGCATCTACTAGCAACTTGAAATCTAGCAGATTCTTCTAACAATAATTAAGGAAATATTTATTTTTTGAAAAAAAAAAAGCTATCTTTGTAAATTGGTAGCACATACCTAT
This sequence comes from Redunca redunca, assembly GCA_006410935.1. Classification (NCBI taxonomy): domain Eukaryota; kingdom Metazoa; phylum Chordata; class Mammalia; order Artiodactyla; family Bovidae; genus Redunca; species Redunca redunca. The sequence continues at coordinate 278,583 of SJYQ01001003.1, forward strand.
CTAGGGAGGTATTGATGAGGGAGGTGGACATCAGAGCAGGGCAGTGGCTCCCATAAATGGAGAAGTAAGGATATTAATCTTCTGACTTTTCATGAGCTTTTAAAACTGTATAACTTGGGCTTGGTACAGTTTGACTGTTTGGTGTACAGAATATATTACTTTATCCCAGAAAGCTTCTATATCCAGAGGATCAAAAATATTTTCATGATTTCGTGTCAAACATTGATGTATTTTCAATATCATGAAAAAATATTAACTTTGAGAAGTCTCGCCTTTGGAGAGAAGTCCACACGGAGAGTAAGAATTTAGCACAGTTGCTGTCCAGTGCATTTGCTGTTTGTATCACTTCCTTGTGCCCTGTTCTGTGGACAGTATGTGATGGACTGGGTGAGTGACCTGACTCAGCACAGGCTCTGGAGGAAAGATGGAGAAATCTCCTTATTTTATTCACCATCACTTTCATCATCCCTATTAAATAACAGTGTTCCCTCCCAATAAGGCTCTGTACAATCATTAGGCTCTTTATTCATGTGAGNCAGAGCAGAAACTGAGGAACTGGCCTGGTTCTTTGCTTTCTGCATTCCACCAGGCTAAGCTGGGATTTGAACCCGTGCCTCTGATACCAAGTGTGTTTCTTTGGCTCCCGCTGCTCTTGTTCGGGCAGCTCATAGCCGTGCTGTCCTCGGTGGCGTGAGGGTCCTATCAGGAGATGAGATCGTGTGATTTGGTAGCACTTCTGAGAGCTTATGATATGCTAAGCACCACGGCAGTCATCTTCATGCATGATGTCATTTATTCTTCCCAACAAATCTCTGAGGGAGATACAATTCTCATTCAACAGATGAGGAAACTGAAGTTAGGAGTTTAGTCATTTCATCTTTATTTTGGGGCAGTGGAGTGGGAAGGAGCTTGTTTGGACTCGAGCCTGTCTTTCTTTGACAACAAAAAGGTGAGAAGCTAAATCTTTTTTTAGATGAGAAGGATCCTTAGCTTTTGGACACACATATATTCTAATAATAGATTTAGAATAACATTTGTGTTTTACATCAAAAGTATACTAATTTAGTAGTTCCTGTGCATCTGATATTGTGGCGTGTTTCTTGTAAGTGGTATTTATAGATAACTAAAGCTTACTCTTTAAGTGCCAAAACATATGTATTTATTTTAATTTAAGTGCTGTTTAGAAAGCTGTCTTTGGGTCATCCCCGTGCACCGGCCCCAAGCATCCTGTATCCTTTATTTTTATCATTACAGTCAGCATCTACTAGCAACTTGAAATCTAGCAGATTCTTCTAACAATAATTAAGGAAATATTTATTTTTTGAAAAAAAAAAAAAGCTATCTTTGTAAATTGGTAGCACATACCTATCTAGGGAGGTATTGATGAGGGAGGTGGACATCAGAGCAGGGCAGTGGCTCCCATAAATGGAGAAGTAAGGATATTAATCTTCTGACTTTTCATGAGCTTTTAAAACTGTATAACTTGGGCTTGGTACAGTTTGACTGTTTGGTGTACAGAATATATTACTTTATCCCAGAAAGCTTCTATATCCAGAGGATCAAAAATATTTTCATGATTTCGTGTCAAACATTGATGTATTTTCAATATCATGAAAAAATATTAACTTTGAGAAGTCTCGCCTTTGGAGAGAAGTCCACACGGAGAGTAAGAATTTAGCACAGTTGCTGTCCAGTGCATTTGCTGTTTGTATCACTTCCTTGTGCCCTGTTCTGTGGACAGTATGTGATGGACTGGGTGAGTGACCTGACTCAGCACAGGCTCTGGAGGAAAGATGGAGAAATCTCCTTATTTTATTCACCATCACTTTCATCATCCCTATTAAATAACAGTGTTCCCTCCCAATAAGGCTCTGTACAATCATTAGGCTCTTTATTCATGTGAGTTTACATATGCAAGAACAACTGCACAGTATCCCTAGGTCTTCCTATAGAAAGAAATGCATCAGAAGTTGCAAAAATGTGCTGTGCTGTGCTGAGTCACTTCAGTCATGTCCGACTCTTTGCAACCCTATGTCCCGCCAGGCTCCTCTTTGCCCATGGGATTATTCAGGCAAATACTAGAGTGGGTTGCCATGCCCTCCTCCAGGGGATCGTCGCAACCCAGGGATCAAACCCAGGTCTCCTATGTCTCCTGCATGGGCAGGCATGTTCTTTACCACTAGCACCACCTGGGAAGCCTGCAAATATGTGTCAGCAACTGTAAGTCTTACAGCTTTTCTCAGACACTGAAAGATACTAGAGGAACACCTTCTCTCAACCAGCCGTCAATATTTTGAAGAGGAGGAAGCTTTGGAGAGGTCCTCTCTAGAGACAGCTAAAGCTGACAGCACTCTAGCCAGCACTGTCCTGCGAGCGAAACATGGTGGAGATGCTCTGTGCTGTCCACGCGCTTCCCTGAGCTCCGTGCCCACTCTGGGAGGCCCCGGTCGTGGCCGGCTACTGAATGGCCCCTTAGCACGGGGCTAGTGTGACTCAGGAAATGCATCTTAAATTCCATTTAATCTTAATTAATCACTGAAATTGAAATGCATTTCTGAAATGAGTCAAGGATGCGCTAGTACCCTTCATAGTGGATAGCTTAAGGACTTTGGGTTAGAATCTGATGAATATCAGTTGAACTATTGAGGTTAAAAACCTAGGTTTCATGGTGAGAGGTGACAAGGGTAGGTTATTCCAATTCTACATCCTTAATGTGAGTTGCTCAGTAAATGAGAGTTGCTATTATTATAAATATTATTAACATTAACATTTATTCAGTAATTTTTTGAGCACTGACTACCTGCCAGATTTCGTTCTTGGTGTTGAGGATATAATCAGATAAAATCCTTCCCTTAGTGGCGCTAAGCCTCTAGTGAAGAATTATTGAATTAAATTCTAGCTAGATGATTTCATGAGGTGGAAGTTGGCTCATGACGCACTGACATGGACACAGAGGATGTGTGTGTTTCATTTTCCTGTGGTTTGATCTTATGTTCCCCTCAACCCATCTGAGAGGATGGGGGAGAGGATGGGTTTAAGTACTTAATTGCATTCTACTCAGCAATTTTGTCTTAGTCCAATAGATTTTTGAGTGTTTTTGTGAAAGAGGAGCTGAACCAAACTTCTTGAGGTAAGGATGTCGAGCGGTTTTGTGTTTCTGCCCTTCGGCCCCTGAGCTCTCTGAGATGGGCTCTGCCTGCCTGGGGAGCAGTCTGGCCGATGGGACCTGAGATGCTCGGCAGCAGTGGGGTCTGGGCTCTGCCTTCAGCCCCCCGTGCTGTTCTCTGGCTGGAGCCAGCCTCCGTTGCAGGGGTGTCTCGTGGCTGCCCGGTCACCGCGTGCCCTGCTGGTCCGTGTGCCCAGACGGCATCTGCAGCTGGTGGGCCTGGCGGCCCGGCCCTCCCGCAGCTTGGTCGGGGCCCAGCTACTCTCTCTGCTAACCTGGCCGTGCTTCTGCTGCTGGATCTCATAACCTCCCTGGGATGAACTGGGCTGGACCATCTGCCCAGGGCCGCTCTGTCCTCCACACGGTCACTCCTGCTAATCTAATCCTTCTCTTCCCCAACCTGTGCACCCTCTCGGCTTCTCTTCCAAGCCACAGGGAATCCCCAGCTGGCTGGGAGAGCTCAACCCAGCATCTCCTCTGCCTGCCCACCCCGAGCTGCTCATCAGCTTCAGGTTGTCATCATCCACGTGGGGTCGGAATGGGGCAGTCCGGGAGCCCACCTCCTCTCACAGTCCTGGGTCTACTGGGTCCCTCTGTCTTTGACTTTCCTTTCCATTTATGTGGCACTTTCTCTTCTGGGAAAAAAAAAGAATAGCAGAGAGCTTTAGCACTGTGATGTCTTTCCTGTCTTTCCCTGAACTGTAGCAGTGGCTGCTGCTTTTCTCAAAACTCCCTCCCTCGACCCAGCCCCAGTTTCTTCTCTGTCTGAGGTTCTCAATAGTAGCTACACCATCCTGGGGAGTGGGAAGGGTTATGTTGGGGGTATTTTGTGGTTGGGATACCATGATGTCTGGGGGACTCTGTGAGCATTTAATCCAGGGATGCTGAACATCTCAAAGCATGAGAACCTTATCCTGCAATATACACCTTCTGTGTCTGTATGACCTTCAAATGTCCTTCCAGAAATTGTCATAAGAAGCCTGCTTAAAATTATCTGAGCCTACATTATAACTTTCTTACACACACACACACACTCACATATAAAGTATCTGGATTCAGTTGTCCAAAAATGTAACAACCAAACAAATTGAAAGAGTCTTCCTTTGTTTGTAAATTTGCACACATCACCGAGAGCAATGCCTGCTGGCATTTCAGCTGCGGGTGAGCACACAGGTGCTGTCAGAAGGGCTGTCGCATCCCTGGTGATACTGCGTACCAGTGTACACATCTGCCTGCCTCGTATGCCTTCTAGTGAAATTGTGTCTGAGTGCTTCCATGTGAAAACATGTATTACGTCTTTATCATTTACTTTTGCTTATCCTTTACCTTACTGTTAGAGAATTATTATTGATTTTTAAACTTCTGTTTGTAGATAGATTATATTTTCTGGGGCTCTCCCTTCAGGATATTTTATGCAATTTTTTTTAAAGTGTGCCTTCAGTCTATCCTGCTTCTTTTCCGTGACCTCTGCCTCATGGCTCAATCCTGAGTGTGGAAGAAAGTGATTATCTTCTAAAATATGGGGAGGAGGGAGGTCTTCACCTAAGTCTTCACATAAGATACTAAGGAGTATGAAATATAGCTCAAAACAGGATAAATGCAATTACAGGGGAAAAAAGATACGTAGAAATAGACAATGCAATAAAGTAAACCCAATGAAAAGCACAAGTAATTTCCAATTAATTCTTACTTAGTTTTCGTTTCTCGTGATTCTCACTAACTCCAGTTTAGGTTGTGATGAAATCATTCTGCCACTACTCTGTTAGTATCATTGTAGATTAATAAAATTATTTGGGAAAGCAATTTGGCCATATAATCTAGAATCATTACAGTGTGCTTTCTTATTGATCTGGTAATTCTTTTCCTGAAAATTTAAGCTAAGCCAAGCAAAAGGGAAGAAATAAACTAGACAAATGGTGTTCCTTGCACTGTAAAAGTGACCGAAATAGCAAAGGACATGTGGAAGTGTTAATAAATGTAAAGGGATAACAATCGGGGAATAAGCATAACGCAGTCATATGTAGTATAGAAATATGATTGCAACAGTGTACTCATTTGTTCTCCATTCAGCCAATATTTATTTAGTACATACTAGTGAACAGCATTGTATTAGGTGCTGGGACTATTTTGAGGAAGATATAAGAGAAAGGAAAGGAAGTAACGTGTATCGGGGGAGTAGGTTTTTATTATTTTTTTTTTTTTTGGTTGACTGAATCACCTTTTTTTTTTTTTTTTAATAGTACTTTTATTTATTTATTTTTTTTTTACATGTTTCAATGCCATTCTCCCATCTCATCCCACTTCTCCCTCTCTCTCTCCCCCAGAGTCCAAAAGTTCACTCTATAGATCTGAGTCTCTTTTGTTTTCTCGCATACAGGGTCATCATCCCCATCTTTCTAAATTCCATATATATGCGTTAGTATACTGTATTGGTGTTTTTCTTTCTGGCTTGCTTCACTCTGTATAATCGGCTCCAGTTTCATCCATCTCCTTAGAACTGATTCAGAACACCCTCAGCTCAGTAAATGTGAGTTCACAAAGAACAACCTATAACCTGTTCTAATCTGAACTCTTTGGCAAACCACCTGGGCAAGTCACTTCTTCTCAGGCCGAGTTCTCATCTGTAAGGTGGAGAGTTTGACTTCTGGAATTCAGGGGTCATCTCATTTGCTGATTCTGCCAATGCCTTAAATAGGCACTTGATTCTTTCTTCTCCATCACTGCAGATGGTCCTTGCCAGTTAGTTACCAACACCACTAGTGTGAAATGGTCAGGGTTTTTTTGTTTGTTTTTTGTGGTGTTTTTTCCTCCCCAAATATTAGCAGTTAATATGTTATTCACATTCTAACTTAGCAGTTACTATGGATTATTGCATGTTGTAATAGATCCTAAGAATAGGGCTTCCTCACCATGGACTTTTTTGGGGCATTGAAATTGCATGTGAACATCTTGAGACCTTTGAAACCACAATGGGTTACCCTGTTTCCCTCAGCACTATCGCGTTTTGCTCATGGTTATTTTTTATGTGAATATTTCCCAGCTGAACAATTTTATATTTGGATGAAGCTAAGGAGACAGTTGATGTGACTCCTCTATTAAATCTGAAAGGATAAATAACAGACAAACCTTTGCTCAGTTGATGAGTAATTTTACACAGGGCGATTTTATCTTACATGTTTTTCCATGGGAAAAATTTAAACAAGGCTTGTGATTCAAAAAGTCACAAAATGCATGGCAAAGTGCCCTTTGGTTTGAACCTCTAGGCTGGTAAAATATGGAGAGCTAAGTTTTGCCTTTTGGAGAAAGGGGAGATGCATGGGCCTTTTGTTTCCAGAAATGTTGTTCCTTTTTTCCTATTTTATAACCATGCCTTTTCTAAGGCAGTTCCACCCTTTTGTACTT
>SJYQ01001003.1:289633-411175 GCA_006410935.1 Redunca redunca
TATGTTGGTGTTGTAATCAGCAGCCTTACTGAATTATCTTATTTCTAACAGTCTGTCTGCAGATTTTCTTGAATATTTGAATTGAGAATGATACTGTCATGGACTCAATGTTTGTGCCTCACTTCCTAAGTTTATATGATGAAATCCTAACCCTCAACATGAGGACATTAGAAAGGGGCCCCTTTGGAAGCCAATTAGGTCATGAGGGTGGAGCCCCCACGAATGGATTGGACCTAGACAGTTCTGTTGTACACCTTTTTTCCTGTTTTTCTATTAATTTCTGCTTATGTCTGTATTTCTTTTCACTTTCTTTAATTTATCCCATTATTTCTTTTCCCTAAATTTCTGAGTTTAAAAACAAGTTCATTGATTTTTGAGTGTTTATTACTATTATATACATTTAAGCTGCAAATTTCCTTCTGAATACCTGTGAATTATTACATGTAGTATTTTTCATTCTTATATGAAATTTCTAGAATGATGCATTGGTCTATAAAATGTAACTTTTTTTTTTTTTACTTTTTGGCATTGTTTTTTCTTTGTTTAATCACTTTTTTTAAACTGATGTATAGTTGATTTACAATGTTGTTTTAATTTCTGCTGTCTAGCAAAGTGACTTATTTATATATGCATTCTGTTTTTAATATTATTTTCCATTATGGTTTAATCTTAGGATATTGAACATAATTCTCCATGCAGTACAGCAGGACCTTGTTATTTATCCATTTTATATATAAAAGCTTACATCTGCTAACCCGAATATCCCACTCCACCCCTCCTCTAACCCACACCCCCTTGGCAACCACTGGTCTATTCTCTCTGTCCGTGACTTTATTTCAAGTAGGTTGTTTTGGTCACACTCTAGATTCCACACGTAAGTGATACCATGTGGTGTTTGTCTTGTTCTGACTTACTTCACTTAGTCTGGTAATCTCTAGTTGCATCCACGTTGCTGCAGGTGGCATTACTTCATTCTTTTTTATGGGTGACTAGTGTTCCATTGGGGGGAAGGCGATGGCATCCCACTCCAGTACTCTTGCCTGGAAAATCCCATGGATGGAGGAGCCTGGTGGGCTGCAGTCCATGGGGTCGCTGAGAGTTGGACACGACTGAGTGACTTCACTTTCACTTTTCACTTTCATGCATTGGAGAAGGAAATGGCAACCCACTCCAGTGTTCTTGCCTGGAGAATCCCAGGGACGGGGGAGCCTGGTGGGCTGCCGTCTCTGGGGTTGCACAGAGTCGGACACGACTGAAGCGACTTAGCAGCAGCGGTATTCCATTGTGTATGTTAACAGGTACGGCATCTTCCTGATCCGTTCCTCTGTGGTTGTTCCCATGAGCAGGTTATGGTGCACAGTGCTGCTGTGGACATTGGGGTACATGTATCTTTTCAGTTTACAGTTTTGTCTGGATGTGTGCCCAAGAGTGGACTTGGTGGATCCTATGGTAGTTCTCTTTTTAGTTTCCTGAGGAACCTCCATACTGGTCTCCACGGTGGCTGCGCCAGTTTACATTCTCACTAACAGTGTAGGAGGGTCCCCTTCTCTCCATGCCTTCTCCAGCGCTTATTATTTGTAGGTGTTTAAATCATGGCCATCCTGACTGGTGTGACGTGATACCTCATTGTCATTTTGATTTGCATTTCTCTAATAATCAGTGATGTTGAGCATCTTTTCACGTCTCTATTGGCCATCTATATTTCTTTTTAGAGAAAGGTCTATTTAGGTCTTCTGCCCATTTTTCAGTTGGTTTGTTATTTTTTTTGTTGGTGGTGACTTGCATGCATGGTTCATATATTTTTGGAATTAAGCTCCTGTCATTTACATCATTTGCAAATAAAAAAGTTAACCATATCTTAAAATGTTTAAACATAAGGATATTTGTGCTCTTTTGATATTTATTTCTAATAACATTGCACTTTGAATTGAGTGCTAAATTTATTAGACTATATATTCTTCATATATGGGTAATTGTGGGAACTTAGCAAACTATTCAGTGTAAAATTTTTAAATAGTCTGTGTATACATGTAAAATGTAGATTTTTCTCAGTATATTGATATAATGTTCTACATATATGCACGACATCTAACTTTTCGAGTTGTTAAAATCCTCATTCTCACTGTGAACGTGCGCTCAAAATTACCTGTAAGTTCTAAGTTATATTAATCTTTATCAATGAATGGGTATATTTTATACAACATGAGTAGTTAACTAAACATCCTTTTGGTTTTTATGCACCTTTAATTTTGGAAGTTTTCCTTTCTTTTCAAACAAGTGTATTTTTTTTCTTAGTTATTTCTTCTTTGAGAATGGTTTTTACCTTCATTTTCAGCCTTTCAAGAATTATAAGCATTCTTAAAAATGGTCACAGATAATTTTAGTTTGATGATGACTAATTCTCTCTGTGGTTTCATTCAGTTGACTCTTCATTTAAAACAGTGGAGTCCTGTGTACTCTGGGGCCCTAGAATTTGCCTTCTAGAGAAGTTCTTAGGTTTATTTTGTTAATATTGAATCTTACACCACATGCACCATATGTCTGTCACACAATTATAGTATTTGCATTTTTCCTTCAAGATGTTTTTTTGTTTCTGAGGCCTTTGACTGAAAGTAACTTTCCTTGCTGCATTTAAGCATGGAGTTTTTATGGGACTTCCCTGGTGGTATAGTGGTTAAGACTTTGTGGGTTTGACCCCTCACTGGGGAACTGAGATCCCACATGCCTGCTTCCAAAATAGAACAGAAGCAGTATTTTAACAAATTCAATAAAGACTAAAAATGGCCCACATCAAAAAAAATAATAATAAAGTAAATAAAAGCAAAAGTGGAGTTTTTATAGTATTCCTTTTAGTGTCCAGGAGGACAGCCAGTTGAAAGCCTAGACTTTAATGGACCTTCAGCCATATGTCTCTTCCTTGCCTTTTATCCTAAGGATTTACATCTAGTGCAGCAATATCTGTTGTGTTTCTACAGTCTTCTGGGGATGATATCTCTATTTTTATAGTCCTCCTTTACTTCTGTCTTTGGGGGGCTCCTTTTTTTATACTTCTTAGAAACTCAACTTGTTTGCACATATCTACTTAAATTTATTTAAATCCCAGTATTCTTTACAAAAATTCCAATTCCTGAGGCTGTTGTTTTGATGTTTCTAAATAACTTGTTAGGTATCAATTCCATACCACATCCTTGAAAAGTAATATTTATACATATGTACCACAAGCTGATAGTCCGCTAGGCACTTCCATATGTCTGACTTTATTATATTCTAGAGGTCACCTGTGAAGGAGTATGTTTACATTATAAGTGAGAAACTTGGATTCAAAGAGGTTAAACAATTTGTATATAACCCCAGGAGGAGTGGAATCTTTCTCAGATGAACTCAAGTGTTCCATGCATTTTCCTATGTGACTAGTTCCTTTATAGCCTCTTTTTCTGTTGTATTGATAAACAGCCTCTAACGTGACTTAGAATGATATACTGTATTAGAGACACAAGTCCTCATGTGTATTTGCTGGATGTTCAGTTAGAGATATCTTGCATGATTGTATAATCTTGAGTATAAAGCCAGCCATGCTGTACAAATTTATTGCATGTCTGCCCTTTACTTTGCAAAAGTCATTTATTCCCATGAGGCATCAGATCCTACTGGTGAGCATGTCAAGTTGGAGGAGAAATCTTCAGGTGGCTTTTGGGATAGCAGTGAAGGTAGCTTCTCATTGCGAGTGGCCCCCAGTCCCGTGAGCATGGTGCTCTGAGGCATCAGAGCCCGCAGTGTGCGCTTTTGTACGTGTCTGCTTCAACTCGTTTAGAATCACTGTCTGATGACATCAATTAGTCAGACCCAGAGAGAGAAGAAAAATTTAAAAAATAAAGTTTCTCTGAGGTCAACATGTGTCCTCCAAATGAACAAAGGTCTGTTTATCTTTGCCTGCTTTTGAGCATTCTGTACCTGAGCTGTTATATCTAAGATGAAACAAACAAGATAACTGACAACATTCCATCGTGGAAGAGTGTGAAGCTTTCCTAAATCTGCAACAACAATCAGAAACTCACTAGTGTAGATTCCATGCCTTTGCCCTCAGTCCTGGGAGCAGGTGGGGAAGGGGCACTGGCTTTCAAAGGCAGAGACTGATTTGGGTTTCAGTTCAAGCCTTGCCACTTTCTAGTCTTGATTTCCTCATCTGCTAAATTGATCCAATAAGACAAATCTCATTGGATATTTGTAAGGATGAAATTAGTTACCACATGCCTGGATTGCAAAAAACACTCGTAAAAAATGTCACCACCGTTTATATAAATCACCAGTCTAGCAAAGTCTGTTCTGATTTTTTTCTTGCTCTTGCTTTCTCCCAGCTGCCTGACATTTTCAAATTTGTCCTGTAACTAAATATTTTCATTCAAATCACTTTCCCGAGACTCATGGTAACATGCATCCTAATTCATTGTTTGGGTAGTCCAGTCTCCAGTTATTTCTGAGCTTAGAAAAAATAGAATGTGCTACTTGGAAAAAAAGAGATTGATATTTCTTGGACTGGTGTGTGCAAATCAAGGACCAACAAGAAAATGGCAAGACAAGACTGCTCATATTCAAGACTCTCTTGGTTGTATGAACTCAAAATACAGCTTAGACTTGCTAAAGCTCAATGGGTTTTCTTAGCTCCTAGTTAAGCTCTAAAGAAGTAGATGGGTCTCCAGTCATGGCAATATCCTCTTTATCTTTCTCCATCTTTTTCATATGTTGTGTGAATTTTAATTTCAGAGAAATTCTCCTCCCAGGTAACAAAGGTGGCCCCAGAAAGCTCCAGGATTACTCCTTTACAGCCTTGGATGTAAGAAAAAGAGAGACAGAGGCAGACCCCTTTCCCTTCAACAGCCACATCCATCCAAGAAAATATTTTGACTAGCTTTGCTCTGCTTGAATCTTGAACTCACCCCTGAGGTCCATGACTTGGGAAAAGAGTTACATCGGCTAGTCAGGGTCATACACCCAGTTAGTGGCAGTGGAGATCAGGCTTCAAACGCTAGAATGACAGATGGGCAATTTATACAAGGAAAAAGGTGTTACATTTCCAGAAGAGAGGCAGGGTGCTGAGAAGTCAAAACAACAGATGTCAACTACAAAATTTTCTGCTTTCACATGGGTGCAGTGACTTCGGGAGTCTCATCATTTCATAAATTTAAGGTACTGGTGCTTTAATTATTTCTAGAATGTAAATTTTAGACCAGCCCCATCTAAGCTGAGTAAAAGTAATATAATTATTTTATAGACATTGCAAATTCAGGGGAAAATAAGAAAGAGTCATGTCCAACAATACCATGGGAAATACCCAGATACCTCTATGGATTCAATTATGGACCATCGTGACTTTCTTACTTACTTAAAGAGAAAAAAATCTCCTTTTGTGCAGTTTCTTTTATGTGGATTACTTTTTTTTTTCTTTTTTTCCCATTTTGGAAGTAAGTTCTCTCTTGACCTGCAAGGCTAAGTTTTAAAATCAAACTTCCCCTGGCTTTTTTAACTGGAGCCTATTATACAGAGTGAAGTAAGCCAGAAAGAAAAAAAAAACAATACAGTATACTAACGCATATATATGGAATTTAGAAAGATGGTAACGATAACCCTGTATGTGAGACAGCAAAAGAGACACAGATGTATAGAACAGTCTTTTGGACTCTGTGGGAGAGGGCGAGGGTGGGATGATTTGGGAGAATGGCATTGAAACATGTATAATATCATATATGAAACAAATAGCCAGTCCAGGTTCGATGCAGGATACTGGATGCTTGGGGCTGGTGCACTGAGATGAGCCAGAGGGATGGTATGGGGAGGGAGGAGAGAGGTGGGGTTCAGGATGGGGAACACGTGTATACCTGTGGCGGATTCATGTTGATGTGTGGCAAAACCAATACAATATTGTAATTAACATCCATTTAAAATAAATAAATTTATTTTTTTAAAAAAAGAAAATCTTCTTGTTTTTCAACAGATGAATATAATTTATTCTGTACTCCTGGATTGATTAAAATTTTCAACTCTGAGAGAAATAATTGAATGAATAGACAAGCCACAGACTGGAAGAAAATGTTTGCAAAAGACACATGTGATAACGGATGGTAATTCAAAATATAAAAAGGACATTTAAAACTGAACAGTAAAAAAACTCAATTATTAATAAAAATTGGCTAACTCAATTATTAATAAGTATTGGCTAAAGACCTTAACAGTTCACCAAAGAATATACAAAGATGACAAATAAGCATACGAAAAAACTGCACATCGTATGTCATCAGGAAATGCAAATTATAACGATAGTGCAATACCACAGCAAACCTACTAGAATATTGAAAATTCAAAATACTAACAACACTAGATGCTGGTGAGAATGAGGGATAACAGGAACTCTCTCATTGCTGGTGGGAATGCAAAATTCTGTTCTCATAAATGCTCCAGTTTGTACAACTTTAGAACAGTATGCGAGGGTTATAGATTTTATCTATGGTCAGCCCTTGAACAACCCATTTGTTTGAATTTGCAAGGTCCTCTTATATGCAGATACCTTTCAGTAGTATTTGCTACATGCTCCCTTGTGGGTTGAACTCATGGATTTGGAACTGCAAATACTGAGGAAGCTCAGATATGGAAGAACGGTGGGTGTAGAGCACTGACTATAAAGTATATATGTTTGTTTATTGAAAGGACTCGTGACAATTAAGTCTGTTTTAAAGAGAAGAGAAGTTGTTTCAGTCACATGTAGTTTTCACATAGAAGCTGATAGACTTGAAATGAGGATTTGGTTGAGTGGCTCCCCCCAAAGTCTTGAACCATTAATTTAAAACATGGGTGCTTGGAAGCAACTGCGTTTTGAGCAACAGAGCCATGTGATGCTTTGTTAACATTTAGGGCTTGGTGAGAGTGGGGAGGCAAGGAGGTAAGAGTCCCATTCACCATCAGAAGTAGATGACAGGTTTTCTACTAACACTGCTGAAAATAAACAAACAGAGGCAAGTCGTAACATGTTTCTAATCAAAGTACGTAGTATAAAGCCAGCTGTGGCTTTTATTTCAAAAGAAAAGCGGTTGCTGAGCATTAGAACATTTTAGTGGTGGCCATGTTTCAAGGATATGAAGCCATTCCGCCTAGGCTTCTCATTTGTTCAAAGGAGCCAATGTCTTTCACAAAAGGTTTTTTAATTTCTTTTTAATTTTTAAATTGGGGTATAGCTGCTTCACAGTGTTGTGCTAGTTTCTCCTGTGCAGTGCAGTGGATCACCAAGGTAGCATCCAGTCATCCCCTCCCTCTTGAGCCTCCACCCACCCTGCCCCCCATCCACCCCTCTAGGTCATCAGAGCACCAATGATCGCCCTGTGCGATGCGGCAGGTCCCCACTCACCGTCTGTTTTACACGGGGGAGCATACATATGCCATTCCCAGTCTCTCAGCTCATCCCACCCATGCCCCCCTGTCCACACATCCATTCCCCACATTTGCGTCTCTATTCCTGCCCTAAAAATAGGTTCATCTGTGTAATTTTTCTAGATTCCACATATATGCATTAATATATGATACTTGTTTTTCTCTTTCCGACTTACTTTATTCTCTGTGACAATTTCTAGATCCATCCGCATCTCTACGAATGAAGCAGTTTCACTCCTTTTTATGGCTGAGTGATATCCCATTGTATATATGTACCGCATCCTCTTTATCCGTTCATCTGTCAGTGCTGTTGGTTGCTTCCATGTCCTGGCTATTGTAAATAGTGCTGCAGGGAACACTGGAGTGCATGTATCTTTTTGAATTATGGTTTTCTCCAGGTATATGCTCAGTAGTAAGCTTGCTGGGTCCATGGTGTGGAGAAAGGGAACCCTCTTCCACTCTTGGTAGGAATATAGATTGATATAGCTACTATGAAGAACAAAACCTCGTAAGAGGTTTTGATATGTCCTCAGCTCAGTTCAGTTCAGTCACTAAGTCGTGTCCGACTCTGCGACCCCATGAATTGCAGCACGCCAGGCCTCCCTGTCCATCACCAACACCCAGAGTTTACCCAAACTCATGTCCATCGAGTCAGTGATGCCATCCAGCCATCTCATCCTCTGTTGTCCTCTTCTCCTCCTGCCCCCAATCCCTCCCAGCTCTTTTCCAATGAGTCAACTCTTCACATGAGGTGGCCAAAGTATTGGAGTTTCAGCTTCAGCATCAGTCCTTCCAATGAACAACCAGGGCTGATCTCCTTCAGAATGGACTGGTTGGATCTCCTTGCAGTCCAAGGAACTTCAAGAGTCTTCTCCAACTTCACAGTTCAAAAGCAACAATTCATCGGCACTCAGCTTTCTTCACAGTCCAACTCTCACATCCATACATGACCGCTGGAAAACCATAGCCTTGACTAGATGGAAAAGGCAGAGGAGCCAGAGATCGAATTGCCAGCTTCCGCTGGATCATGGAAAAAGCAAGAGAGTTCCAGAAAAACATCTATTTCTGCTTTATTGACTATGCCAAAGCCTTTGACTATATGGATCGCAGTAAACTGTGGAAAATTCTGAAAGAGATGGGAATACCAGACAGATGTAACCTGCCTGGTTAGATGTAACCTGCCTCTTGAGAAATCTATGTGCAGGCCAGGAAGCAACAGTTAGAACTGGACATGAAACAACAGACTGGTTCCAAATAGGAAAAGGAGTATGTCAGGGCTGTATATTGTCACCCTGCTTATTTAACTTATATGCAGAGTACATCATGAGAAACACTGGGCTGGAAGAAACACAAGCTGGAATCAAGATTGCCGGGAGAAATCTCAATAACCTCAGACACGCAGATGACACCACTCCTGTGGCAGAAAGTGGAGAGGAACTAAAAAGCCTCCTGATGAAAGTAAAAGAGGAGAGTGAAAAAGTTGGCCTAAAGCTCAACATTCAGAAAACGAAGATCATGGCACCCAGTCCCATCAATCCTGGCAATCTTGATTCCAGTTTGTGCCCAAAACCTATCAAATAAGCTTGGTGGGAGTCATCTCTCTCCCATAGTGATGATGGGTGCTGAACACCACCCTGACTGACAGGAGGCTCGACCTGCTCAGAATAAGAGGGAGATCCGCTCTGAGCATCGTGTCTCTACTCATGTATATCCATGCAGAGTGAACTGATCGATTGAATATGATCTTCAGTACTCCATCTCATCTATGGTAAATGCAGCTCATCTGAACAATTTTTTTTTCTATCTAGAATCCCATTGTTACTCTTTTGATCATGGAAGCGTATTCCCCGGATTTTATGAGTGCAATCCATATATTAGATTCATGAGCAGTGAATTTAGGGAGGGAACTTTGTTTAACTTCTGGCTTCTCAAGTTGAAATGTAGAATCTGCTTCTTGCCTGTTAGCCTTCACCCAACAAGTATTGGACACGCTCTCCTGGCAGTAATTGTGGCCAGGCAGGATAATCTGCATCTCTCTGTGAAACTGGGCCCTGTCATCATGAAATGTTTGCACGCTGTCCCCGCTGTACTTAGAGTGGTACCTGAAACAAAGGTGGAACCCGTGGAGGAAGAAGGAATCAGCTCTGAGCACCGTGGAGCCACACCCTGGGCGCTGTTCAGACCCGGCCCCTGCCACGTGTGGAATTTACTAGCTCTGGAGTGCATCTGTCTTTTTATTTTTAGGTTAAAAATAACCTTATTTTTTAGATTATAAAGCTTACCACAGAAAATAGTAAACTTTAAAATATAAAAAAGTTGAAAGTCACTTAATATTTCGGCATATTTCTTGTGCTACATATAAATGCAAATATGTAAATCTAAACATGTACACAGACATAAAATAACTATACACATGTATGCATGTATCATATATACACATTAGAGACAAATTCTACTGTGTTTTGTAATATATAAGATAAGCTGAAGGATTGAGAGTTTGTGTCCTGCATTTTTATTTTGCACACTGGTTCCACAATGTATCACCTGACCGTTGGACAAGTAACTTAACCTCTTAATGCCTTGTTTAATTTCTGATATGGGGATAATGTGAATACCATCTGCACAGCTGTTAGGAAGATCAGTTGAATATGTATGTGTGTACGTACACACACACACACACACACATGCGCACACACACGCACGCAAAGTACCTGGTAGCTGTTAATGTTATTGAAGTGTTCCCTATGATTATACTGTGGTCGCTTCAGAGTGATAAAAGATCCTTGTCCATAGATTTACTGGCTTTGCCGTATTTTTTTTAATTTAAATTGTTTTTTTTTGGAGGCTAATTACTTTACAATATTGTATTGGTTTTGCCATACATCAACATGAATCCTCCACAGGTGTACACGTGTTCCCCATCCTGAACCCCCCTTCCACCTCCCTCCCCATTCCATCCCTCTGGATCATCCCAGTGCACCAGCCCCGAGCACCCTGTATCATGCATCAAACCTGGACTGGTGATTCGTTTCTTATATTATACATGTTTCAATGTCATTCTCCTAAATCATCCCACCCTCTCCCTCTCCAAAGGTCCAAAAGACTGTTCTATACATCTGTGTCTCTTTTGCTGTCTCACATACAGGGTTATCATTACCATCTTTTTAAATTCCATATATATGCTTTAGTATACTGTATTGGTGTTTTTCTTTCTGGCTTACTTCACTCTGTATAATAGGCTCCAGTTTCATCCACCTCATTAGAACTGACTCAAATGTATTCTTTTTAATGGCTGATAATATTCCATCGCATATATGTACCACAGCTTTCTTATCCATTCATCTGCTGCTGGACATCTAGGTTGCTTCCATGTCCTGGCTATTATAAACAGTGCTGCAATGAACACAGATTTACTGGCTTTGCAGTATTTTTAAATGCTGTATGTAATTTATTCAATTCTTGGACATTCTGTCATTTCTGATTTTTCTATATCTATAATGCTTTGATGGCCACACTTGACCTCAAAGCCTTTGCTTAGCTTTGTTCCTCTTTGTTTTATAACTCTGAATTATTCTTTTGAGGATAAAAGACTGTAATACAAGAAAAATAAAAAGTATGCTATTGAAATGAAGTTCATTAGGAATAATTACAGGGTGTTTCTTCCAGGAAGGAAAAGCAGAACAGACATGAGATATAGTCAGACCAGCTTGGCAGGGAAGGCTTAGCATATCAGGGCGTACCTGAGACCAAAGGCAGGTTATTACTATGGCACTGAAATTACAAAATGAAGTCTATTGTGAAATCAAAAATAACACTGGTAGTGATGAGACAGTCTTCCCTCTTGTCTCTGTTTTAGTCAGGTGTGTATGAGCACTGGTATGTGTGTTTGTCAGCTCCTTAGATATTCCATATATTATGACAAAAATGGTACAGCTAAATGTTTTAGTGGATACAATACAAATATTCATTAAAGTATCCAACATTTATTTCGTACTGTCTGTGTATTAGACACTCAGAGAAGTAGAAAATGAAGACATAGTCCTACCTTTAAGGAACTCATAATTAGTTACAATAAAATATGATTTTCACTAGAGTAAAAGTATTTTTTAACCAAAGTTTATAGGGTAAGGGAGTAAAGGTCCGCTCCTTGTCTGGGGAGAGATAAGGAAGAATGAGTGGATAGAAGCCAAAGAGAAGGCTCGTGAAAGCTACCTTCTGTTTCCACTCATGGGATCTGTACTCCTGGAACAATACAGTTTATAGAGTGTATGGTTTGGCAGCAGCTTCAGGCTACCTTTTGGCCACAAAATTAACCTTAAAAAGAGTGACCTCATCAGAGCTTGGCAATCATGCCTGATAGTATGGGATATGTTTTGCTATGATGACAGATTAAACCTCAAATGTCAGTGGCTGAGCCTAAAAAAGGCCTCTTTCTCACACAAAGTCGAAAGCACATTTCTCCACATGGAGCTGCAGGGACCCGAGCTTCCTCCACCGTACGATGCTACTGTTTCAACACACCACAGCAGTTAGGAGGAAAGAGAGCACGAAGCATGAACATGACTGTTCTGAGTTCAGAGTCACGTCTGACTAGATCCTTCACAGCCATGCCTTATTGGCCAGAATGCAGTGGTTTACCGGACCGAACTGGAGAATCCCGGGGATGGGGGCTGCCGTCTGTGGGGCTGCACAGAGTGGGGCACGGCTGAAGCGACGCCGCCGCAGCAGCAGCGCACTGTGAGGCCCTGGAGATGCGTTCCTTCCGTATGCCCTAGAACAGAAATGATGTCATGGAATTTAGTGAAAACATAGCATTATCATTCCTCAACGTGACGTTCAGATCCGCATGCCATGGTCCAGCCTCCACCGACTCCCAGCAGTGGGCCTCTCCCAATTTTGATGTATGAGGAAGGAGACCACCAAAGTGCTGAAGTCAGGTTGCAGCTTTATGATATTTATGAGATGTGAAATCAGCTGCTAGGTAATATATTTTTAGAGTTTTACAAAATATAACTATCACTGTGACTCTTTAAACAGTGATAGATCAAATCTGTGTACTTGATTATTTTGAAGTCTCATCCTCCACTCTTTGGAGGAGTTTTCCCTACTCAGGCAATGGAAATCCCATTCTGCTAATCATTCAAAAATCTTCAGGGCATCCACGGGTTCCTTTCTTTTTTTCTTGTACTCCATATCAAATCTCTAAGCAAATTCTGTTGGCTTTACTTCCCTAATATATTCCACATCAGACCACTTCTCCCTTCTCTGTTGCTGCCAGTTTGCCCAGAACTCTGGGTGTCCTGCATCACCAAGACAGGCTCCTGTCCCCCTGCTGCCACCCTGGCCTCCGTCAGCTGTCTGTTACTCTGTGACACCTTATCCCCAAACTTAGTGCTCTAAAACAGACATCTATCATCTCACTGTCTCTCTGGGTCAGGAATTCAGGAGTGGCAAAGCTGGAGCCACTGTGTATTTTATGACCTAGCCTTGGAGGTCACACACCATCACCTCCAAAACATCCCATGGTTTACATGAGTCAGCCCACCTCGTGGTGGGAGGGGACCACAGAGAGCTTGAAAGCGGTCAACCCTGAGTATCCGCTGGGGGTACTGGTTCCAGGACCCCCTCCCCATTCCAAAATCTGCAAATGCGCCAATCTCTTACATAAGGTGGCCCTCCACCTCCCTGGAGCAATGTGATCACTGGTCAGTTGAATCCACAGGCGGAAAACCCATGGATATGGGGGGCTGGCTGAATGTACTTGAAAAGGGGGAGACTGAGGCCATCTTGGGGCTCACCACTATGGTCCCTGTGGTCCATTCTCTACCTAGCCATCAGGGCAGCCTTTTGAAATACATAATCCAGCTTGTGTCCTTTCTCTGTTGAAAACTTCTCAATGGTTTCCCATTTCTTTCAGCATAAAGTGAAGCTTCTGAAAGGCCCACTATCAGCTCCTGGTCTTTCCCTCTCTCTCTTTCCCCCTTTCTATATACCATAGCCACACTGGCTTCCTTGCTGCTAGAACATTCGGTGGGATGGCAGTCTCACCAAAACCACACTTTTTCTTGGGTGGAACTCAAACCCAGCCAACACTCAGACTGGAGCTTGACCCCATGGGCCGGGAGTTGAAAGCACTTCAGATTTCGGACTTGAACCCACTGTCTTTTGATTGAAACTACTCACCTGGTCTCAGGACTTACTGAAGCTCAGATCCTTTAGTCTCAAGAAGAAAGAATTTCAGCAAAGCAGCAGGAAAAGTCTTGGTTTATTAGCATAGGACACTTTGTGAGAGATTCAAGCATAGCTCTGAGAACACAGAGGGCTACATTTTTATAATCAAAGACAAGTGGAGAGGGAAGAAGACCACCTTCTTCCTCATTTGGGGGTCTATGTCCAGACTTACATGGTTATCTCCTCCTTTGTCCTGTTTGGTCTAACCAGGGCTGTCATGCTGCGGCTGCTGCTAAGTCACTTCAGTCATGTCCGACTCTCTGCGGACATGCCACCAGGCTCCCCCGTCCCTGGGATTCTCCAGGCAAGAACACTGGAGTGGGCCGCCATTTCCTTCTCCAACGCATGAAAGTGAAAAGTCAAAGTGAAGTCGCTCGGCCGTGTCCAACTCTCAGCAACCCTCCATGGACTGCAGCGCATCAGGCTCCTCTGTCCATGGGATTCTCCAGGCGACAATGCTGGAGTGGGTGCCATTCCCTTCTCCAGAGGATCTTCCCAACCCAGGTGTCAAACCCAGCTCTCCTGCACTACAGGTGGATTCTTTAACATCTAAGCCACAAAGGTAGTGTGGACTATTGCTGCTGCTGCTGCTGCTAAGTCGCCTCAGTCATGTCCGACTCTGTGCGACCCCGTAGATGGCAGCCCACCAGGCCCCCCCGTCCCTGGGATTCTCCAGGCAAGAACATTGGAGTGGGTTGCCATTTCCTTCTCCAATGCATGTAAGTGCAAAGTGAAAGTGAAGTCAGTCATGTCCAACACTTTGCGACCCCATGGACTGCAGCCTACCAAACTCCTCCATCCATGGGATTTTCCAGGCAAGAGTACTGGAGTGGGGTGCCATTGCCTTCTCCAGTAGGTTATTGCTAGGTTGCTGGATTCTTTTCTTGAGTAGTCGTGAGCTTATATCAGTCTCCCACACTCCTTAAAGTTTCCTTTCTGTCTTAATCCCCTAGTGGGATTTCTACATGCTTGTGTGTATGCGTGTTCAGTCCTGTCCAACTCTGTGTGACCCCATGGGCTGTAGCCCACCAGGCTTCACTGTCCATGGGATCTCCCAGGCAAAAATACTGGACTGGGTAGCCATTTCCTTCTCCAGGACATCTTCCCAACCCAGGGCTCGAACCTGGGTCTCCTGTGTTACAGGTGGATTCTTTATTGTCTGAGCCACCAGGGAAGCCCTTGAAAGCACTACGTACATACATACATATATACAATAAGACACTCTGGGAAAGGCCAAACTATGGAGACGGTAAGAAACATCACTA
Organism: Redunca redunca; assembly: GCA_006410935.1. Classification (NCBI taxonomy): domain Eukaryota; kingdom Metazoa; phylum Chordata; class Mammalia; order Artiodactyla; family Bovidae; genus Redunca; species Redunca redunca. The sequence continues at coordinate 304,546 of SJYQ01001003.1, forward strand.
GTTGATAGAGGGCTGAGGGTGACAGTGGGGTAGGAATAAAAAGGAGGAACACTGAGGATTTTTAGGGCAATGAAAATGCTCTGTGTGAGACTACAATGATGAATGCATGAGAGCTGAGTCGCTTCAGTCATGTCCGACTCTGTGCAGCCCTATGCGGCGCTGTTGATCTGTCCACACGCACAGCACGCACAGCGCCCAGGTGAGCCTGGTGTAAACTGTAGAGTCTGGGTGATGACAGTGTGCCAGTGTAGGCTCACCAGTTGTAACAAACGTACCATCTGGTGGGGCATGCTGATGGTGGGGGAGGCTGTGCAGGTGTAGGGACCGGAGGTGTACGGAAAATCTCTGTATGTTGTCAACTTTTCTGTGAACCTAAAGCTGCTCAAAAAAAAAAATCTTTTTTTTTTTCTTTTTTTAAATCATGAGACAGAAACAAGTAAGCATAAAAAATGATTCAATGTTTGACTGCCTCTGGTTTAATCAAAGCCAGTTCCAGAAGGCCTAATCTCAGGCAAGGAGCTAAAAGTCGATAGGCCTTGAATATGGATTTTCACTCTTCTCTGTGTTCCTTTCGTTGAGACCACTCTTATTCCAGAGGCAGGGATCACAGCCTGGAGTTCTGTTTGGAATGTTGCTGTCTGACATACTTGCTTGGCTTATAAATTCACTAGGTGGTCAGAGCCTTTTTTTTCAATGAAACCAAATGCCTTTATGTCCTAGATCTCCTTATGTGGGAGGGATCTCTTGCGCTCTAATGTGATATCTGGTAAAAATCCAGAGTGTTTATGGATTTTGATTTTCCATGTCTTCTGAAGAAGGAATATGAATAGTGTAAAGAATCCTGAAAAGAATTTCGTGACTCTCAACCTGGAGTTTGATTTATACGCTAAACTTTTAGCATCTGCCAAGCTCTAAAGGTGTAACACAAATGCAATAATGCTTAAGAAACCTGCAGTAAAGCAAAAGGGCATGGGACCTGAATCTCCTATTGCCATAGAGAGGAAGGAAAGGAAATTGCGCCACTTGCCCTTTGGTCTTATCTCACTAATGGAAGTCACCCAGGGTCTCCCAATTAATAAAGGTGCTGCGCTAAGTGTGGGACACAGTGCGAGTTACCGAAACCGCACTGCTGTTTTTTCCTGAAAGCAGCACATGCATTTAGGAAACAAACGCAGGAGGGTTTAGGGCTCAGAGATGCTTTAACTTCATCTCTGATTCTAACCCTTCAGGCTCTAGGAGGCTGTGTAGTCTGCACAGGTCATCTCTGTGCTAGAGAGCGGTCTAGAGATGGGATTTCACGGTCATGGTTTGAGTTCATGCCCTCCGTGGGTCCAAGGCACCTTAAGAGTGGTTGTGCTGTGCTGGTTGTCCTGTGCCTGTCTCCTGGGGATTTGTTAAAATGATACGTAAAAGGCTTTTGCGTACCTCCTTTTAGAAAATTATTATGAGTCACTTTTATTTTGTGTTTCTTATTTCCGAACACGGTGCTGGACTCCTTATGCGTGTTATTTCATTTGTGCCTCCAGCTGCCATACAGCATAGTTTTGTTATTGTCTACACGGAGAAGGCTCCATCTGAGGCTTACTTCAGCTTCTTGCCCGTGGCTGCTTAGCAAGTACAATTAGTGGAGGTGGGATTGGAGTCCGTATCTGTTGTGAAGAGTGTTCTAGACAGAAACAAATTTAATAAGTAGCTTCGAGAGAAAACAATTACTAGGAGAATTTAAACCATATTTTTTAAATATTTTTTATTGTGGTGAGGGGATTCATGTTTGGGAATGCATGTACACTCGTGGTGAATTCATGTCAATGTTTGGCAAAACCAATACAGTAATGTAAAGTAAACTAAAGGTAAAATAAAAATTAAAAAAAAAATGAAAGTCATATAATATAAAACACACTGTTTCCACCGTATTTAACTGTGCAGTTGAGAGGCACGGAATACGCTAACATCGTTGCGCACCCCTCACTGCCATCCATCTCCCAAGCTTTTCACCTTCCTGAGCTGAAACTCTGTCTTGCTTACACCAACTCCACATTCCCCTTTCCTGCAGTCCCAGGCATCTTCCAGTGCATTTTGTGACTCAATGAATTTAACTAGTCCTGGTACCTTGTATAAGTGAAATCAGACAATATTTGCCCCTAATGTATATGGGAATGCATTTTTTCAAAGCTGTTTTTATGTGGGCCATGTTTAGAGTCTTTATGGGACTTGTCACAATATCACTTCTGGTTTTTGTTTCGGTTTTTGACGCCACGCATGTGAGAACTTATCTCCCTGACGAGGGATTGAAGCCACACCCCCTGTATTGGAAGGTGAAACTTTAATGGCTGGACTGCCAAGGAAGTCCCTGGAATGCATTCTTAAGATTAACTTGAAAATAGATTGTACCTTCTTCCTCCCCCCCCGCCCCCACCTCAGACCTGGAGACTGGCATACAGAAAAGTAAGTCAGAAAAAGGAAAACAAGTATCACATATTAATGCATATATGTGGAATCTAGAAAAATGGTACAGATGAGCCTATTGGTAGGCAGATATAGAGACAAAGACAGAACAAATGTATGGACTCCAAGCGGGGAAAGGGGGGTGGGATGAAATGGGAGATTGGGATTGACATATATACACTACTGTGTATAAAACAGATAACTGGTGAAAACCATTCTTTTTTAGTAACGTCACTGCACACATCCCTGAGAGTTTCAAATCTTTCTCTTGAAAAGGAAAGCATTGTTAGTTTGTTTCATCCCTTGATGGCAGTGAATTGTTTTTTCCCCAACATTTTACTATGAAAAATTTTAAACATAGGGAAAAAATGGAAAGAATTGCAGAGCAGACCCTCATCAGTCTGTGGTTTTTCACTTCCTTGGAGAATCCTTTATACTCTGCTTTCTGTCTCCCTGGTGTACACACCACCCAGAGTCCCCCTAGCTCTGAGTAATTCACTGCTGGGCCTTAGCACAGCTTTTGACATATGGAATGCTCTGAGTCTCATTTTAGTTGAATCTTGAAGCCTCATCCATTGATACATATTTGTAGCTCTCGGAAGAGGTCATCTACACACAGAAACCCTGGCCTATGGGCTGAAATGCAGCTCACCAAGGTTTTGTTCAGCTTGTACAGAGTTTTTAAGAAGTATGAATTCAGACTCCTTTGGGTGGACTGTGCACATCTCAGAGCTTGCAGTGAACCTCTCATCCCCTCTAGCTGTGTTACTTTAGGGTAGAAGGCCGTCTCGAGCCTCCCTGAGCCTTTCCAGTTCTTTGCCCCAAATCACCACTGCCCTGAGATCTGTCACCCCCGGTTCTTTACTTGCCTTGCCACAGGAGCTTGGTCTCCCACGTCCTAGCTGTTTAGGCAGCTCCGAACTCTGATTCAGTCTTGTGAGGATGGTGACAGATCTCTTTAAGTTGTGTCTGTGGGTAGCTGCGTTCTGCTAATCTTTTCAGTTCCTCAAGGGTGCTGCTTAAGAGTCTGAATGCTTTGCAGGGGAAACTGGTGCAGAGTTGGCTAGCCTCTGTCCGGTTCCTTCTTGGTTCCTCAGGTCCTGGCTGCCTTGAAGTGAAAGTCACTCAGTCGTGTCTGACTCTCTGCACCCCGTGGACTACACAGCCCATGGAGTTCTCCAGGCCAGAGTGCTGGAGTGGGCAGCCTTTCCCTTCTCCAGGGGACCTTCCCAACCCAGGGACTGAGCCCAGGTCTCCCCCATTGCAGGCAGACTCTTTGCCAGCTGAGCTCCAATACCGGAGCCTTGGTAATTCTCTAGTGCCATGTAAGTCCACCATTTCCAGAAGCATCCAATCTGTCTCTCTAAACTGTCTGATTCATGCATGTTCTACCAGCCTGATCCTCAGGGTGTTTGATGTGGCCAGTCCCAATTTAATGTTGCCAGTGATAAACAGTTTGGTGATGTGAATAATCATTTTTCTCCTTTATATGCTTTTCAAATTTTTTTTTATTTATCAATTTCAGGTTTCCATTACAGTGAACTTTTACTAGTGAAAGATAATATTATTGTTGAATCCTAATTGTAACAAATAATATCCTCTTATTTTTTTCTAAATATCTTTTTAGTAGTCTTGAATTTGTTTCAGAATTAAATGAAATCTACTTGCCCAAAGAAGCAATGTGACTGTTAAGAAGGCCTTGATACAAGGATCAGGAGACCAAATATAGGCTTTGACAGTATGGGGCAGTGTCCTTGAGCAAATCCCTTAATTTTGGGTGTATTCATCTAAGTACAAAATTATTTCTAACATTCTAGGACTCTGAGAAAGACCATGGCTCTGGGAGTGAGAGGTGGGAAGACTGACAGAATATATTTATCCTCTGTGATTGAGCTCATGGATCACTGTTCTCTTACAATAATCATATATCTCATGGTTTTCACACTGAGAATATCCCAATGATGTACAACATCCACAACCCTACTTAAAACAATTGTGCCCTTAAGTGTCTCTTCTCTCACCCTGCAATCCTCCTCACAAACCAATGTAAGTAATTATCAGAACAAAGATTCACTGAGGCTCTAGCAAGCAGCTCTAACATCAGAGAGTTATTTTCAGATCTCTAGGATTTGAATGGCAGTCCCTTTTAGGAATGGGAGTCTCTTGACTGGCAGGAGGAATGTCTCCATTCACACTTTTCGTGGGTTCATTGCCGGGGGCCCTCCAGAAGTGTTCAAGCCTTACTTCGTGAACCCCCATGGGGTCCCAAGCCTTGCTCCACTGCAGCCAACCTTTTCTTCCCATCCTCTTGCCAACTCTGGCATCTTGAGCTGGGATAAGCCTGGTTCCAGAAGACGTAGAAGGGCAGTGGCAACTATGCTGGTTGGCCGTGTTCCATCTGGGAAGGTCAGGGCGACGTGACCGTGCTGTCAGGGTTAGAGGAAGCCGGGGAAGGGGGACGAGCAGGAAGGAAGGGATAATTTAACTGAACCCAGTCTGAACCTTCGAGCAGTTCAGTTCAGGGACAGCACTGACGTCAAAGCTGTTTCTTATTTTAAAAAAGCCCGGCTGTCTGATTCAAGTAGCCCCTCTTACCTTCTGCCGGTCCAAAGTGCCAGGTCATGACCCTTTGGAAAATCATTCTTTATAACTTTAGCCCAGGTAGAAGTTTCTCTTTCTTCCTCTTGTTAGATAGTGTTCTGATGCTGAGGGCCAAAGGACGGAGGGGCTAAAGAAAACCTCAGGTCTCACACATCCGATGGATTTTACATCCTTGCTTCATCAGACTCTGGATCTTAAATCACAGCCTGTCCTACAGTGATTTTAAGTTCCCCAAACTTAAACATTTCTTTCTCTGTCCTATTTAAACTGACACAAATAATAAGAATTTTTAATTAAATGTGATTTTAAAGAATTGCTGTGACAGTCAGTTTTATAGATGTGCTTACACAAGATTAAAAAAAGAAATACCTGTACAATTATACAATAAACCTGATATGTAAATATGTCAGCCTTGGAAAGTATGATCCTCTACTTTGCATGCAGGCTTTTAATTTTGTAACATAATATTGCCACTGTTTGAAATCTTTGTCCATCACTGTTTGGCAGCTTTGTTTTCAAAGCAACACATTATAGTAGGGATTCAGGTTCAGCTAACAGGGAATCTTCCATCTGGTGGCACTGAGGTAGGCATGCTCACTGAATGCTCACAGCATCCCCATGAGAAAGCCGATGATGTTTTTTTCTCCTAGAAGAGTGAAGGCGATGCTCAGGAGATTTTGTAATTTGCCCCAGAGTTCTTCCAGGGTCTTCACAAGCCTTCCCTGATCCTCCTCTGGTTAGGATTGAATGCCTCCTTCCTTCAAACTCATGCAAAATCCTTCACATGGTTCTGTTTGATATTTTTGCAATCCTGTCTTGTGTTACTCTCTTTCTAAGCATCTCACTTACCAGACTTCTAATTTTCTTGGCGTGTGATGTCAGGAGCCAGGCTTTGTATCATTTCCTCCTCGATGTATCACGTCCTCCTCGATGTCCAGCAGGCATCACACCTGTTTAAAATTGTGATTCTCTGTGTTTCTTGGAGTGAATCAAGTTGATTTGTGGCTATCCTATTCCTTTTGGTTGAGCCTTTCATTCAACAGGTATCTGTTGAATGCCTGTGATGTGCTTGGCTAAGCACTCGGGGTATAGAAATAAATGTCAGACAGAAACCCCTGCTTTCATGGAACTTAGTGAAGAGAGAGAAGTACTAAGCATCAGAAACAAGTAGATAATAGAGGATCAGGTGGTGATGGTGCTATGAAGAAAACAAGGAAGGAAGGGGGAAAGTTGGCAAGAGGTCGCAGGTCTAGATGCAGTGGCCAGAGAAGGCCCTCTGAGAAGGTAGTGCTTGAACAAATGCTGAGGAGCTGAGGGAGTGGGCCATGTATATATACCATTGACATTTTTAAAAATTGATGTGAATTTAAAACATTTTTAACAGGAAAGCAAAACATTGGGTGATTTTTCCCTCGGGTTTTATATCCATTTTGTTGATCTTAGACCAGAAGGGCCTTAGAAATTATCTTGTCCTTCTTCTTTTTGTGGTTTGTAGGTGAGGAAACTGAGGCTCCAAGAAGTCAAGTGTATGACTTTAACTTGGCCTTAGATTGACCACTGAAATTGTAGAGCTTACTGAAAACCCAGTTGTGCTGTTAAGATCCCAGTTACTCTTCCATCCGTCTGCTTACTCAGCAGGCCGCTGCTGCTGCTGCTGCTGCTGCTGCTGCTGCTAAGTCGCTTCAGTCGTGTCCAGCTCTGTGTGACCCCATAGACGGCAGCCCACCAGGCTCCCCGATCCCTGATTTTCTCCAGGCAAGAACACTGGAGTGGGTTGCCATTTCCTTCTCCAGTGCATGAAAGTGAAGTCGCTCAGTCATGTCCGACTCCTAGTGACCCCATGGACTGCAGCCCACCAGGCTCCCCCATCCCTGGGATTCTCCAGGCAAGAACACTGGAGTGGGTTGTCATTTCCTTCTCCAATGCATGAAAGTGAAAAGTGAAAGTGAAGTCGCTCAGTCATGTCCGACTCCTAGTGACCCCATGGACTGCAGCCCACCAGGCTCCTCCATCCATGGGATTCTCCAGGCAAGAGAACTGGAGTGGGGTGCCATCGCCTTCTCCTCGGCAGGCCTCTGTCTTACACCGATTCTGTGGCGTAAGGAGAGCCTGAAACAACGTCAGAGAAACAGGTGTGTCCTCCGTGTACTTTATTATCCACGTGGAAGACCAGCTGCATATCTAGGAATTGGAGGCTACTGAGGCCAAGTGTGAACAGCAATGTGAATTCAACTTAAAATGTAAGCACTGAGGCATGGAGTTGGTAAGAGCTGAGTCCTGACCCAGCACTAGAGAAAGATGCGCCATTTAGGGGAAAGCGAAGGTCATTCATTTCAAGCAAAGCACACAGGAAGCTGCAGAGCTAAGAGGGCAGGGAGGACTGACATAACCCAAGCTTCCCTGGAACTCTCCCATGGTGAGATAGTGACAAACAATTCCAATATACCATATAAATTTCACGTCAGTGGAGAAAGTCGTAATTAAGCTTCATTTAGTTTCCAACTTGAGCAGAGTAAACGTCTGCATGTCTTATGGCTCTGGATTATATCAGCCCAGCTAAACACGGGACAGGAAGTTGAAGGCACTTCAGAAATGCCTTGACACATATGTTAAATATTCCAAGCTGATAGTAACATCCTAAAAGATTATTAATATGTAGGAAATCTACTTTGATTTTTAAGGCAGTTTGTTTCTTACGGATAAGAAACTGGTTCACAAATCTAGCTGACAAGCTAAATCACCTGGGAAGTGTTTAAAAAAAATGTTCCTTGGACCCACATGTTTTGATTCAGGAGGTCTTGAGAAGGGCAGAAAAATGAGTATTTTTAACAAGCTCCACATGAATTTAGATAATCAGCCAGCTTCAGAAATGTGCAATATGGAGGGCTCAGCATTGCATGGACTGTTTGCTTCTCTCATCCACATGTTAGAAACTTGAATGATATACTGATTTCAATTTTAATTGTCTTATTACACATAAAAGGCCTGAAGAGGAAAAGGTCATGTATCATTGTTTCCACAGGTTGACATATTTTGACTTTCTAATGAATGAACTTCTAAATGTTGTTTGAGGTGATTCAGATTTCTTTTTCCTTGGGTTGTAGGAAAAATGAGATACTTTATCATATTTCTAGAGGAGAAGTAATCTGTACAAGTAATGTACAGAGTTCATGCTCAGGGAATGGAATCAGTTGATTAATTTCTTCTTTGATTTCTTTTTTGACCCATTGGTTTTTTAGTAATGGTTTCTAGTCTCTAGGTCAATGTGTTGTGTTTTTTTTTTTTTTTCTCTTCTCATTTTTTTTTCCCTGTGGTTGGTTGATTCCAAGGTTCATGCCATTATGATCAGAAAAGATACTTGAAATAATTTCTATACTCTTAAATTTGTTGGGGCTTGTTTTGTGCCCTAGTATGTGGTCAGTCCTAGACAATGACCCATGTGCAGTTGAAAAGAATGTGTTTTCTGCTTTTTTTGGATGTAACATCCTGAAGATATCAGTTAAGTCTAACCGTTCTATTGTATCATTTAGAATCTTTGTTGCCTTATTTTCTGTTTTGAAGATCTGTCCATTTATACATTATTTGTACAGTGGGGTATTAAAGTCTCCTACTAATATTGTATTCCTATCGATTTCTCCCTTTGTATCTGTTATTATTTGTTGTATCTATTTGTGTGCTCCTATATTGGGTGCATATATGCTGAGGCATGTAAAATCCTCATCTTGTAGTGATCCTTTTATCATTATATAGTGTCCTTCTTTATCTTTCTTGATAGCCTTTGTTTCAAAGCCTGCTTTGTCAAATATGAGTTTTTCAAGCCCTGCTTTCTTGTCAGAATAATTTGATTATTCTATTTTTTTGAATGAACAAAAATGTACATGAACAATATCATCAGCATTCCTGATAAATGGTGATAATGACCAGTTCCATTGATCAAACTGGTATGGTTTCTGGTACGTAGTTAGGATTCCTAAGTAATAATGGGTACTATTATTTGTTTTATAGATCTCTATGCCTTCCACAGGTCAAATCCTAAGTAGATTGAACACATAAAATAATTGATATGTATGGAGGAAGCACAACTGGGTATGTAAGAGATCTCAGTGAATACTATCTGTTCAGACTCTTCTGTTACTGCAAACCTGATTAGTTCTGCTCAAGTCCTAGTCCACATGTGTCAACAAAGACTTAGGCAGCTCGTTGCAAACAGCATTCTCTTATGTGAGGACCGAGTGGTTACGTTAGATCTGAAATCAAGTCAGAATTTAAGAAAGACTTTGACATGAAGATCAGAATTTAATTCTGCTTAAGAATCTCAGAACTGTCTCACATCCTTAGGTCAACGTGGGGACTTATTTTGGCTTCCTGCAATGGCCCAGAGGAAATAGTCACCTAGTCCTCTGCGGTTCCCGTGGCCTCGCAGGCACATCACTCCACCACATCTGCTGCTGTGACACGTGTCTCTAGAGCCTGCTTTGTATTTCATTGAATTCATTTTGAGCCATTGTCCTAATGTGTTCCATTTTCCTCCTTATTCCTGACCCTCTCATCTTCTGACTTTGTCACTAGTTTTCATGTTTCTTTCCTCACCTTGCTTGGGCTGATTCATAATCTGTAGGCTCTGACTTGGTTCCATAACCATATTCACCCTCCCTTCATAGGTCAACAAACCCTCAACCAGTTCTAGCAGGAGAATCAAGCACAGTATAACCCAGAGCCTGAAAATAGTTGTGCTGAATGGTGCTGATGGAGAAATCAGTTCAGTTCAGTCAGTTGTGTCTGACTCTTTGTGACCCGATGGACTGCAGCATGCCAGGCTTCCCTGTCCATCACCAACTCCCAGAGCTTACTCAAACTCACATCAATCGAGTCAGTGAGGCCATCTAACCATCTCATCCTCTGTCATCCCCTTCTCCTACCATCTTCGATCTTTCCCAGCATCAGGATCTTTCCCAGGGAGTCAGTGCTTCACATCAGGTGGCCAAAGCATTAGATTTTCAGCTTCAGCATCAGTCCTTCCAATGAGTCAGTTCAGTTCAGTCGCTCAGTCGTGTCCGACTCTTTGCAACCCCATGAATCGCAGCACACCAGGCCTCCCTGTCCATCACCATCTCCCGGAATTCACTCAGACTCGCATCCGTCATGTCCGTGATGCCATTCAGCCATCTCATCCTCTGTCATCCCCTTCTCCTTCTGCCCTCAATCCTTCCCAGCATCAGAGTCTTTTCCAATGAATCAACTCTTTGCATCAGGTGTCCAAAGTACTGGAGTTTCAGCTTCAGCATCATTCCTTCCAAAGAAATCCTAGGATTGATCTCCTTCAGAATGGACTGGTTGCATATCCTTGCAGTCCAAGGGACTCTCAAGAGTCTTCTCCAACATCACCGTTCAAAAGCATCAATTCTTTGGTGCTCAGCTTTCTTTGTAGTCCAACTCTCACATCCATACATGACTACTGGAAATACCATAGCTTTGACTAGATGGACCTTTGTTGGCAAAGTAATGTCTCTGCTTTTTAATATGCTTTCTAGGTTGGTCATAGCCTTTCTTCCAAGAAACAGGGTCTTTTAATTTCATGGCTGCAGTTACCATCTGCATCAATTTTAGAGCCCAAGAAAATAAAGTCTGTCACTGTTTCCACTGTTTCCCCATCTATTTCCCATGAAGTGATGGGACCAGATGCCATGATCTTAGTTTTCTGAATGTTGAGCTTTAAGCCAACTTTTTCACTCTCCTCTTTCACTTTCACCAAGAGGCTCTTTAGTTCCTCTTCACTTTCTGCCATAAGGGTGGTGTCATCTGCATATCTGAGGTTATTGATATTTCTCCCAGCAATCTTGATTCCAGCTTGTGCTTCATCCAGCTCAGCATTCCGCATGATGTACTCTGCATATAAGTTAAATAAGCAAGGTGACAATATACAGCCTTGACATACTTCTTTCCCAAGTTGGAACCAGTCTGTTGTTCCATGTCCAGTTCTAACTGTTGCTTCTTGACCTGCATGCACATTTCTCAGGAGGCAGGTCAGGTGGTCTGGTATTCCCATCTCTTTAAGAATTATCCACAGTTTGCTGTGATCCACACAGTCAACGGCTTTGGCATAGTCAATAAAGCAGAAGTAGATGTTTTTCCGGAACTGTCTTGCTTAATTGATAATCCAACAGATGCTGGCAATTTGGTCTCTGGTTCCTCTGCCTTTTCTAAATCCAGCTTGAACATCTGGAAGTTCACGGTTCACGTATAGCTGAAGCCTGGCTTTAGAATTTTGAGCATTACTTTGCTAACGTGTGAGATGAGTGCAATTGTGCGGTAGTTTGAGCATTCTTTGGCATTGCCTTTCTTTGGGCTTAGAATGAAAACTGACCTTTTCCAGTCCTGTGGCCACTGCTGAGTTTTCCAAATTTGCTGGCATATTGAGTGTAGCACTTTCACAGCATCATCTTTGAGGATCTGAGATAGCTCAACTGGAATTCCATCACCTCCATTAGCTTTGTTCATAGTGATGCTTTGTATGGCCCACTTGACTTCTCATTCCAGGATGTCTGGCTCTAGGTGAGTGATTACACCATCTTGGTTATCTGGGTCATGAGATCTTTTTTGCAAAGTTCTTCTGTGTATTTTTGCCACTTCTTAATATTTTCTGCTTTTGCTGGGTCCATACCATTTTTGTCCATTATTGTGCCCATCTTTGCATGAAATGTTCCATTGGTATCTCTAATTTTCTTGAAGAGATATGGCTTTCTTACTCTCCTTTCTATTCTTTGGAACTCTGCATTCAAATTGGGTATATTTTTCCTTTTCTCCTTTGCCTTTAGCTTCCCTTCTTTTCTCAGCTATTTGTAAGTTCTCCTCAGACAACCATTTTGCCTTTCTGCATTTGTTTTTCTCGGGGATGGTCTTGATTCCTCCCTCCTACACAGTGTCACGAACCTCCATCCATAGTTCCTCAGAAAGATGGAGAAGTAAGGGCTGAAAAAAAGAGGGACTAACTACTTATCAAATAGTTATCTCTTATCCAGAGCCCCAAACCTTAGGGTGTGGGAGGAGGAGCTGAGTTAGTTCTTCCTCTCTGCATGGACAGAGCCATCTGTGTTAAACAGGATCATTCCCACTACAAGCAATAACACAATTAAAACTTAAACATAAAAGAGAATTTTTTGACCCCCCAAATTAGAAAGTCCAGGATAGTGTTAGATTCAGGAATGGTTTTCTTTAGATGTTTAAATATTATTGTTAGAACTTTATGCCTCTCTCAAACTTTGGATTCTCTCCACTTTCAGGCAGGTCCCTACTCATGTGGCAGGATCGCATAGACATAATTTACGCCCTTATCACTTCAAGCAGAAACAGAACACTTTTATCCTAGTTGCTGTGTAGGCTATATAGCTCAGGTCTTCATATGGCATACTACCCCCACCCGCCAAAGATACCTTCTCATGCCAGTGCATCTTTGGTGCGGTATCATTATATAACTATGTTAACAAAATGTTTCTTCTTTCACTGATGCATGGGTTCTCTTTCCCCACTCCTGAAGACAGGGCAAATCATTTCATTGTTTGGACCAATAGTACATGCCAGAGTTTGGCTGTGCCAGTTCTGAGCCCAGTCGTAAGAGTTTCTGCTCTCATTTGTTTTTGTTCCATGGATCTTCAAGTCAGGAAATTAAGGCTGTCCTTGTGGAAAGAGAGGCCACCCAGGAGAGGCCCTGGAGGCTGAGGAAATGTGAACAGAGCAGTTTCAGGGAAGATCCTGCCAGCACGAAGGGCCAGTTATGACAGTGGCCAGTGGAGCCAGATGCCAGCCTGCAGGTGAATAAGTAAGTCCAGCCAATGCCACATGGAGTGGAGATGGTCCAACCCCAATGAGCCTTGCCCAGATTCCTGATCCACAGATTTGCAACTGATAGTTATCATTTTATGCTACTACTTTGTAGGGTAATTTGTCATTCATTAATAGAAGATTTGAAGAGTCTTTTAATGTTTTGTTTTTTAAAAAAGTGTTGGGGTGTAATTGACATATAGCATGTTAGTTTCAGGTGGTCAGCATAATGATTCAGCATTTGTATACACTGTGAAGTCGTTTCCACAATGTATCTAGTTACCATCATCACCAAACAGGTAGAGTCTTGGTTTTGTTTTGTTTTTGTATAAAGAGAAAGAAATCTGTAGAGATGGACACCTTAGCAACTTGGGAGTATCTGATCGACTGTTACTCCTGTAGTCACCGTGCTCTGTGTCATATCGGCCTGGTGCATTTGCACTCAAACGGGCAGTGTGTTCCTTGGACTCCCACTCTCCTTCCTCTGGGAGCCACCAGTCTGTCCTCTGTATCTATGAGCTTGACAGTTTTTGCTTTATTCTGTTTTTAAGATTCTACATATAGGTAAAATTACATGTCTTTTCTTTTCCCTGTCTGGCTTATTTTACTAGCATAATGCCCTCAAGGTCTGTCCATGTTGTCACAGATGTCAAGACTCTGTTCTTCCTAATGGCTGAGTAATACTCTGTTGTAGGTATGTATATCTGCTACATTTTCTTTATGCCTTTATTCATTAAAGCTCACTTAGGTAGTTCCTGTATCTTGGCTATCGTAAATAATGCTGCCATGAACACAGGGGTGCACATATCTTTCTGAGTTAGTGTTTTCATTTCTTCAGATAATACCCAGAAATAAAATTGGTGGGTCATATGGCAGTCCTATTTTAATTTTTTGGTTGGTTTCCATAGTGGTTGCAGCAATTTCCATTCCCACCAACAGTGCACAAGTTTCACTTTTCTCCACATCCTTGCCAACACTTATCCTTATCTTTTGGAAAATAGCCATTGTGAAAGACATGAGGTAATCCCTCATTGCGGTTTTGACCTGCATGTCTCTAGTGAGTAGTGACATCCGGCATCTTTTCATGTGTCAGTTGGCCATCTATATGCCGTCTTTGGAAAAATGCCTGTCCAAGTCCTCTGCCCATTTTTAACTGGATCATTTCCTTGCTCTTGAGTTGTGTGGCTTTCTTATGTGGTTTTACATCAACTCATTATCAGATGTATGATTTGCAAATATTTTCCTCCATTGAGTAGGTTGTCTTTTCACTTTCTTGATGAACTCTATTGCTATGCAGAAACTTTTTAGTTCAATATAGTTTCATTTGTTTATTTTTGCTTTTGGAATCAGATCCAAAAATTTGGTGCCAAAACCAATATCAAGAAATTTACTGCCTAGTTTTCTTCTAGGACTTCTATGTTATCAAATCTCACATTGAAATCTTTAATCCATTTTGAGTTAATTTTTTGTATGGGGTTAGATAGGGACTCAGGTTCATTCTTTTCACGTGGCTGTCCAGTTTTCCCAAAACCATTGAAAGAAACTGCTTTCCCTGTCATATGTTCTTGCCTCTTTGTCATAGATTGTCTATATGTAGGTTTATTTCTGGATGTTATATTCTGTTCCGTTTATCTGTGTATCTGTTTTTTGCCAATACCATAACGTTTTAAATTCTTATTGTAACTTGTAATATAGTTTGATATTAGAGAGTGTGACGGCTCTAGCTCTCTTCTTTCTCAATATTGCTTTGGCTATTCAGGGTCTTTTGTGATTACACACAAATTTTAGCATTGTTAGTTCTATTTCTGTGAAAACTGCTGCTGTGAGTTTTATAGTGATTGCATTGCACGTGCAGATTGCTTTGGGCAGCATAGATGTTTTAACAATTCTAGTCTATGAGCACAGAATATCTTTCCATTTATTTGTGTTTTGTTCAATTTCTTTCATCAGTGTTTTATAGTTTTCAATGTAATGATCTTTCACCTCTTTGGAAAAATTTATTCTTAGTCATTTTATTCTCTTTGATACAAGTATAAATGGAATTTTTTAAGTTCTTTGTCTCATAGTTGTTTTTTTAATGCAACAGATTTTTATGTATTGATTTTGTATCCTGCAAACAATTAATATGTTTATTAGCTCTAATATTTTGGGGTAGCATCTTTAGGGTTTTCTGTATATAAAATTATGTCATGCTCAAATGGGACTTCCCAAGTGGCACAGTGGCAAAAGAATCTCCCTGCCAATGCAGGAGATACAGGGGATGCTGGTTTAATCCCTGGGTCAGGAAGATCCCCTGGAGGAGGGCATGGCAGTCCACTCCAGTATTCTTACCTGGAGCCTGGCGGGCTACAGCCCATGGGTTAATAAAGACTTAGAAATGACTGAAGGCACACATGCACGTGCGTGCTCACACACACACGCGCACACACACACATACACACACACACACCCCCTCAAAAATGGGCAGGTTTACTTTTTCCTTTCTGACTTGGATAGCTTTTATTTCTTTTTCTTGCTTATTTCTCTGACTCACACTTCCAAAGATACAGTGAGTAGAAGTGGCAAGAGGGACATCATTTTCCTGATCTTAATGAGGAGAAGCTGAAAGTTTTTTTCCTCTGAGATGTTCAAGCTAGTTTTAGAAAAGGCAGAGGAACCAGAGATCAAATTGCCAACATCCGCTGGATCATGGAAAAAGCAAGAGAGTTCCAAAAAACATCTATTTCTGCTTTATTGCCTATGCCAAAGCCTTTGACTGTGTGGATCACAATAAACTGTGGAAAATTCTGAAAGAGATGGGAAAACCAGAGCACCTGACCTGCCTCTTGAGAAATCTGTATGCAGGTCAGGAAGAAACAGTTAGAACTGGACATGGAACAACAGACTGGTTCCAAATAGGAAAAGGAGTATGCCAAGGCTCTATATTGCACCCTGCTTATTTAATTTCTATGCAGAGTACATCATGAGAAACACTGGACTGGAAGAAATACAAGCTGGAATCAAGATTGCCGGGAGAAATATCAATCACCTCAGATATGCAGATGACACCACCCTTATGGCAGAAAGTGAAGAGGAACTAAAAAGCCTCTTGGTGAAAGTAAAAGAGGAGAGTGAAAAAGTTGGCTTAAAGCTCAACATTCAGAAAACAAAGATCATGGCATCCAGTCCTATCACTCCATGGGAAATAGATGGAGAAACAGTGGAAACAGTGTCAGACTTTATTTTTGGGGGCCTCAAAATCACTGCAGATGGTGACTGCAGCCATGAAATTAAAAGACGCTTACTCCTTGGAAGGAAGGTTATGATCAACCTAGACAGTATATTCAAAGGCAGAGACATTACTTTGCCAACTAAGGTCCATCTAGTCAAGGCTATGGTTTTCCCAGTGGCCATGTATGGATGTGAGAGTTGGACTGTGAAGAAGGCTGAGCGCCAAAGCTTTGATGCTTTTGAAGTGTGGTGTTGGAGAAGACTCTTGAGAGTCCCTTGGACTGCAAGCAGATCCAACCAGTCCATTCTGAAGGAGATCAACCCTGGGATTTCTTTGGAAGGAATGATGCTAAAGCTGAAACTCCAGTACTTTGGCCACCTGATGGGAAGAGTTTACTCATTGGACAAGACTCTGATGCTGGGAGGGATTGGGGGCAGGAGGAGAAGAGGACGACCCAGGATAATATGGCTGGATGGCATCACCGACTCGATGGATGTGAGTCTGAGTGAACTCCGGGAGTTGGTGATGGACAGGGAGGCCTGGCGTGCTGCGATTCATGGGGTCGCAAAGAGTTGGACACGACTGAGCGACTGAACTGAACTGAACTGAATGTTAGCTGAGGGCTTGTTATATATCGCCTTTATTACATTGAGATGTATTCCTTCTATACTTAGTTTGCTGAGAGATTTTGTCATAAATGTATGCTGAATTTTATCTAATTGCTTCTGTTGAGATCCTATACTTTTATCCTAAATTTTGTTAATATGGTGTATCATGTTGATTGATTTGCAGATGTTGAACCAACCTTGCATCCTGGAAATAAATTCCACTTGATCGTGGTATGTGATCATTTTAATACACTACTGAATTCAGTTTGGTTACATTTTGATGAGGATTTTACATCTATGTTCATCAAGTGTATGATATAATTATATGTGTGTGTGTATATGTGTGTGTATATATGTGTGTGTGTATATATGTGTGTGTGTATATATATATGTATATAGGCTTCCCAGGTGGCTCAGTAGGTGTCCACTGCGAAGCAGCAGACTCAATTTCAGTCTCTGGGTTGGAAAGATCCCCTGGCGGAGGGCATGGCAGACCACTTCAGTATTCTTGCCTGTTGCCTGGAGAATCCCATGGACAGAGGAACCTGGCAGGTGATAGTCCATAGGGTTGCAAAGAGTCAGACACGACTGAAGCTGCTAACCATGCACTGCTGCTGGTAAGTCGCTTCAATCGTGTCCGACTCTGTGCGACCCCATAGATGGCAGCTCACCAGGCTCTGCCATCCCTGGGATTCTCCAGGCAAGAACACTGGAGTGGGTTGCTATTTCCTTCTCCAGCTAAGCATGCACACACAACATGTGTATGCTGCTAAGTTGCTTCAGTCGTGTCCGACTCTGTGCAGCCCCATAGACGGTAGCCCACCAGGCTCCCCCATCCCTGGGATTCTCTAGGCAAGAACACTGGAGTGGGTTGCCATTTCCTTCTCCAACGCATGAAAGTGAAAAGTGAAAGTGAAGTCGCTCAGTCGTGTCCGACCCTCAGGGACCCCATGAACTGCAGCCTTCCAGGCTCCTCATCCATGGGCTATTCCAGGCAAGAGTACTGAAGTGGGGTGCCATTACCTTCTCTGACACATGTATATATACATATACATATGTATTTTTTATCTAGTATAATATGCCCTCTAAGGTAGAAGCTTCATTGTTAATTTCATTTTGAATGATTTATCCATTAATGTAAGGGACATATTAAATTCCCCTACTATTACTGTATTTCTGTATATCTCTCTCCTTGGGTCTATTCAGTTCAGTCGCTCAGTCGTGTCCAACTCTTTGCGACCCCATGAATCACAGCACACCAGGCTTCCCTGTCCATCACCAACTCCCGGAGTTCACTCAGACTTGCGTCCATCGAGTCAGTGATGCCATCCAGCCATCTCATCCTCTCTTGTCCCCTTCTCCTCCTGCCCCCAATCCCTCCCAGCATCAGAGTCTTGTCCAATAAGTCAACTCTTCGCATGAGGTGGCCAAAGTACTGGAGTTTCAGCTTTAGCATCATTCCTTCCAAAGAAATCCCAGGGCTGATCTCCTTCAGAATGGACAGGTTGAATCTCCTTGCAGTCCAAGGGACTCTCAAGAGTCTTCTACAACACCACAGTTCAAAAGCATCAATGCTTCGGCGCTCAGCCTTCTTCACAGTCCATACATGACTTCTCTCACATCCATACATGACCACTGGAAAAACCATAGCCTTGACTAGACGGACCTTAGTCAGCAGAGTAATGTCTCTGCTTTTGAATATGCTATCTAAGTTGTTCATAACTTTCCTTCCAAGGAGTAAGCGTCTTTTAATTTCATGGCTGCAATGCAGTGATTGGGTCTGTTAGTATTTGTTTTGTATAGTCTTTATATTAAAGTCTATTTCGTCTGATATGAGTATTACTACCTCAGCTTTCCTCGGTTCCATTTGCACAGAACATCTTTCTTCATCTCTTCACTTTCAGTCTGTGTGTATCCTTACATCTGAAGTGAATCTCCTGTAACCTGCACATAGATGTCTTGCTTTATAATCCATTTAGACACTGAGTCCTTTGATTGAAGAAATTATTTGTTTCCATGTAAAGTAACTGATGCTTATGCTTTTGCCATTTTAATTGCTGGTGGGTTGTTTTGTGCTTCCTCTGTATTCCTTTTTTCTCTTGCTCTCTTCCTTTGTGGTTTTATGTCTTTCTTTATTATGTTAGACTCCCTTCTGCTTTTCTTTTGTGTATGTACTGTAGGTTTTTGCTTTTTGGTTACCATGAGGCTTACATATAAAAATGTATATATATATATATGTAACCGTTTACGTTGATAACAATTTAAGTGTGAACACATTCTAAAACGCTACCTTTTACTTCCCCGCCACCCTCCCCCCGACCATCACAGATTTTTTTGTCTTAGAATCGTGCTAGAATATCCTTCTACACATTCATGGAGATGGGAGTAAGATTAACCATACTAGAAACATGTAGACTGGGAGTAGGGGCTATGTGGCCTCAAGGGAAACTAGGATATTAATATAGGAATAATTATGCAGACAAAATCCTCAGATGTTCACCTCTCCATCTACTTTGGTGTTCGCCTCTCCATCTACTTTGATTATATTTGCCTTATCTTGTCTATACTACTGTTCCCATGTGTATTTATGGAGTATAAACCTAAAGAATAAGACCACTTCTCCTTCCTTTTTACATGTCTCTGTGAATGTGACACATTCAGGGAAAGAGCTTTGTTTATATACAAACAGATTTTAAGAGCTTATAATCAGGACCTTTCCACATTTTGTATTTTGTTGTCTTGAAAATCTGGCTTTGAGAATATATATATAAGCAGATGGCTTCCTATACATAGCATGCTAAAGAGTTGCAGTTCTGCAGCAAAAATCAGAAAAGAAAAAGAAAAACCATATATGTGATGATGGAACTTTACCTCAAAAACACCCATTTAATACTATCAAAATAACTCACATTAAATGAAAAAGCACAGGAGGGAGTGAAAAATGCTTATGGGTTGGAATGTGTTAAGCACAAGAAATTTAATATTCATATATTTTAAGTTCATTCTACATTTCTTATCATTTTACAGTGTGTTTCACAGAGAGGTGTGAGAAATACTTTGTATTTTCCAGAAACTTTATCTTTCATGGAGAGAGAATATTATCTTTACAACTCGTTAAAGCAACTGTGAAATAAACTGAATCTTTTTGTCTTCAGAGTGGAAGGGCTGGTTGACACCTTCCCTCATTTGTCTTAAGAGGTTTTTTTTTGTTTTTTTTTTTTCCGAACCAGACATATGGAAGATTTCTTAATAAGATTTGTTGATAACTCTACTGCTATGAAGAATTCATCTACTGTAATCTTTAGACATTACCAACAAAATGAGCCTGGTTTCTATAACTTTCCTCTTGATAGAGTATAAAATTTTTAAAAGCCATTTATTCCTTTGTACATTCTTAGTTATTTCAAGAAGGGAGGTATTTTCTATTTCCGGTCATAGGTGAAATAGACTTCATGTTGGACTAAACGCACATGAATATGAACTCAAGGCATTTCAGGAAGTCAGTGGACCAGCACATAGAGTAACAAATAGCAGATTATAAGTATTGTAACTGATGACCAGCCTAAGGCTGACTTTGTAAGTAAAGCCCGCTTTCCCATGTTTGCTCTCCCACTGCAGCTCAAGTGGTCCTAATGGATTATTCTTTCAGATTTTGCTTTAACTCTGTTTATGGAAAGGCCTTATATTGAAACTTGGAATATATTCATTTCTTCAGTGATCTACTTAGGAGACTTTCATAGAGAACAGACTTTGGGCACAGCAAGGGAAGGAGAGGGTGGGAAGAAATGAGAGAATACCGTTAAACATATACATCACCATATGTAGAATAAATGGCTAATGGAAAGGCGCTGTATAACATAGGGAGGTCAGCCTGGTGCTCTGTAGTGACCTAGACCTCGATGGATGGGAGGAAAGGCGGCTCAAGAGGAAGAGGACCTATGTATGCTTACGGCTGATTCATGTTGTTGCAGGGAAGGAGCCAACATAATGTCACGAAGCAAGTATCCACCAAATAAAAATAAATTTAAAAAGAAAGAAAATAGAGGTGTGTTATGTGTTGGTTAAATGAATAAGTAGAGAAGTACTTGGAGGTGAACAAGGGCAACTTCAGTCTAGGTGAGATAGGAGTCATGGATTTGCAGTTTGTAACAGTGTTTGGAAATGCTAGCATTGTTAAGTAATGTGTAGAGCACAGTGTATTTACATGTTTGAATATGAAAGAAATGAAATGGGAGTCTAGGATGAAGCAATTGCATGGATGTTTTTATATGTGCACGTAAGTCTCTCTTGTATCAAGTCATATCCAGGGGGTGCCACCGGGGCATTAGCGTTAAGCAGTGTTTCTCAAACTCAGTGGTATTGACACTTGAGACTGGAGAATTCCTCATTATGGGAGGCTGTCCTGAGGAGTGTTGCTGCTGCTGCTGCTGCTGAGTTGCTTCAGTCGTGTTGGACTCTGTGCGATGCCATAGACAGCAGCCCACCAGGCTCCTCCGTCCCTGGGATTCTCCAGGCAAGAATACTGGAGTGGGTTGCCATTTCCTTCTCCAATGCATGAAAGTGAGAAGTGAAAGTGAAGTCGCTCAGTCGGTCTGACTCTTAGCAACCTCATGGACTGCAGCCCACCAGGCTCCTCCGTCCATGGGATTTTCCAGGCAAGAGTACTGGAGTGGGGTGCCATTGGGCCCACTAGATGCCAGCAGCACCCTCCCCCTCCCATTGTGACAACCAATTCTTTGGACTTTAACCAATTTCTCCCGGAGCAAGATGGGAGAGAGAAATCAGTCCTGGGTTGAGAACCATTGGTTTGGAACATTCACAGATACCAGGAGTGAAGTTTTCAATCATCTGCCATGAAATACTCTTAACTAGAACATTAGCAAAACCAGCATTTATTCTGCGAGGTTGTGCTCAGAAGAAAGTTAGTGTATGACCGCAATTATCTGACCATAGTCTTGGGTGTGCTGAAAATGCAGCTTTATTTGGGGGAAAGTTGCATACTCAGTCACTCAGTCATGTCCAGTTCTTTGCGAACCCATGAAGTGTAGCCCCCCAGGCTCCTCTGTCCATGGGATTCTCCAGGCAAGAATACTGGAGTGGGTTGCCATTTCTTCCCTCAGGGGATTTTCCTGACCCAGGGATCGGACCTGAGTCTCCTGTGCCTCCTGCATTGGCAGGCACATTCTTTAGCATGGTGCCACCTAGAAAGAAGTACTTACTGGCGGGGTCAGGGGAGTACTTAATTTCTATTGCAATGCCCTTTCCAGCAGGGTGCCAGAAATTTAATCACAGTCAATATTATATTTCTTTTCTTCAGAGCTTACCAAGCTTCAGGGGCATAGTGTGCAGGAGTCAAAGGTGGGACTCCAGTAACAACTGCCCACACTCACATCCTGTGAGATGCTCATCACTCATTCCACGTGGACGTCAGCCATGTGCTCGTTGGCTGGTGCTAAACTGTTCCTCTCCCGTCCCAGGGCCTCGAGATCTGGTGGCTCTCTCTGCTATGTCTGTGCTGTTCTTAGACACAAGAAGTTTTTCTGCTGCTCCTACACCCTCCTAAGAGATGAGAAATTCCACAGGCTGTCTAAATAATTGTGAGGGTTGGAATAATGGTGAATGTTATCTTTGCTGTCCACAATCAGAGGCCATCTTTGTCTTACTACAACCCTTGGTTAGAATGGACTAGCATCATACTCTATATGATTTTTTTTTTCCACACTGGGTTGTTTCCAGTTTGCAATCAGTTTCCATTCCAGCAAGTATCTTCAGTAAGTTGCTGTCTCTACTCTCTCGAATGATGGCTAGTTTGGTAACCCTCCAATCTTATCTATATGAATATTTCTGTACCATGCTTTTCCTCCTCCTGTTCCTTCCCCCTCCTTTTCTTCTCTCTGTGCTTCTCTTCCCTCTCCCTGCTTCTCCTTTGCCTCCCTTTCTTGAATTCCTTCTCCCTTTGGACACTTAATCTATATCCTAAATTTCCTTGTTGGAACTATTCTTGCCACTCCTGACTCTTCTTGGTGGCATTGATGTGTGATAAATACTGATCATGACTAGCCAAGTAGTAGTATTTTATTTATATTATCTCATGACAGCCTTAATATTTCTGAGTCCTGAGAAAGAGCATCCATTTCAAAAGACCAAGACGGAGGTTGCAAGGCTTCTCTGACCTAACCTCAGAAGCCACACAGCATCACTTTCCACACATTGTATGGGTTACTAGTGAGTCACTAAAGCCTGCCAGGTTCGTAGAGAGGAGAGTTAGCCTTCACAGCTTGCTGGCGAGCGGCAGGTCCCAGAGCAGAAGCTCGCACGGGGCGATAGACGTGACCAGCACCATCGCTGGAAAACACAGTTTACCGCAGCCACGTTTGGATGCTGGTCCTGTTGCCTACCAGCTGACTGTTTCGTTTTGGTTTTACTATCTCAGGGTCTAGCTCTCAAAACTCTTAAGATGAAAATTCACTTCCGATGTGATTAATTTCTCTTCTGACTATTAATAAAAAGTTCTTTCCACATAGACCCCACATAGCCTATACTTTTTGTTCCCAAAGTTTATACAAGTCGTTCACTAGGGAAGAATAAAGGAAAGAAAAATTCTGCCCTTTTGATAAATCTACCATCAACATTAATTCAAACATAAAATTTAGAAGGAATCTGAAGGTCAGACTTCCCCTAGAGCATTGGCTTATCTGAAGCATTTTTTTGTATAATATTCTAGGAAAGCAGTATACTTAATAACTATCTTGAATTCAGCTCTTTGATCAAGCACCTTTCTATTTAAAGATGAATATCTATTCGACAGGAGATAAGATAGAAACAGAAAGACAGCTTGTTAATACTGTGTCAATAAACTGAAAGATGATGTCAAAAAAAAAAGTGTCAACTGTGGTTCTTTTTTTGTTAAGGTAGAATAGAAAGTACTTTTAATAAATGCTACTAAACTTACTGCCTCCAAATCAGGGCCAATCACTTCCTTGTTAAAGAAGAGGTCACAAAGAATAATCTCAACCCTTAATGTGTAGGTAGATTTTTAAGTTTTATTAGACCTGTTTTCTAGTGCCTAACTGGATGGATGGCATCATTACCATGAGCACAGTTGTTTTTTAGTAGAACAAATACAGTCAAATCATATTTCCTGAACCTGTAGGCCATTATAGATAGGTAAGTGCATTGTTACAAAAAGTGTAGTCATTTTTCCCTTTCTGGTTTCTCCCAACCTGAAATTCCAGTTGTTGAACTGGTAATCATAGGTGGGAATCAAATATGGCAGTTGGTGGAAGAAAGATAAGTCAGTTTAGAGAGATTATTTTAGAAAGTTGCCAGGAATTTTAGTATCTTGACAATATGCCTCAAAGTCTTGATAACTGAAGGGCACCTCCTTTATCACACTGGTTCTGTTTTTGAAGGTCGTCACTATGGATAGGTCATTATGAGGACATCACTCCTTTATCTTGAAAGCTAGAACATAATGCACAAATCCCATTCATTTAAGAAGTTCAGATGGTGTTATTCCATGAAGTCAGAAAAGCCAGTGTGAGTGAAGTCAGAAATGTTAGAAATTCTGGCTTTGAGTCATGACTCACTCACCTCGGCTAAGCACCTGTCCCATCCAGGCAGAAGTTTGCTAATAAGTAAAACCTCGTGACTCCTTCCAGCTCTTTCGTTCTCCTCCCTTAAGTTATCTGAAAATAGCAAGTTTTCTTGGTGATTGATGCTGTAAGAGACGTTTACCAGCGCTGCAAGTGGGGGCACATACTTTCAAATGGTTTGCTTTCAGCCACTTCGCCCTTGCCATCCGAGCTCAGGGACTGATGCACAAAACCACTAAAATACCTAAAGACTTTAAATTAAAAGTGTTCTCATTTATGATTGGCATGAAAGTAGAGCTCGTTGAAACCATGGAAAGAAGGAAAAACAGAACTTGTTCAAATACTGAGCTCCTTTGAAAATTAAATGCCTTCAACTAAGAGCTGACTCTCGGGAATCACTTTTTCATTACAGCCACTGGGTTCTCATGTTGCGCCTCATTTGAGCATTTCACCATAGCATCCACTGGGCTGTACTGAGCAGAGGGAATTTTATGCCTGGTACTGTTGAATGATTTTTTTTTTTTTTTTTAATGCCCTAAAACTGTTGACTCAGATTTAGAACTGTATTTGAGTGTAACGGAAATTCAAGAAATAAAACTCAGGCAAAAAAGCCAGCATGATTGCTGTTGTTCAGTCACTAAGGCAGGTCCACCTCTTTTGTGACCCCGTGGACTGTAGCTCACCGGGCTCCTCTGTCCATGAGATTTTCCCAGGAAGCATATTGGGGCAGGTTGCCATTTCCTTCTCCAGGGGATCTTCCTAATCCAGGGATCAAACCCCTGTCTTTTGCATTGGCAGGTGGATTCTTTACCACTGAGCCACCAGGAAAGCCCAGCATGATTGTTAGAGATGCCCAGAAAAATGAGGGAAACAGTGAGCTGAAGTACACCAGCACCAGTTGAGGATGTGCTGGGTAGGGAGTGGCACGTGAAATCCAGTTTGTATGTAGGATGCCAGTGGTGCCAGATCTCCATCACTTTTCTCCTCATAGGTTTAGAAGCTTCTAAAAATAATTCTTTGTAGCTCAAGGTTCAGAAAGCTTAATTTGCATTAATACATAATGTGCGGTGAATGTGAATATCAGACTTTTTTTTAATCTGTACCTCTTAGAAGGGAGCAGAGACAATTACCAAACCTTGTAACTAGCTCAAAAGATAGACAGGCTGTTCATTTCCATTCTGTTTTGCTGCAGGGGAGGGGCTGGAGTGGAGAAGGCTGCGACAGAGCACAGTTATTCCCTTGCTTCTCAGAAAGATACCCAGCCAGGTACTCATGGAAAATGATAGGAGACTTTCGCGAGCAGCCCTCTCCAGCTCAGGTCGGCCCATGCCAAATGGTTTGGCTGAGGTTTGGCTCTGAGCTGTGAAGTCTTCCGTGAGGAACCTTCATCACAGGCAGCAGGGCAGAATGAACACAGGGTTAGGACTTGGAGATTAGAGAAACTCCGTGCATGTGTGCTCAGTCATGTCTGGCTCTTTACAATCCCATGGACCTTAGCCTGCCAGGTTCCGTTGTGCCTGGGATTTTCCAGGTTAGAATATTGGAGATGGTTGCCATTTCCTCCTTTGGGGGATCTTCCCAACCCAAGGATCAAACTCATGTCTCCTGAGTCTGCTGCATTGGCAGGTGAATTCTTTACCACTGCACTACCTGGGAAGCAGAGAGACTCCAGGTCCCTGTAAATTCTGAGAAAGCCTCTCCAGAGAAGGAGGACCCATTTCTCAGTCCACCTCTCACCTGCTATACCCTGGGGAACAGACCACTTTTTCCAGCCTCCACAGAGCATGTGCGTGTGTACACTTGACTGAACATAAGATGGAAATTTTACTTAAGACAAGCCCTCAGAACAAAAGGTGTGAGTTATACTCTAGTCTTTGTAAAGCATCTCATGTCAGAGACAGCGTCACTGACCCTTTACGTTGAACAACCAAGACTTGTTTGGTTAAAACAGGTTAGCACAATATATCCACCGTCGTTACTGGTTTTGAATATCTGGGCATGGAACAACAGACTGGTTCCAAACAGGAAAAGGAGTACATCAAGACTGTATATTGTCCCCCTGCTTATTTAACTTCTATGCAGAGTACATCATGAGAAACGCTGGGCTGGAAGAAGCACAAGCTGGAATCAAGATTGTGGGAGAAATATCAGTAACCTCAGATATGCAGATGACACCGCCCTTAATGGCAGAAAGTGAAGAGGAACTAAAAAGCCTCTTGATGAAGGTGAAAGAGGAGAGTGAAAAAGTTGGCTTAAAGCTCAACATTCAGAAAACGAAGATCATGGCATCCGGTCCCATCACTTCATGGGAAATAGATGGGGAAACAGTGGAAACAGTGTCCGACTTTATTTTGGGGGGCTCCAAAATCACTGCAGATGGTGATTGCAGCCATGAAATTAAAAGACGCTTACTCCCTGGAAGGAAAGTTATGACCAACCTAGATAACATATTCAAAAACAGAGACATTACTCTGCCGACTAAGGTCCATCTAGTCAAGGCTATGGTTTTTCCAGTAGTCATGTATGGATGTGAGAGTTGGACTATAGAGAAAGCTGAGCGCCGAAGAATTGATGCTTTTGAACTGTGGTGTTGGAGAAGACTCTTGAGAGTCCCTTGGACTGCAAAGAGATCCAACCAGTCCATTCTGAAGGAGATCAGTCCTGGGTGTTCTTTGGAAGGAATGATGCTAAAGCTAAAACTCTAATTCTTTGGCCACCTGATGCAAAGAGCTGACTCATTGGAAAAGACTCTGATGCTGGGAGGGATTGGGGGCAGGAGGAGAAGGGGACAACAGAGGATGAGATGGCTGGATGGCACCACTGACTCGATGGACATGAGTCTGGGTGAACTCTGGGAGTTGGTGATGGACAGGGAGGCCTGGCGTGCTGCAATTCATGGGGTCGCAAAGAGTCAGACATGACTGAGCGACTGAACTGAGCAGCTGTGTGAAAAGAATCATTCTTTCAGAGGTAGGCAAACTTAAAATGAGGCTGGATTTCATTAGCTGAAAGGCTTTTGAAGACCACTCGGGCTTCCCTGGTGGCTCAGCGTTAAAGAGTCTGCCTGCCAATGCAGGAGACATGCATTGGTTTGCTGGCCCCTGGAGGAGGAAATGGCAGCCCATTCCAGTATTTTTGCCTGGAAAACCCATGGACAGAGGAGCCTGGTGGGCTACAGTCCATAAGGTTGCAAAGAGTCAGACACGACTTAGCAACTGAAAAACAATAACTCAGAAGCAGCAGAGCAAGTCCTTGTGTTGTGGAGATCACGAACACTTACAGGATGAATAAATGAGTAATGAATCCCAAGGCTGTACAAATGAGTGCTTAAGGCTTGACTTAAATTTTCCAACTGGAATCATTGTACATAGACTCAAAAAGTCAGTATCTCAAGTGAAAATGAAATTATGCACTGGAAAAATCTTAAACTATGACTCTCTTGATAGTGAAGACAGTTTTAAAAGATGCATATGGAGTTTTCGTGACATTGTTTGAAACAGTGAGGGAGTAGGATTTTTGAAAATGTGTGTAATGCTACGTCGCTTCAGTCATGTCTGACTCTGTGTGACCCCATAGACTGTAGCCCTCCAGACTTCTCTGTCCTTGGGATTCTCCAGGCAAGAACAGTGGAGTGGTTTGCCATTTCCTTCTCCAGGGGACCTTCCCGATCCAGGGACTGAACCTGCATCTCTTACGTCTCCTGCATTGGCAGGCAGGCTCTTTACCACCAGCGACACCTGTATTACTAATGTAATATAATTTTACATTTTAAAGTAAGAAATTAAATATCCTTGATCTATATTTAATCACTTGATCTCCTCTCCTAAAGGTTCTATGTTGGGGTTAGTTGAGAACTTGTTTCAACTGAGGAAGTAGAAGCTTGATTTATTTACAGTCTTATCATTTGGAAGCCACAGTTTATTACCTATTTCTTCAAAGGCACTCTAAAGTGTTTTCTTATAACTCAGCCAAGAGCCTACCTCACGAGCTGTAGCCTCACCAGAACAACCAGGACCTGCGGGATCTGAGCCCAAGAGGCAGGAGAGGTTAGGAGCCAGAGTCTGGCAGGGTTGTGATCTTAAGAGTTTAGAAATGGACTTACATACCCAGGCTGTTGCAACCAGGATGAGAAAAGCAAAACGGATTGATTCATCTTGTTTTTCATTCACTTGAGAGTGTCGTACACTGGAAAGATATTTAATCCAATTTAATGTACATTCAGTCTTCTATTCACTTAGCACAGAGCTGAGAACCTGTCATGTTCCAAACACTGTGCTGAGTTCCAGAAAGAGCTGTCAGCCAGACAGAGGCAGGTCTCTCCCTGCCTCAACCAAACAGGTACTGGTGGCGCAGTCCGTGCTGGCTCCCGGGCCCCAGGCTGCCCAGCCTCGCGGTCTGAATCACTGAAGCAGGACTGTATACGCAAATAATCAGCGATTGGCATCTATTGTGAAAATGTGCATTGCTGCATTTGTCCTTAATTTATCAGATGTTTGATAAATAATGAGTTAGGCGCTAGAGAATAATGAATGATTATTAAAAACTCATGGAGCTTTAGAAGAAGCTCAAGGGCAACAGAAGCGTTGATCAGATAATGACCCAAATCAAGGGCAACATTTTGAGAGACAGGTGCCACAATGAATAAGTATTTGTTATTTCCAGAACCTAAATGAGACTTTTGTGTTTTTTATTGATGTGTACTATACATGTAGAAAAGTGAACAAATCATAGATGTCCACCTCAATGAGTGTTCACAAAGAAGCAGAGAATAACCAGCCATCTCAAAAGGCTCACTTTGCCCCCTTTGTCACCACTTACCCTAAGGGTGACCAGTATCCCGATCTGTGAAGCGTGAAATACTTCTTCTATTTGTGAACTTTATGTAAAACGAATAGTGTTGCTGGTTGTGAGGTTTTTAGTGTCAACTTATTTATTCAACATTACCTTTGTTAGACTCATCTATATTGTTGTGCATGAATTTTATAGTATCCCATTCTATGTGTAGACTTCAATTTATTCCTTTTGCCATTAATAGGCAATGGGGGTTGTTTCTAATTTTTGTCTGTTTTTTTTAAACTTTTATTGATTAATTGGCTATACCACACGGCATGTAGGGTCTTAGCTGTCCTGCCCTGGGAGCTCAGAGTCTTGACCAGTGAACCATCAGGGAAGTCCATGTAACGTCTATTTGTAATTTTCATCCTTTGGTAGCAGAATAATACAAACTCATTTAAAAAATGAGAAATGATACAAATTTAAACTTCATTCATACTTATATATCAATAATGCTTCTATAAATATTCTAGTCCATACGTTTTAATGAAAATATGTACTCACTCTTGGTAGGTATATGAAATTGGCAGAAATGGAATTGTTGGCTCCAAGGGTGTATGTGTTCATTGCTAGTAGGAGGGCCAAACTCTTTTCCAAAGCGGCGGCACCGTCTTGCATTTCTAAGAGCCGTGCACAGAGTCCCAGGGCCTGCACATCCTTACAACCCTTGGTATTGTCAGCAGCATCGTGTTGTCACTTCGATCGCATTTCTAAAAAGGGAGGGCGGGAATGGCTCCCCTGAAGAACTGGCAACAGAGCTGAGACTTGAAATGATGTGCTGCAGTTAATTAGGGTGGAAGGGGAGCAGATTCCATGGACGGAGAATGGCCCTGTGCACAGATCCCGTGGCAGGAAGCAGCGTAGTCCAGAGCTGGGGAAGGGAGCAGGCGTGGCTGGAGCTGAGGCAGTCGGGTAAGGTGCAGATGGCTGTAAACATCTGGGGCATCTGATGGGGCGGAACCTTGGAGGTTTATCTTTATACTCAGCGCAACAGAAATCCTCATAAGACTCTAAACAGAGGAGATAATTACATTTGACTCTGATCAGTATAGCTGCTTCATGGAAAACAGATTAGAGGGGCTGATGGATGGAGAGAGGAAGTGGATATGCAGAGAGAGTTACTACAGAAACCCAGAAGGACAGCACTGGGTCTCTAGGCAGGAGGCTTCTTCCTGTGACTTTGTCGTTGGTCTGGGCCTAGAAGCCCGTACTCCACCTGATGTTCGTCACAGTCCCAGACCTTTTGGAATATATAACCTGTTTTTCAGAACCATAGATTACACTCTGTTGCAGTGTGACCAATCTTCGCCTTGATCTAGTTAATCAAGAAGCCTATTCTATAATTCCCAAGCGCTTGAGATTGACCAACGCAGTTCAAATGATGGGCTCTGTTGCCTTTCCTTTATTTACTGAAGTTGGAATCATAACTGGCTTTGCCCTCTTTTAGGGCTCATAGCTCAGTGTGTGTCTGTGGGCACTCACAGAAAATACCAACACAGCCAAGGTTTCCTCCCATGTAAAGGAAATGTAGGCGACCTAGGTTTGTAACGAAGGGCTCGAAGCTGGGCTTGTGTACCTGCCAGTCAAACTGGAGCCCGGCTGCGTCTCTGGGTCACTGGCAGCAGGGGCGTGGGGTGACTCTGCCGGTGGGTTAGTCATGGGGGCGTGGAGCAGGGCAATGCGGCACATCGCTGTTTACACACCCTGCGAAAGAACAGAGTGGGAGTCATCTATGCGAGCTTCTCTAGTGAAACCTCAGTGGATTAGACTAGCTATCTAAACAGTCATTAACATGACAACATAATGATCTGGGAAATTAATTTAGAGTACATTAGAAAGTGATCTGCAGAAATCTCTTTAGATGTACATTGAAGAATGGAGGAGATGTGAGTGTGAGTGCATACTTGCACACATGAGTGTGGCATTATCACAGACCAGAGTTTACCATGAACTCGTGAACAGTTCATTACCTCTCTCTAGACATTGGTTTCTATGTCAGTGAAATGAAGGAATTGGCCTTAGATAATCCTTCAGGACCATTAAGCTCTAATGTCTGAGTTTTTCATTATTAATCAACTGTAATAACATACTCTCCAACGAGCCCTCCACAACAGCCGAATTCCTTACCCACAAATTAGAAAAGTAGGATAATTAAAGCATATAGAAATGTGTGTGTGTTTTGTAGATTTTTTTCATGGTAACCCCCAGAAAAACTAGATACTTCTGTCTTTTTTTTAAATTAGTTTTTGAAATGTTCATGTGATTTAGTAGATGCAGTCAAAATGCATCAGTTAATAATATTTATTGACTGGGCTTGCCAGGTGGCTCAGTGGTAAAGAATCCGCCTGCCAATGCAGGAGACGCAGGAGTCTCCAGTTCAATCCCTGGGTCAGAAAGATTCCCAGCAGCCCACTCCAGTATTCTGCCTGGGTCGCCAAGAGTTGGACACAACTGAGCACACACACACATTTATTGGGGAAAATCAAAAAAACTAGCAAAGAATACTTTGGAAAATTTTCTGACTTGAGTTGTTCTAACATTGAGACTATGGGGATGCATTGTGTTTTACTTTTAAATCCATATAAACTGACATGATTAAAAGGAATAACATTAGAGAGTAATTCCAGAGACTATCATAAACATTAATTAAGCAACACATTGTGCTTTGAGATCAGTTTTTATTTATCTTCTTTGCAGATAAGAAAATTCTCTTAGGCCTCTTATCAATAAAGCAACCTAAAATAGGCCTTAAGTATCAGGAATAACCTAATAGGATAAAAAGCCATTAGACTGAATTTAGCTGCAGCAAGATAAGAAATTAAATGAAATCTTAAGATTAAAGAAAATAAAAATTGGTTAGAGAAAACCGTATCTGCTAATAAAATTTCTAAGCATCATATGGATAAAGACTGTCCTTCTGAAATATAATAATTTTGACAAATAAAGGTTGTCCTTCTGAAAGATAGTAATTTTGACATTTTCATTTATATGGCAGTTCCAAGATGAACTTTTCTTGTTGTTTAGTTGCTAGTCATGTCCAACTCTTTGCAACCCCATGGACTGCAGTACAGGAGGCTTCCATGTCCCTGACTATATCCCAACACTTGCTTAAACTCATGTCCATTGAGTCGATAATGCCATCCAACCGTCTCATCCTCTGTCACCATCTTCTCCTCATGTCCTCAGTGTTTCCCAGCATCAGAGTCTTTCCCAATGAGTCAGCTCTTCGCATAAGGCAACCTTAGTATTGGAGCTTCAGCATCAGTTCTTCTGATGAATATTCAGGGTTGTTTTTTGTATTTTACTTTATTTTACTTTACAATACTGTATTGGTTTTGCCATACATCAACATGAATTGCCACGGGTGTACACGTGTTCCTAATCCTGAACCCCCCTCCCACCTCCCTCCCCATACCATCTCTCTGGGTCATCCCAGTGCACCAGCCCCAAGCATCCTGTTTTGACTGAGTGGTTTATGATCATGCTCAACTTACAGTTAAGTGGTTTGATCTCCATGCTGTCCAAGGGACTCTCAAGAGTCTCCCCCAGCACAACAGCTTGAAAGCATCAGCTCTTTGGTTCAACCTTCTTTATGGTCCAAATCTCAAATCCATACCTGACTACTGGAAAAACCTTAAGTTTGACTATATGGACCTTTGCTGGCAAAGTGATGTCTCTGTTTTTTAATACACTGTCTAGGTTTGTCATAGCTTGTCTTCCAAAGGGCAAGCATCTTTTAATTTCATGGCTACAGTCACTGTCCACAGTAATTTTGAAGTTCAAGAGAATAAAATCTGTTACTATTTCCACTTTTTTATTCCTTTATTTGCCATGAAGTGAAGGGACTGGATTCCATCATCTTAGTATTTTAAATGTTGAGTTTTAAGCCAGCATTTTCACTCTCCTCTTTCACACTCACCAAGAGGCTCTTTAGCTCTTCCTCACTTTATGCCATTAGAGTGATATCATCTGCATATCTGAGGTTGTTGATATTTCTCCCAGCGATCTTGATTCCAGCTTTTGATTCATCCAACCTGGAATTTAACAGAGTGTATTATGCATAGAAATTAAATAAGCAGAGTGACAATATAAAGCCTTGATGTACTCCTTTCCCAATTTTGAACCAGTCCATTGCTTCATGTCCAACTCTAACTGTTGTTTCTTGACTTGCATACAGGTTTCTCAGGAGACAGGTAACATGGTCTGGTATCCACATCTCTTTAATAATTTTCCACAGTTTGCTGTGATCCACACAGTCAGAGGCTTTAGCATAGTCTCTGAAACAGAAGTCGATGTTTTTGTGAAATAAAACCCTTGCTTTCTCCATGATCCAGTGACTGCTGGCAATTTGATCCTGGTTCCTCTGCCTTTTCTAAATTCAGCTTATACATCTGGAAGTTCTCAGTTCACATACTGCTAAAGCCTAGCTTGAAGGATTTTAAGCATAACCTTCCTAGCCTGCAAGATGAGTGC
This sequence comes from Redunca redunca, assembly GCA_006410935.1. Classification (NCBI taxonomy): domain Eukaryota; kingdom Metazoa; phylum Chordata; class Mammalia; order Artiodactyla; family Bovidae; genus Redunca; species Redunca redunca. Next base: position 338,130 of record SJYQ01001003.1, read on the forward strand.
AGTAGTAGGGTAGTTTGAACATTTTTTTACATTGCTCTTTTTTGGGATTGGAATGAATACTGACCTTTTCCAATCCAGTGACCACTGCTGAGTTTTCCAAATTTGCTGACCTATTGAGTGTAGGATTTGAACACTTAAAGTTTTAAGATTTGAAATAACTCAGCTAGAATTCCGTCCCCTCTACTTGCTTGTTCTTAGCAATGCTTCCTAAGGCCCCCTTGACTTCATACTCAAGGATGTCTGGCTCTAGGTGAGTGACCACACCGTCATGGTTATCCCAGTCACTAAGAACTTTTTTAGTAGCTCTTCTGTATAGTCTTCCCGCCTCTTCTTAATTTCTTCTGCTTCTGTTAGGCCCTTTCTGTTTCTGTCCTTTAGTGTGTTCATCCTTGCGTGAAGTGTTCCCTTGATATCTCCACTTGCATCAAAAGATCTCCAGTCTTTCCCATTCTGTTATTTTCCTCTATTTCTTTTCATTTTTCATTGAAGAAGGCCTTCTTATCTCTCCTTGCTATTTTCTAGAACTCTGCATTCAGTTAGGTATGTCTTTCCCTTTCTCCCTTGCTTTTTGCTTCTCTTCTTTCCTCAGCTGTGCAAAGACCCCTCAGACAACCACTTTGCCTTCTTGAATTTCTTCTTCTTTGGGATTGTTCTGATCACTGCCTCCTGTATAATCTTATGATCCTCCATCATAGTTCTTTAGAAACTCTCTACCAGATCTAATCCCTTGAATCTATTCATTACTTCTGTATAATCATAAGGAATTTGATTTAGGTCATACTGAATGGACTAGTGGTTTTCCCTACTTTCTTTAATTTAAACCTGAATTTTGTAATAAGGAGCTCTTGATATGAACAGCAGTTGGCTCCAGGTCTTGTTTTTGCTGACTATATAGAACTTCTCCATCCTCAACTGCAAAGAACATAATCAGTATTGACCATCTGGTGACGGCCACGTGTAGTCTTCTCTTGTGTTGTTGGAAGAGGGTGTTTGGGATGCCCAGTGTGTTCTCTTAAAAAAAAACTCTGCTAGCCTTTTCCCTGCTTCAGTTTTTACTCTAAAGCCAAACTTGCCTGTTACTCCAGGCATCTCTTGACTTCCTACTTTTGCATTCTAGTCCCCTGTGATGGGCTTCCCTGAAACTCACTTGGTGAAGAATCGCCTGCAGTGCAGGAGACCCCAGTCCAATTCCTGGGTCGGGAAGATCTGCAGGAGAAGGGGTCGGCTACCCACTCTAGTATTCCTGGGCGCCCCTTGGGCTCAGCTGGTGAAGAATCTGCCTGCAGTGCAGGAGACCTGGGTTCAATCCCTGGGTCAGGAAGATCCCCTGGAGAAGGGAAAGGCTACCCACTCCCAATATTCTGGCCTGGAGAATTCCATGGACTGTGTAGTCCATAGGGTCACAAAAAGTTGGACAAAACTGAGTGACTTTCACTAGTCCCCTGTGATGAAAAGGGCATCTCTTTTTTTGGTGCTAGTTCTAGAAGGCCTTGTAGATCTTCACAGAACTATTCGGGTTCACCTTCTTTGGCATTAGTGGTTGGGGCATAGGCTTGGATTCCTGTGATGTTGAATGGTTTGCCTTGGAAATGAACTAACATCAGTCTGTCGTTTTTGAGATTGCACCCAAGTACTGCACTTCTCACTCTTTTGTTGACTATGTGGGCTACTCCATTTCTTCAAAGGGATTTTTGCCCACAGTAACAGATATAATGGCCATCTGAATTAAATTTCCCAGTCCTGTGCATTTTCGTTCATGGATTCCTAAGGTGTTGATGCTTGCTCTCACTGTCTCCTGCTTGACCACGTCCAGTTTACCCTGGTTCGTTAACCTAACATTCCAGGTTCCTATGCAGTATTGTTCTTTACATCACCGCTAGACACGTCCACAAGTGAGCATCATTTCTGCTTCGGTCCAGCCTCTTCATTCTTTCTAGAGCTATTTCTCTGCTCCTCCCCAGGAGCATATTGGACAACTTTCAACCCGGGGCCCTTATCCTCTGGTGTCATGTCTTTTTGTCTTTTCATACTATTTATAGGATTTTCATGGCAAGAATTCTGGAGTGGGGTGTTATCTCTTCCTCCAGTAGACCAAGTTTTGTCAGACCTCTCCACTTGACCCATCTGTCTTGGTTGGCCATGTGAGGCATGGCTCATAGCTTCATTGAATTACCCAAGACCCTTCACCACTACAAGGCTGTGATCCATGAAGGGGAAGATGAACTTTAAGTGCCATTTGATAGTATTCAGATGATAGCAAATACTCATGGGAGTTGTCAGCACATTATGTGATTAATAACTTTGGTTCCAATTGGTTTGGGACGTCAGAGACTTGCTCCTTTTGACTTGTGCACAGATATGATGGAAAGTTTGTATCACATCATACTTGACCCTATAGTGTCCTGCTGGGCCCTGGGAAGCCTACCTTTCTGAGCTTCACTCTTGACCCTAGAGGACTCATTATCTCACTTTGTATATACTCAATTGGTAGAAGAGATGTGAACTGGCCAAAAAGAAGTAGAAAGTCAGAGTAGGAATTGTATGTTTCAGAGTTACCCACACAGATATGCCTATAACCAGGCAGGTATCACAGTAAGCAACATGCTTGCGCAAGGCTCTGGAACAATCTGGAGGCTGTGTTCGACTGTGGGTAACTAGTTGCCAGTAGGGACATGGGTGCGATGTTGCCTGACCATCCACGCAACCAGGAACCCAGAATCTCAAACTTCTTAGGCCATTGCTCAGCTTTTGAATGTTGGGAGTTAATTTGAATTGCAAACACACACTTGTCTGTGTACCATGTGAGCCTAGGTTTAAAAATAAAAAATCTGAAATCAGTTCCTAAGATACATAGTCAAATTCTATAAAATGGAACCTTAGGACATTGCTATTTTTATAGCTCAAGGAGTGGTCAAATATCAGCAGTTTCCTACAGGTCAACCTAATACTTTGAAGTTTCAAACTATTGAGAATGATAGCCTCCAATGGCAGAACTGATGTGCAAGTTACATGAAATAGAATAACACAAAGTGAGATTTAGGTTATCGTGGGTGGTGACAGCACTGGAAAAGGTCAGTTTTCCTTCCAGTGCCAAAGAAAGGCAGTGCCAAAGAATGCTCAAACTACCGCACAACTGCACTCATCTCTTGTCCTAGTAAAGTAATACTCAAAATTCTCCAAGCCAAGCTTCAACAGTATGTGAATCGTGGACTTCCAAATGTTCAAACTTGATTTAGAAAAGGCAGAGGAACCATGATCAAATTGCAAACATCCATTGGATCATTGAAAAAGCAAGAGAGTTCTAGAAAAATATCTAGTTCTGCCTTATTAACTATGTCAAAGCCTTTGATTGTGTGGATCACAACAAACTCTGGAAAATTCTTAAAGAGATGGGAATACCAGACCATCTGACCTGCCTCTTGAGAAATCTGTATGCAGGTCAGGAAGCAACAGTAAGAACTGGACATGGAACAACAGACTGGTTCCAAATAGGGAAAGGAGTACGTCAAGGCTGTATATTGTCACCCTGTTTATTTAACTTATATACAGAGTGCATCATGAGAAACGCTGGGCTGGCTGAAGGACAAGCTAGAAGCAAGATTGCCAAGAGAAATATCAATAACCTCGGATATGCAGATGACACCACCCTAATGGCAGAAAGTGAAGAAGAACTAAAGAGCCTCTTGATGAAAGTGAAAGAGGAGAGTGAAAAAGTTGGCTTAAAGCTCAACATTCAGAAAACTAAAATCATGGCATCTGGTCCCATCATTTCATTGCAAATTGATGGGGAAACAGTGGAAACCATGATAGACTTTATTTTCTTGGGCTCCAAAATCACTGCAGATGGTGACTGCAGCCATGAAATTAAAAGACGTTTGCTCCTTGGAAGAAAAGTTATGACCAATGTAGACATCACATTAAACAGCAGAGACATTACTTTGCCAACAAAGGTCCATTTAGTCAAAGTTATGGTGTTTCCAATAGTCATGTATAGATGTGAGAGCTAGCCTATAAAGAAAGGTGAGTGCCAAAGAATTGATGCTTTTGAATTGTGGTGTTGGAGAAGACTCTTCAGAGTCCCTTGGACTGCAAGGAGATCCAGCCAGTTCATCCTAAAGGAAATCAGTCCTGAATATTCATTGGAAGGACTGATGTTGAAGCTGAAACTCCAATCCGTTGGCCACCTGAGGTGAACAACTGACTCACTGGAAAAGACCCTGATGCTGAGAGATTGAAGGCAGGAGGAGAAGGGGACAACAGAAGATGAGATGGTTGGATGGCATCACCAACTCAATGGACATGAGTTTGAGTAAACTCCAGGAGGTGGCGATGGACAGGGAGGCCTGACATGCTGCAGTCCATGGGGTCTCAAAGAGTCAGACACTACTGAGCGACTGAACTGAACTGATCCCCACGGCCTAGTCCATGATAAATTTCTTTAAATCAGTGGGCTTTCTGAGATACCTGGACTTCTGCATAGCATAGAGGAACTGCAGAGCCTCTTGACTGAAGGTGAAAGAGGAGAGTTAAAAAGCTGGCTTAAAACTCAACATTCAAAACACTAAGATCATGGCATCGGGTCACATCACTTCATGACAAATAGATGGAGGAAAATGGAAACAGTGGCAGATTTTATTTTCTTGGGCTCCAGAATTACTGTGGACAGTGACTTCAGCCATGAAATTAAAAGACACTTGCTCCTTGGAAGAAAACATATGACAAACCTAGATAGTGTATAAGCAGAGACATGACTTTGCCAACAAAGGTTCATATAATCAAAGCTATGGTTTTTTCCAGTAGTCATGTATGGATGTGAGATTTGGACCATAAGGAAGGCTGAATGCCAAAGAATTGATGCTTTTGAACTGCGGTGTTGGAGAAGACTCTTGAGAGTCCCTTGAACTCCCAGGAGATCCAACCACTGAATCCTAAAGGAAATCAATCCTGAATATTCATTGGAAGGACAGAGACTGAAGCTGAAGCTCCAATACTTTGGCCACCTGATGCAGAATCAACTCATTGGAGAAGATCCTGATGCTGAGAAAGATTGAGGACAGGAGGAGAAGAGCAGCAAAGAATAAGATGGTTGGATGGCATCATCAACTCAGTGGACATGAGTCTGAGCACACTCCGGGATACAGTGAAGGACAGGGAGGCTTGGTGTGCTGCAGTCCATGGGGTTGCAAAGAGTCGGACACAACTTAATGACTGAACAACGATGTGAGCTGGTCCAAATACAGTACTGTATGAGTTTTCTCAGGAGACTGTAACAAATGCCAGACTATGTGGCTTAACAGAAATTTCCTCACAGTCTGAGAGGTTAGAAGTCCAGTATCAAGGTCATGGCTGGTTTGGTTTCTTATGAGACCGCCTACCTTAGCCTATAGACAGCTGCCTTCTTGCTGTGTGTTCACACGGCTTTTTCATATGTGCATGTCCCTGGTGTCCTTTTATGAATCCAAATTTCCTCTTATAAGAGCACCAGTCAGATTGGATTAGGCACACAAATATGAGTTTTTACAAAAAGCTGTATCATCTCTTTAAAGGTCCATTTCCAAATACAGTCACATCCTGAGGTCCTGGGACTGGGACTTCCATTTGGGGCTGAAGGGAGCTCAATTCAGCCCATGACAAGTAGGGAGCTCAAAAATTTTTAACAAACATCTCTCTATGGAAGAAAATCCTTAATTGCATCATCTGCCCAATTTCTATGTTGTAAATATTCCTATCATGTCTGACTTCAGGTTACCAACAAGATGTTATTGAACATAGACTTGGGCCAATATGGATAACACATCATTCTATGGCAATGCCACCATCTGTATCCAGTGGACATGAATAACCTCCAAACTATAAGTAATAGTGAAAATAACAGTGATGAGATGGGATTTTAGTCTTTTATTATCTTTGCTGATAATGTCATTTGCTATGTATAAGTTTATGTAATTTGATTTTTACTAATGGCTGTGTGTGTTTAACAATTCAGCAAATTGGTGAAAATTTAACAATGGGTCTCAAGAGCCAATATCAACCCCCTCCAGCACACCACTGAGTCATGTAGCAGTTAAGCGGAATTCTGTCACTAGGAATGGGAGAGTAAGACAGCTTATTCTGAAATTATAAAGGGAGCGTCTACTGGACATGATGACTTGCAGAGTAGGGGTGAAAATAAGCAGGAAAAATTCAAAATGAACAAATAGAGTTTGGAAGAAGTTTGAAGGGAGAGCTAGGTTAGGTGGGTGTTGAATTAGGAATACGGAAGAGCCAGCTGGAGGGGGTCGGGAAACGTGGTCCAGTGACCTCGATTCCTTTCCTAACCCCACCCAAATGAGCCTGTTAACATGGGGATTCTCCGAGGCTCAGTTTCCACCTCTCTAAAATACATCTCCCTCTGATGACTTCTCAGGAGACTCTCAACTCTAAAACTGGGAATTTTATCCCTTAGTATATAATTGTCAAGTCCCTTTAATGTCTGAGTTGCTGTAAGCCAATCAAAAAAACAGTCCCAAGCTCAAGTATGTATCTATCTCTTAACATGTAATACAATCACCCCAGAAGATACCTTTCCTGGAAAGAAAGAACATACTTCTATTGTTGATAATAATTAGCAAGTTTTTTTTTTTTAACAGAAAGATGTTTTTCAAATATCTCTTATATTTCTTTATGACCCTCAGAGGCAATTACAAGTAACCCATTTAAAAATGCATCTGGCTTAGAAGAGCAGTTATATGGACTATATCAGAGACGCAGGCAACCTCAGAGGGGTTTTACTTTCAGTTCAGCAGTTAAGCCTCAATATATACTTTATGTTTTGACTACATCACAGTAGGGTGCCTCATTGCTGTACTCTTGAAAAGGTTGTTTTAAAGCAAAATGTAGGTTTTGTGCACTTAAGACCGTCTCTGAAAAAAAAGAGATCTTCATCAGTTCATGGATTTTTCAAACTCTCCTGCATATATGTCTCCATAACCATTCCAGACCTGTCTTGTAAATAACCGCATGCTGACTAGAAATAAAGATAATCAACTTACAGTATGTTGGTCACCCCACCTCCTTCATTTTGTGATGGGATCCTTACCCCAGTGCTTCTCAAAGTGTCATCCCTGGACCAGCAACATCAGCAACCCCTGACCCTGGTTGGAAATTCAGATTCCTAGGCCTTTATTCAGACCTGATGAATGAGGGTCTATGAGAAGGAGGAGCTGCTCTTGGGTTGTGATAAGCCTTCTAGTGACGCTGATACAGGCTCACTGATGGCGTGCTCTGTTATCGGTCACTGTAGGGAATCAGATTTTCTCCGTTTTCCATCACATTTTTCACCTCTTTAGGTGGCAAAAGGTCATCTCTTATTTTTTTAATTGGAGGATAATTACTTTACAATATTGTGTTGGTTTCTGCCACAGCCTGAATCAGCCACAGGTACCACATGCCCCCTCCCGCCTGAAGCCCCTTCCCATCCCCCTCCCCACCCCTCTAGGTCGTCACAGAGCCCTGGGCTGTAGGCTAGTGATGCTTCAAGTGAGGTCCCTGAACTCGCAGCATCAGTGTCACTTGAGAATTTGCTAGGAATGCCAATCCCTGGATCTCACTCAGACCTGTTTTATTAAGAACTTGAGGTATGGGAATCGGCAAGAAGGACCATTATTGCCAAAGTGTAATTTAAAATACTGTGCTCGGCTTGCTGCACTGAGATTGGGAGAGGAAACCATTATCCTGGCAAAACGTCAGTTTGGGAGACAGTGGATTTAGGAGAGGAAGGAGGAGCAGTGAGGAGGAATGATTCTGTGGGCGGGTGTGTTAGAATGCTGCTGGGGGAGTGGGAAGCTGGGTTAAGAGGACAGCCATTCACGTGGGAGGGCTGACCTCTCCCCTCCTTGGCCCATCTTTTAACTCTCCCAGCTCTAGCCCCTGCCTGGTGCTGGCATGGGGCACCCAGACCTGTTCTCACCAGCATCCCAGGGATGAGGTTACTTCTCATTCCCTGAAGTACAGAAAGGCACATCCTTGGCCAGGTTTCCTGGTAAGATCCGAGCTGCCATTGGGGGTCATCTCCCTTCAACTTCACTTTGTCTGTGTGCTCAGTCATGTCTGACTCTGTGACCCCATGGACTGCAGCCACCAGGTTCCTCTGTCCATGGGATTTTCCAGGCAAGAGTACTGGAGTGGGGTGCCAGTTCCTTCTCCAGGGGATCTTCCCAACCCAGGGATCGAACCCTTGTCTCTTGTTTCTCCTGCATTGGCAGGTGGGTTCTTTACCAGCTGAGCCACCAGGGAAGCCCCTCAACTTCCCTCTAGGGCCTTTTTAATCAGGTGGAGCCAGTTTGGGCACTGTCAGATTCTATTCTTGTAAAGAGGGCATTTTATAGAGAGCAACGCGTCTTGGCGAAGGCCTGCTCGCAGACTGAGCGCTGGTCTGTCCTCCAGGACTTTTCTGTCTAATATCCCTCTGATCCTCATAAAACCATAGGTTGGTGCTGTGGAACCCGAAAGGCAAAGGACCGTGTGTTTCTTTTTTTTAGAAAGCAGGAGCCTCTGGCAAAAAAAAAAGGTAAACTCCAACAGTAAGAAATAAATTAAATGAATTGGTCTTTGAGTTTAGCCCAACTCCGATTTGCATAACTGCTTCAAAAACTAGGGACCTGGGGATAAACTCCAAGCGGAAAGTATTTCCAGGTTCCATTTATGGATAAATGGCCCACGGGAGCCTCTTTTTTGGTCTTTGTTGATGAGCCTTCTTAGCTTTTAAAAATGTATGGCCGGTGGGGAGTTTCCTTTTCTCTGTGTGATTCTGACCCATTTCTCAACCACTTCCCCAGACCCTGCAGCACCGTTCAGCACCCCAGGACACCTTGTGTGTTAAAGACAATCCTCAGAGAGTGCTGGGTCCATAAACCAGAGTCAGTCCCACGTGGCACCTCTGTGTGCTCTTCATCTCAGGAATGGGCAATAAGGTCCTGCTGCTATTTCATCCAAATGGGAAAAGGAAATCAACATGGGCTAGAGCAGAAGGCTGAAATCCTTTAGCGGCATTTAGCTGCCATAGAACACTAGATTCAAGAAACCACACCAGAGTGAAAATATCTGCCTGATGATATATGATGCAGGGCTTCTGAATTTGGGGACACGTAGAAGATGGTGTCAGGCAAGACAAATCACAACCTTCAGTTATAGTGTAGCTAGAAAGCCCTTTATTCCTTTGAGAGACAGATATCTCCTGCCATCAAATTGAGCTTTCGGTGCTAAGAATGGAGTCACGCAGGGTGATCAAGTAGATTGTATCGCTGGTCAATACCTTTTCTATTATTATGTTCCTGGGAAATAATTATTATCTTCTGCTGGAGCCTGTGTGAGATTGAGAAAGATCAGGGTGAGGAAAAATATTGCATTGTCCAACTTGTACTTTATATTCAGCCCCTACACACATTAAAGCTAGTGATGTTAGCTGAAGATTACTTTGTATTATTCTCTAAATCATCACCCTAGAGTAATTTCTTCTGCCTTTTTCTGTGACCATTAAGCTAGCTTGAGGATGTGATTCTGAAATTTATAATCAAATAAAGAAGACTGGATATATCAATATTTAATTCCATATTTTTCCATAGATTTGGCTTTGGTTAAAAACTTGCTATCTGGGGCCTTTTGGTCACAATAATGTGAAAGGTGTTTAACTAGTTTTTGAGGGAGGGAAATAGTCTCAAAATTTAATTTAGTGAATGTTTGTAACTGATGTTATCATATGCCTCCTCCTGAGCAATATTAAAACAAATACATGGAGGCCTAGGAAAGTTCAGCTTTCTGCAGTTGGAGTGTCTAAGGGAACATTTGGGGTTTATTTCTGTAATGTTGAGGAAGTCCTATAGCTTCCTGGAAACGCCGTGGAGAAATCAGGCTCAGCTAAAGAGCTGGTGTTCACTGTCGTGTTCTAGAGCACTCCTGAGTTTATCAGATGTGTCTGTCCCTAAAATCCCATTTTAGATACACAAGTATTTGTTGGGTTAACTTGAAAACAAACAAAAATGCACTCTCTCCCCCTTCGACAGTCACAAATAGCAGAAAATCAGTCTCTGAGCACTCTCATCCCGAGATGTTATTCTGGACTTTTTCCAGTCTTCTCCGGTTACAGGAAGAGGAAACTGTTCTTCTGAGATGCTACTGAGGGTTTCTGGACTCAGCGCTTTTGAGTTGGACGTGATGCTGCTTTTTGTGAAGGGCTGTGCTGTGCGTTGTAGGGTGTTTACCGGCAATCCTGACCTCTACTCAGGAGGTGCTGGTCACGCCAGGTGGGGACACATAAAATGTGCCCAGATGTTGCCTGATGTCCCCTGGTGGCTAGAATTGCTTTCCCGTCCCCCACCCCAGGTTGAGAGCCACTGGACATGCTGCAGGTCTGCCCTCCAGCTGCAGCTGTCAGGATAAAGAGACGTGTGGGCAAGCCCAGAGCTAGTTTCCTGGTCTTCTTCCTAGTTCGGAGGCATGTCCTAGGTTCCCAAGGGAAGAGAGACGGTTGTTTTAATGAAAACGTGACAATGCTCCCTCCCCTCCTGCTGCCCAGAATATAGACGTTTGGCTGACATCTGGAACCCTGGGGTGGGGAGAAGGTAGGGAGGAGATAGGAGAGCAAAGAGAACCTGTGAAAGTTAAAGTATGAGTTGCTCAGTCGTGTCTGACTCTTTGTGACCTCACGGACTGTAGCCCGCCAGGCTCCTCTGTCTATAGGATTCTCCAGGCAAGAATACTGGAGTGGGTTGCCATGCCCCTCTCCAAGGGATCTTCCCAACTCAGGGATTGAACCTAGGTCTCCCACATTGCAGGCAGATTCTTTACTGTTTGAGCCATCCGGGAAGCCCCAAGAGAAGCTGGTGGAAACTAAATAGGTTGATTGGTGTCTGTGCTCTTTTGACCCCCCAGCTTTCTCTTAACTGAGGGACCCTCTTCCGTCTGCCCTTACTATGTAGCAAACACTTGGGGTCCAGCCCCGGAAGGCAACTGCCCCCACACAGACTTGTTTCCCTCAGCCATACCTGAGAACATCCAACTTTTCATCTTACCCCAAATGAAGTAAGAATTACAACTAAAAAGGGCATTTGTAAATAATCCCATGTCTTTATATACATGTACCAAGCTCTCACTCCAGTTTTAGGGGATTAATATCGGGGCTCAGACACTAAAACCAAGAAAACTAAAGCTGCCATGAATAATATCAGGAAAAATATAGTAAGAGAATTAATAAACTTTACTTTTCTTAACATTCTATTGTTATAGCTGATAATTTATTATTCCTGGGAGATTTTGTCCTGATTAAAGCCATTAGGAGGATTTTCTTTTTTCTTTTTTTGCTCTGAACATCCGCACCCATCTATTTACTAACCCTGTAATCAAGGCAGAGTATCAATTAAGACAAAATCATTTTCTTTCCCAAGAAACTATTAATAGGGCTATAATTCACTAATTGTTTTTTTCTCCTACCAACGTGAGCCAGTGTTGGCAACAGTAGCCTCCACTGAAATTGCATTGTAAAAGACGTCCGCAATCAGTGAGCTCACTGTTTATCCTCATTAACCCAAAGTCTGCATATTAGAGCCTGCCTGTCCACACCTTCCACTTACCTGAGGCAAGAGCGGGAAAACAAAGACAGTAAAAGCAAATGTCCCTGTGGGCTAGGATAATTAGCTACAATCCTTGTTTCCCCCTTGAAGCCAGTTCCAGTCATCAGTTGAAGTGCTACATAAATGCTAAGGCTCCCTTATTGCTTTATAACGTTAATCTGTCCCAGGGTGAGACTGGTTTATTGATTGATTATGTGGCAGTGAAGGGAAGCGGAGGTGAGAACTCCAGGCACTACTGCGCGTTCACTAGAGCCATGCTGACTTTAAACAACATTGAGAGGCTGTTACTCCCCAATCAGATGGGCAGAGGTAGAAAAGCTTGATCAGCATCGCACGGGTCAGGATGTGTGGGAAGCAGGCACTTTTATACACTCTTGGTGGAAGTATAAATTGTTAAGAGATAAGTGGAGGGTGTTTCAACAGGGGCCAGGCAGGTGCGGTTTCCGGGACAGGGATTGCAACCGAACCCTCCCTTTGTTCTAGCAACTCCGCTTCTGTGAATTCATCCTACAAATCCTCTCACAAAATTTAACAAAGATAAAAGGGCAAAGTTATGCTGTGGCTAACGACACAATTATCAGCCATAGGAGAATCATTACATCGTGCAGTGAATACAGCTAGACGTGCACGTCTGTCCCCTCTTCCTCAGATTTCCTCCCCATTTAGGTCACCACAGAGCGCTGCATGGCAGGTCCTCATTCGTTACCCGTTTTATACTTGGTGGTGGGTGTATGTCAGTCCCAATCCGTTTATCCATTCTTCTGTTGATGGACATTTAGGTTGCTTACATGTCCTGACTATTGTAAATAGCGCTACAGTGAGCGGTGGGATGCACATATCTTGTGGAATTATGGCTTTCTCTGGGTATATGCCCCAGAGTGGGATTGCTGTAAATGTAAGGCTAGATGATATAAAACTCTTAGAGGAAAACATAGGCAGAACATTCTTTGACATAAATCACAGCAAACATTATTCTAGACCCCCACCTCTTAGAGTAATGAAAATAAAAACAAAAATAACCGAATGGGACCTAATTACACTTAAAAGCTTCTGCACAGCAAAGGAATCAGATCTTACTCAACTGCATGAGGAGCTGGGAAGTCAGCGTCTGAAAGGGAGAATCAGAGAAATCACCAATTAGTAAATCCGAGACACAGGCCCCCCCAGCCCCCAAGATGGGGCTGCAAAGCGGGTGGAGGGCGCTGCCAGAGCTGAAGAAGGCCATGTCTATGCAGCTACCCCTTGTGGATACACTGCCAGGCAGCGACCAGGAGCCTGAGGATGTTGTTGGACGGCCAGATCAGTGGTCAGAGAGAGCTGGATATGAATAGGAGGATGAACAAATCAGAATAAACAAAGGTGGTGGGAAACTGGAGACCAGTGCTTCCAGGTCCCAGGCAGACGGCTCTTGACCTGCTGTAACGCGAGCCCATTCAGAGAAGGGGCTGTTGGGGAGCAAACTTCAGCTTAGAAGTGGCCTCAGTGCAGAGTTCCACAGCCACTGTTTGCTAGCTTAAGCATTCTATCTCATATTTATGAGATAGAATATATGGACATGGAGGTCTCTCCCAGGTCTCATCTCATAAGAAAGTGAAGAGTAGGTGATTTAGATGCTGGTAAAATCCAGGTCTCCTGATGATGGACTGTGAAAATTCAAGTTCTGAGGCTGTGAGATGCAGTCACCTCAGCAGAGTGAGTGTTGCCCTGAGGGTGTTTCTGAGCCTCTGCTCACTTGCTTACCATGGGGGTTAAAAATGGACGCTGGGCTGTATCTCAAATCTCTTAGGTGTGTCTCAGGAGGACCAAGCATTGTGGTTTGTAGGGTGTTCTCCCACTTAGCTGAAAACTGTAATTTTTCGCTTTTCACATAGTAGTTGTGAAATAAATGCTTGAGAGGGTGTGGCTAGAAAGTGCGCGCTCTGGCTTCTCTAGGCAGAGCGAGATGGGCGCACATTTTTTTTTGCTATCACAGAAGTAGATGTGCAAAGAGCAAGCCCTAATCCAAATGGTTTTTAGTGGCAGAACCAAGGTATTCCAGGTCAGCTCCGGCACAGCCTGGGCCAGCTTCTACCCTGAGTGCACAGGCCTTCCCCTTTCCTCCTTCTCTTTTTGCCAAGTCAAACATCAATAATAAAAGCAAAAACAAGATTATGGGTGTTGCTTTAGACTTACAGAGTGATTTTAAACACTGTTCGTCGTTAACAGCATTTAAGAATTGAAGCTTCGGGACTTCTCTGGCGGTGCAGTGATTACGACTCTGTGCTTCCATTGCAGGACACACAGGTTTGACCCCTGGTTGGAGAACTAACTTCCTGCATGTCACACACCATGCGTGCATGTGCTAAGTCACTTAAGTCGTGTCCCATTCTTTGTAACCCCATGGACTGTAGCCCGCCAGGCCCCCCTGTCTCTGTCTGTGGGATTCTCCAGGCCAGAACACTGGAGTGGGTTGCCATGCCCTCTTTCAGGGGATCTTCCCAACCCAGGAATCGAACCCAGGTGTCCTGCATTGCAGGCGGATTCTTTACCACTCGCACCCTCTGGGAAGCCCATGCTACATGATACAACCACCGCCCCCCCCCCAAAAAAGGCAAAACAGAAGCTTTTGCATAAGTATCTCAATCTCCAGTGTCTCTTAGAAATTCTTAAAATCTGGAAAAGCTGACCTGACACTCCTACCTGGCTTCTATGGCCAGAGCTCAGGGGACGCTGACCCTTTTTGACGAAGGGCTCTCCTGTGGGCGCGGCCCCCACTGCTCTGAATTGTCTTCACATGAAGGCTGCTCCCCTTTGCCATGTATCACTCACACATGACATGATATGTCTTGTAAGTCAAGAAATATTGTTGGATGGTAATGATGAAGCGGCTACAGTTGAATTAATAACTCTTAGGTGCCAGCACTGTGCTAAGTGCCTCGACACCTAAGTTTGTTGTTTTTTTTTTTTCATCTAATCCTTTCAGCCATATAAGGTAGCTATTATTTCTACCTTATGGATGAAAAAGTGAGATTAAGGGAGTTAAGGACCTTCCCTGAATTAAAGGAAGTGATGTGCCATCCTCTGGGTACCAGAAAACAGAATCCAAGTTGAGAGCCCAGGTTCGTAAACAGAATCAGCAGGAAAGAGCCAGACTGTAGAAAGTTTAATTTCAGCTTTGTAGGTCCTGCGGTCTCTGTTGCAGCAACTCAGCTCTGCCCTGTGGTGTGACAGGAGCCAGAGGATAGGTAGATCAAGTAATGGGCACAGCATGCTATAACAGAACGTTGCCGGGGTCCAGCCCCCGCAGGATCCAGGGAAACCCGAAGGAGAAACGGCGTCGGCGATTGAGGTTGATTAGAGACAGAGATAGTTAGGAATGTTGTAGATAAGAAAATAGAGGAGAGAAGAAAAGAGGCTGATGTTCCTTGGTTTATACAAAAAGTCAATAAAGTCTCAAGACAAGAGACTTGCACCGTCTACATGAGGCCGCAGGTGCCCTCCCGGCCTCCCGAGGGAGTGCCGGTTCAGGTCTTAAAAACCCACGCAAATAAGTAGACACGGCGGACTTCTGTACTCCAGATGGGAACTAGCCTGAAAGAGGGAGTAAGAAGAAAATGATTGACACGAGGAGACCAAGCCGCTTTGATCAGCGAGGCCCCTAGCTTTATTTTTAAATGGGACTTATATACCTTTTTCGCACATAGAGGGAAATGAAAGATGCAAGGTCATACAGAGTCAGCCCAACATTCCAGCAGTGTTGCCCTTATCGAAACCATGATTTTTTTGCATACCTTTCCCACAAAAGATGTTGTGTACAGTATCTTCTGGCCTTGGAGGCCTGTGAACATTTTATGACCCTCTTTTGATAAAGGCTGCTCAACTAGAAAACTTATTTTCCCTAAAAGTGTTTTTCTTTATATTTCTAATCTATGTCAGCCTCAGAAAAATGCCAAACAGAGTTACGTTTTACACAGAGCAAAGGTGCAGTGAGTTACAAAAAAGAACCAATTAGCTCAACAGTCTGATATGGTTAAATTCAAGGCTACACTTGTTTTTCTAGCATTCTCACTATGTTAACTAATGCATTCTCAGGTGCACAGTGGATAAGAGATATGGGAACTTAGCAACAAGTATTGGCCCAATAATGAAATCCTACATCAGCACTAGCACTACTCTAATAACTTTTAACTCTTTCAAAGGCTCTATATTTTAGGCTTTCTATGCCTCTCACAGTAGGGAGGCTGTAAATAATAGTATGCATAGCTGTAAGAGTCTGGATATATCTGCCAAGCAAGCTAGAATGCTAATAGAGGGGGTTTGATTCGAAATAGTCCTCTCATGTCCAGGAGACTTGTTAGCTGTAGCCCTAAGTTGATTTTCCCCAGAGAAAGGTGGTCAGGGTTAGCCCCCTGTTAATGTCAGAGGAGTTGGGGAAAGTCATGGAACAGTAAAACAGACAGATTCTGGTTTTGGGGTAGACACTCGAGAAAGCCTAGGGAGCCCCTTGAGTTCTGAAGCCTTGCTTAACAGTTCTCTTCCACATGACCTTTGTCATGAGTGGGATCTCCCATGGCGGCTCCCGGCAGAACGTATTTAGAGAGACGGGCAGTGGTTGTAGCAGCTGGGGTGGTTATCCTTGAGGAACTTCCCAGAGGGCAGTGCATGCTGTCACATGGCCCTTCCCCGTCCCGTCCCAGGTGCAACTGCGGGAAACTGCACGCAGCTCCTGGAGTTCTACCCAGGTGCTGTGGCAATCTGGATGAAGACTGGCTAGCATTCACTTTGGAATTCTGTATTATTTCTGGTTCCACATTTGAGCTGCTTCTGGCTCCTTTAGTTTTTCAAGCACTGCAAATGCCAGCCTTGGGAACTGAAGAATGGAGAGAACTCCAGAGGCCTGGCATGGAAGGGCAACAGCACCCTGGCAGGCCTGGGGGAGACAGGTGTCCCAACCTCCCAACCCCAAGGAGGGAACTGAGGTCTGGAGGCCTCCCGGACGAAGCTGTGCCACTCCTTGGCCCATGGGCAGAATTTGAAGCACCAAGTCTGGGGCCCAAAGCCCAAACTGTTTCCGTCTACTGTGTAAGTGTCTGGAGTTTCTATTCTGAATTCACTTATTCCAAGCACAATAAGTCCCCTGAACACAAGCCTTAAATTGCAGACTTTCAAAGATGCAAATGTGGATTCCGTCACTATCAGGCACAAATGAAATTGCAGCGGGCCCTCCACCTCCTGTTGCTGATGACCCTTCAGCTCTACCATCTCCCACCTCCCCTGTCTCCTCCAGTCAGCAACTTTTCTTGCCCATTCACCCAGTGCCAGCCCCTGGATGCCAGCTGTTTTACTGTACTACTATACTTTTCAAGGTACTGTACTGTAAGGTGAAAAATGTTCATTTTTTGTGTTTGTTTTCTTATGTATGACTTATGCAAAAAGTATTATAAACTTAATATAGTGCAGTATTATACAGCCGATTATATTAGTTGGGTACCTAAGCTAACTTTGTTGGACTTAAGAACAAATTGAACTCACGAAACAGAACTCGTTTGTATGTATGGGACGTACTATGTATCCTTGAGAAGAAATTACTAGACTCATAGTTTTCTTTTCCTTTAAGTATGCATTCCCTCACCGTTATTTATTTGGGGCTTGTTGTGCACGGGGCGCTGAGGTTGTAGTGCTTAGCAAGGTAGAAAGCCTGGAATTGCTTTCATGTGAGGAGAGACAGGGACCATGTCTAAGTGGCAGCCCCTCAGACAGTGGCCTGGACCCCGGGCGCTACGCTCGCACTGGTGCCTGTGTGTCACCAGCAATGTGAGCTGCCTTTGTGTGGAGGCTGTTGTGAGAATGTTGGGATTATGAGGGTGTCAGAAAGGCATCAGCACAGGCCACGCAGCCAGCCGACTCCCGAGTGTGCTTATTTGTGTTCAGGGTGGGGTGAGGGGGGTCTGGCCAGGTTCCTCGGGTTTCTTGGCATCTCATCCAAGAGCTACATTTTTCTGTTTTATAAAACTGAGTATTGTCTTCAGACCAGTGGGACTTTCAAGGTCATATATGAGAAGTGTCAGGTACACTCCGTGAGGACGGGGATTTACAAAAGTTTGTGCGTGTCATGGCTTTGTTTCCCCCCCCTCCTCCCTTTCAAAATTACTGCTGGCTCTATAAGAGTCAAGAACTCAAACTTGCATGAACTCTTCAACACCTCTCCAAATTCAACAAAACTGACATTTATAGCTTTGTTGAAGCGGAGACATGGCATTTGGCTTCAGATTGTTTGGACTGTAGAGTGTCAGTATAAATAGCTTTGATTGACTTTTGTATCGTGCACATCTGGAAGCAATTTATGGCATTCCAGCTAGATTAAGGCGCGTTTTAAAGGAATTTCACCAGCTCTTTTTTTTTTTTTTTCCTGTTGGCCATGGTGAATAAAGTTTCAAAGAGGGTTTAGCTGTTGTTCTTAATGTAGACTGTGGTGAAGTCAAATTCAGGGCAAATGCTGGGTGGGGGGAGAAGGGAAGAGGGACGTTTGTTTTGCCAAAAGAGCTAAACACAGAACTGACTTTTCCTCAATTGTTTTGTTCACACGAAATGAGAGAGAAAATATCAGACACCAGGAAGCTGCTATAATACACAGAAACGATGAACGAAGTCATTTTTAAAGAGAGGAATGGGTTGACCTGGGAGAGGTGCAAAGAGCCATGTATGTGTCGCTTGGCTCAACAACCAGAGGGCCTGAGAAGAAACATGAACGCTGACTTTCATTTATGGGATCTGTATTTCGATGTTCATTTTGCAAATGCTTCCGGTGTACTTGCCGTGGACTAGCTGATAGCCTGAGCGTGGCCAGAGGTGGAGATGACGCGCTACCTTCATACAGCGTATAATCTAGTGGAGCAGAAAAACAGTGCATAGCAAATTCCCCACATGCCATTTAATTACCGTTTACTTGCTGTGGTGACTAAATTACAATGGAGAAGCAAGTACAGGGTGTCCTGAGTGCCTGTGGACCGAAGGGAGCGGGGAGGAACAGCTAAGGTGTGCTGGGGAGATGTGAAATTTGACACAAGGCAGCAAAGGCAAAATCCAAGGAGAGATGAGGAGGAGCCTTCCAGGATGGGGATGGAGGGATTTTTATCGCAAGCCCCTGGAGCTGGGAAGGAACAAGCCAGTCAGGTAGGCATTTTCCCATTTAGACATGGGAAAAAACCAGGCTCAGATTGGGTATAAACCTCTCTAGTTCCACTTAGCTATTAACTGTGTAATCCGCTTTAAGAGCCATTGAATCCTGTGGCACTGATAGTCTGCATGGTTGAAGGCAAGTCACAGGCCCCCGTTTCCCAATTTTTGCAATGAGGGAATCTGATACGTGTTCTGTATCAAATGGAGTTGTGTATAACATATACACCGTCATAGACAACGAAGCAGTGGACATACAGCTGTTCACTACGTGCAAAGATGAAGATTCTCTGATGGACAAACTGGGAGGAAGAGTGAAAATCCTTGGGGTGATGAGAATGTACCTTCCAGTTTCTCTAACTTGGATAGGAAAATGAAATATCCATTATTAAATGAGACATGTACTGGGAACGACCAGCCCTGGGCATTGTTAGAGCTATAATATATAGGTCATTGTGGCCCTCCTTTTTCTTTTTGTTGCTGAAGGAAAGTGATGAAGTGGTGCCAAGAAAGTGGCAAATTGCCTTAAAAATCACATAAAAGTGCAATTTAGTGCACACAGTTCTGCTGAAGAAAACCACCTTTGTTTCATTATTAGCTTCCCAGGGATTTCTTTCCTTGCTTGGCATTTAAGTGTGGAAACTTGTCCTTTTATTCTTAACATAATGAGACAGTTCCTATGTTTTAAGAACAATAGAAAAAAAGCATGAAGAGTGATCGATACATTACTTGAGATTTATTAACTACCGACTGGAGCCATATTGCCAGCCTCTGGGTATGATTTGGAAAGACAGGGAGGCATAAACCTCTGTTGTTTTACGTAAAAAATAGAAAAAAAAAACCTAATCTCTGAGACCACAGGATGAAGAATGTTCTATTGGAGACTTGCTTTGCCGTTTTTCCCTGATTTCAGGTTTGTGATTTGACCTGTAAGACCAAGAGCGGGTACTTTGCCTGCCAGGTTTAGAACTAATAGGAAGGGAAACTCTGAGGTTATCTGCTGACATCTTTTGGGGCAGTGGTTCCTAGTTTCTGTTTCGCTTCTCTTTCCACTTGTCGGTAGAGGCTTGACAGCAGCACATCAAAATGATGCTCATGGGCTCGCCTATCAGATTGCATGCCCTCTGCACTCGATGAAAAGGGTGCAATGTGAGACCGAGCTGGGGAGGCAGGGTGGAGGGAGACATGGGAATGCCGAGTCCTGTTGCAGCACAAATGGCTGGAGACAAGACCAAACCTCAGTGGAACGTGGGCTGTGAATTCAGTAAGACAGTGCTGGGGAAACCAGCGAAGCCTTTTGATTCTGTTGATGAAAAATATTGTGTTCCGTGTAAGCCTGTCCAGAGGGACTTTGCAGTCCAAATGACACTCAGTGCAATTCATTGCTTGGCATGGAGAGTGAACCCAATACATACGTGCTGAATTTATTTAATAAAAGAGGTTAGAGAATGAGGTGGCGGGCAGTGGGATTATTGCTATTTAAAAACAAACAAAAGCTACTGGGGATATTTAAATCTGAGATTCAGCTGTTATTAATTGTCTCTATTTTATGTATTCTTTTAATTCAGCAAATATATATTATATAAGTGCCTCCAATGTGGTGAGAATTATATCAGGCGATGAGGACAGTTATAAAGAGACAAATTGATTTTGGAGCTTATATTTTAGGTGGACATGGACATTAAATAACTGTGGATGATACTGTTACAAAGTTTTTATATTGAATGCTATGGAAAGCTAGGAGACCGTTGGGGGGTGAAAACTGAGATCTAAGGATAAGAAGCTGATTGTTTGACTTTTGTCCTTATGGTTAATCTGGAGGCAGAACTTTGGGCCATAGGTGACTTTAGCTTCTCGTCTTGTTCCTATTGGGAGTCCCTCAGTCTGAAAGAAAGTGTCACGAAAGTGTCATGTATGGACATAAAGATGTCTTTGGAGAAACCCGGAAGTGGAGAAGCATTGCAGACTTCTTGCAGAAAATGAGATGTGGCCACAGGGCAGCTCAATTATACATCACTTTTAGCTGGACGGAAGACAGTCTTGCAGATTTTGATAGAAAGCAAAGAGAGACAGTTGCTCACAGAACGTTTTTACTTGGCTCAGAAAGGAGAAAGATGTCAACTGGAGAAAGTTCGCTTAATGGTGACTTCCCTTGATGTCCTGAGAGTGAGCCCTGCTGGCCAGGCCAGGGGCATTTATGGAAATGTGGGCTGCACGTACAGTTTTATTTTCTGGACTGAAATGTTGCAGAAGCAGTGAAAAGAATTCTGTCAAAGGAGACAAAATGGAAGTATCAAAGAAGTGAAACTCTTCGGGAAAGCAAATAATTCAGTTTGAATGTTCTGTGGGATGCAGTTGAGACATCTTCAGTTCTCTGCGTGACTTTTTAAATATTGCCACCATTCTTTCAACAGATTTTCACCAGGTTTGGGTTCAGATGAAGCCAGTGACAGAGCTCTGTGTTTCACCGCAGGATGGAATCAATTACTCTGGTTTCTTTTACATGATGAGTTGAATCCATCATTGACATGTTAGAATTTGCAACCAAATTTATAAGACCCTTTGATGTTACACAGCTTTTTTCCTGGTGGTTGTCTCACTTGATGGTTCTGTTATTCCTGGGAGGTAAACGGGCTGAGGGTCTCAGGCCTGCCTAGTGTACTGTAAGCCTGGATTGGGTTCAGCCTGGATTGGATATCTCAAGATTGAAATGTCAGTTCCTGGGGGGCAAGAATGTCTGGCTGTTTAGGTCACGTTGTGCCACCAGCATCCAGAACAGTGCTTGGCGTAGGGAATGGACTCAAATGTGGTGAATTCATTCAGTAAAAGGAGTTAGAGGATGCGGTGGTGGGCAATGGGATTATTAAATAGTGTATATTTCTATTAGAGAATTAAAGACAAAAAAATACCTGGGGATATTTAAATCTGAGATTGAGATCTGGCTGTTACTAATCTCTAAGGCCTGAGAAATGTCATTTGCTGTTGCTGTGTTGTTATTTAGTCGCTAAGTCGTGTCTGATTCTTTTGCAACCTGGACTGTAGGGCGCCAGGCTCCTCTGTCCATGGGATTTTCCAGGGGTTCTTCCTGGGGATTGGACCTGCATCTCCTGCGCTGGCAGGCAGATTCTTTACCACTGAGCCACCAAGGAAGCCAGCCCCAAACTACCCACCTATAAAATAAAATGTCTCAGCTCTAACATTCTATGCTGGATTAATTTTTCTCCTGATACATTTTCTCCACAAGGTTTTTCCAAGATTGACATTTAGCATTTAAATAATTAAACCCTTTTACACCATCCTTAAAAGCGTGTATTAACACAGAGAAAGGTCCATGGGTCTGGCTCTCAAACACATATTCTGTTCTCCACTCCCCTGCCCAGCTCAGATACTTTGCCCTATATCCTTCAAGAGGGAAAAAAAGAAACAGAACTTGATTGAGAGAGAGGACACAGGACAAATAAAAGCTCTCAACCTTGTCCTACAAAATGTAAAAGATCAGGACATATGGTCTTACACATTGCCCTCCAGCTGAGAATTTTTTTTTATGTTATTGAAGCATAGTTAATTTACAACATTGTGTTAATTTCTTCTGTACAGCAAAGTAAAAAGAATGTGTGTGTGTATATATACATATATTCTTCTTTTTAATACTATTTTCTATTATGGTTTCCCACAGAATATTAAAAATAGTTCTATGCTATACAGAAGGACCCTGTTGCCTGTCCATCCTGTATGTTAATGGTTTGCGTCTGCTAAGCCCAAACTCCCAATCCTCCGTTCCCCCACCTACCACTGACAACTGGAAGTCTGTCCTCTGTCTGTGAGACTGTTTTAGTTTCACAGATCAGTTCATTTGTGTCATATTTTAGATTCCACATGTAAGTGATATCATATGATATTTGTCTTTTTCCGGCTGATTTACTCCACTCAGTATGATAATCTCTAGATACTTCACTTTTTTGATGGCTGAATAATATTCTATTGTGTGTGCGCATGTGTGTGTTATATACCGCATCTGCTTTTTCCATTCATTGATTCATTTNGTTATATACCGAATCTGCTTTTTCCATTCATTGATTCATTTAGGTTGTCTCCATGTCTTAGCTATTGTAAACTGTGCTGTTATGAACATAAGGGTGCATGTATCTTTTCAAATTATATCCATGCCCAAGAGTGGGATTGCTGTATCATATCGTAGTTCCGTTTTTAGTTTTTGCAGAATCTCCGTGCTGTTTTCCACAGTGTCTGCACACACTTACATTCCCACCAACAGTGTACAGCTAAGAGTTATTTAAATCTCTGCCACTCTCAACTCTGAGCCCTCCTGGGGCTCTTGAGAACAGTGATTGCACCTTGTATATCATTAGTCAGTATAAAAGAACTCCCAATCAGTATAAAAGAATAGGTGAATATCAGTTAAATGAATAAATGTATAAATAGCTGAGGATGGTGTTGGAACTGCTAATAAAGGAGTGGAGTACAGTAGAGGTAATAATGAAGCCTCAGGGGACAAAGGAAGACAAGAGAGGCCTGGACTGTCTGAATTCGTGGTGCTGGTAAAGCCTGAAATTTACACAGCAGCTGCCTCCAAAGGGAAGGTGTCTAAAGTCTGTGAGGCCACTTCCCCCATCCCCAGGGTGTGATGACCTCAGGAATGGAGGAGACTGTGGTAAAGTGGATGACACGTCTCCGTTTGGGAGGGAGGCTGCAGGCTGCTGTGTTCCTGCTGAGTGGTGCTAATATGGGAATGTTTCTAGACCTTACTCAAAAAGCAAAAAGTTGGATGTGTAGCTGTTTAGGCACAATCTGAATTTTAAGCTTTGGCAGTGGTTTCTGATATTTTAAAAGCATTGCATGGCTAAAGAAACCCTCCCACACCCGACCTGTTTACTGACAGATCTGCAGATTAGAGAGAGATGGTACTATGACATTTAGTGAAGGCATTAGGGATTTAGATGAAATTCTGAAACTGTGTTCAGGTCAAAATTAAGTAGTCCCTGTCCACTCTAGACTGGGACCAGCGTTCTGACACTCGGGAGTTTCTGACCCCCTCCCCCATCCTTTGCTTTGCCGGGTGCCTCAGTGCCTGTCTGCCCGGGACTCTCCCCTCTGCCAGTTGGTCTGAGCCCGACCTTGTATCTGAAGCTGCTCTTGGTGCTCAGACTAGAGAAATGACTTTAGGTTGACATCCAGATTTCTGATTGGATGAGACAGCTTGGTAGGGACGTGTCACTTTAGAGAACTCTGGTCTGTGCCCCTTGGCGGCCACGGAGTGCCCTCTGGTCACACTGCAGCGCGCTGTCCTTCCTGTCCCATCCCCCACCAGACATGTGCCCCAGGGTTACTTCTGGCTCCTCTGGCGTACCGCTGTCCCCTGACACCACTTTCTCGGCTCTCATGCCATGTTTTGTGGCTGTCTATAGACACAACTTCAGACGTCCTCATCGGATACCATCCACACAGATGGAGATGTTGAAAGCGTAAGAGCAATTTTGTGCATCAGATGTGTCTTCCTCCTGTAATGAGGTGAAGGCAGGGCGTCCTGGTCAGCTTAAGCTTCCCGGTCTCTTTCTAAGACCCAGACAGCAGACATTTTCTTTGTCCTCTTTTTATGACCTTAACTCACTAAAACCATGTTTTGACTACTACTTGTTCTAACATTATCTGGATCCTTTTCTTTATTTAATGTTGAATTCACAAGCTGTATTTCTACGGCATCATTATTTAGCAGTCACATAAGACACGTATCTGCTCATTCATAACGGGCTCATTTATACATGGACCACATAAAATTTGCATTCTCACACCAGCGACTCATTTATTAACGGTAATAAATACACCCGGCAGCAGGCCAAGCACACTTCAGAGGCTTGTAACTTGAGAATGGTCAGAGTAGATGTAAAATGCAATGTGGTTCTTTTTTTTTCAAATAACTAGGAAAAAAAACCTCCATCAGAACTTGGAAGTGGAAAGGAAGAAAGAGAGGAGGGAGAGAAAGAAGACACGAAGGAAGGAAGGAGGGAGAAACATAGAAGCAAAGGGAGAAAGGAGGACAAACAAGAAACTTTCTAGTGACATTAATAGATTCAGAAGGAATGCCTTTGCCCAGAAGGAAAGTTTATTCCTACTAAGAAGTTCAGAGAGAGGGAAGGAAAAGTAGGCACTGCTGATCTTTCCTTTTCTAAAAAATGAACAAAAAAAAAACTACTTATAATTGCATCAATATGATTTCTCTCTGCATAACATATTAGACTTTATAACTAAAGCAGCCTTGAATGTTTTTATGACCACTCAGCCTGCTCCCTAAGATGCAAAAAGGTTCACCCATGGGTCAGAAAAGTATAGGAAACCTCAAGACTGTGGCGAAAGGTTAGACATATGTAATAAAAGGCAATCATTTTGTGAATATTGGTGAGAATTAATAGTGCTTTATTCTGTGGCTCGCTGAGGAAACATGTGCTTGATGCTGTTCAGAAGTACTTTTTGGTGGTTTTAATAGAAACCATGTGTGTGTGTCAGGACTTGGAGCAAAATTCATCCCAACCAGGGCCTGAGGCTCTGCAGACCTCTCAGGCTTTCCCACATCTTTTAAAAAATTTTCTGTCCAGTGAAGTCCTCTAAAGTAAGTGAAAATGAATCAACAAAAAGTAAATGAGTTCAGGGGAGAATTTTAAGCAGCAAAGCTCTTTCAGTTAACTTTTAATGGACCCTTGCTTTTTCTTGGACCCAGAGTCTTCTGTTTAATGCCTACAGCCCTCTCCACCTCCCCTTCAAGGACTCGTGACAGTCAAGGTCTCACTCACACGTGGATCCAGAAGAGCTGAACTTAGAGAGGCCGGGCGTAGGTCTGCCACTGCCTGGGAATACGCTGGTCAAAGGGTCCGAACTTCCTGTCATGAGTCGGTCCTAGGATCTAATGTAGAGTGTGTGTGGTGACTGTCAGTCAGTCAGTTCAGTCCAGTCCAGTTCAGTCGCGTCTGACTCTCTGCGACCCCACGAATCACAGTACACCAGGCCTCCTGTCCATCACCAGTTCCCAGAGTTCACTCAAACTCACATCCATCTAGCCGGTGATGCCATCCAGCCATCTCATCCTCTGTCGTCCCCTTCTCCTCCTGCCCGCAATCCCTCCCAGTATCAGAGTCTTTTCCAGTGAGTCAACTCTTCCCATGAGGTGGCCAAAGTACTGGAGTTTCAGCTTTAGCATCATTCCTAGTGAACACCAAACCGGACACTTGAAATTTGCTGAGAGGGCAAATCTTAATGTTCTCTATACACACACACACACACACACACACACACGCTATGTGAAGTGATGAAGTCCCCTAAAGGTGGTCATCATTTCACACTGTATGTTGTTGTTGCTGTTTAATTGCTAAGTCATGTCCAAGTCTTTGCAGTCCCATGGACTGTAGCGTGCCAGGCTTCACCGTCCTTCCCTACCTCCTGGAGCTTACTCAAACTCATGTCCATTGATTCGGTAATGCCATCTCATCCTCTGTCATCCCCTTCTCCTCCTGCCTTCAATCTTTCCCAGCATCAGGGTCTTTTCCAATGAGTGGGCTCTTTGCATCAGGTGGCCAAAGCACTGAAGCTTCAGTTTCAATATCAGTCCTTCCAATGAACATTCAGGACTGATTTCCTTTAGGATAGAGTGGTTTGATCTCCTTGCAGTCCATGGGACTCTCAAGAGTCTTCTCCAAAAACACAGTTCAAAAGCATCAATTCTTTGGCACTCAGCTTTCTTTATAGTCCAACTCTCAAATCCATACATGACTGCTGGAAAAAACACAGCTTTGACTATATGGACCTTTGTTGGCAAAGTGATGTCTCTGCTTTTTCATATGCTATCTAGGTTTGTCATAGCTTTCCTTCCAAGTAGCAAGCGTCTTTTAATTTCATGATTCAGTCACTGTCCATAGTGATTTTAGAGCCCTACAAGATAAAGTATGTCACTGTTTCCACTTTCCCCCTTGTATATTGCATGAAGTGATGGGACTGGGTGCCATGATCTTAGTTTTTTTGAATGTTCAGTTTTAAGCTGGCTTTTTTTCACTCTCCTCATTCACCCTCATCAAAAGGCTCTTTAGTTCCACTATATATGTATATTAAATGATTTTATACACATTAAAGGTCACAATGTGCAACCTAAATAAATGCAAGTTTATGTTTCAGTAAAGCTGGGAGGAGAGAAAGATAGACTAAGGACGAATGACGGTTGCAGTTTTAATGCCTGTGTGATTCTTACATGAATATCTTATTCCACAGTTGGGCAAAACTTGAGAAACGGGGCTCGCGTCAGGCTTTGTGTCAGGCAGGAGCTGTGTTATGACTGCCCACTGCAGCATCTTCAGCGCTGGTTTTCTTCCAAATGTGTAGAGACCCTTCATTAGCATACATTACAGTGATGGTTGGGGGTAGAGAGGAAGGAGGAAGAAAGCCTCTTTTTTTAGACTCTAGGGCTCCACATGATCCGTGTGTTTGTGTGTGTTGTGTACACTCAGATGTGTCCAAGTCTTTGCCACCCCATGGACTATAGCCCACCAAGGTTCACTGCCTATGGAATTCTCCAGGCAGGAACACTGGAGTGGGTTGCCATTTCCTGCTCCAGGGGATCTTCCTGACCCAGGGATCAAATCCAAGTCTCCTGTGTCTCCTGCATTTGCAAGTGGATTCTTTACCACTGAGCCACCTGAGTTCTCCCTAATTAGGCCCCGTTGTAATAATGAGAACCTAGAATTGTACATTCCATGTGGTAGGACCCATGGTGTGTGGCCAGCACATTCCTGGGGTATAATGAATATTCTGAATATATGTGGGGCAGTGAACGTACTGTGTCTCCCTAGTTCCCTATCAATAGTGTCTGGAAAATAGTAGATAGCTTTTTGTAGACTCAATGAATAGTAAGTGGAAGGAAGTGTCTTTCTGATGTTACTGAAATATTCTAAAACTTTGTAAAACTTCCTCCTAGTAATGCTGGGACTGCAGGAAACAATAGTCAACCAACTACGAGGCCGCTCCTGAAATCTTTAAACTAGTCCTTCACCCAGACAGCAGTCCTATTATTATTTTTCTAATGTATTTTTTTAATTTTAATTTTTATTGCTGTATTTACAATGTTGTGTAAGTTTCTGTTGTACAGCAGATCAGTTATACGTATGCATATATCTCTTTTAAGATTCTTTTCCCATACAGATCGTTACAGAGTATTGAGTGCCCTGTGCTGTCCCTGGTCCTTACTGGTTCTCTGTTTTATACCTAGCAGTGTGTATATATCAATCACAGTTTTCCAATTTATCCCCCTCATTTCCCCATAAGATTGTTTTCTATGTCTGTGAGTCTGTTTCTGTTCTGCAAATGAGTTCATGTGTGTCATTTTTTAGATACCATGTGTGGCTCAGCTGGTAAAGAATCCACCTGCAGTGCAGGAGACCTGGGTTCGATTCCTGGGTGGGGAGGATTCCCTGGAGAAGGGAAAGGCTACCCACTCCAGTATTCTGGCCTGGAGAATCCCATGGACAGGGAAACCTGGTGGGCTACAGTCCATAGAGTTGCAAAGAGTCAGACATGACTGAAGTGACTTAGCATGCAGTCACACATCCTTTCTATTGTTTAACAAGTATTTAACAGGGTAGGGAAACACTACCCACTCCAGTATTCTCTCTGGCCTGGAGAATTCCATGGACTATTATATAGTCCATGGGGTCACAAAGAGCTGGACATGACTGAGGACTTTCACTCACATAAGTGTTGTTATTTGATATTTGTGTTTCTCTCTCTGACTTTCTGCACTTAGTATGATAATTTCTTGGTCCATCCATGTTGCTGCAAATGGCACTGTTTTTCCTTTTCATGGTGAGTAATATTCCATTGTGTTTATGTACCACATCTTCTTTACCTATCCATCTGTTGATGAACACTTTGGCTGCCCTACCTTTCTTTCTTCACCTCCATTATTCTCAGTGAATGCCCTGTTTGCAGCTGAAAGTTCATAGCTTGAAGGGGAGTGGTCAAGTTTATAATCAACATCCTTCCAGCATTTTTGTTCTAGTTGGAGAGCTTACTATACCCAATGACAAAGTTCAAAAGTTGGTGAAGTCTAGTTTGGTGGCACCAAGAGGTCTGAGAAGAGAAGCAGAAGCATGTCATGTGTGTTTCTAGAAAATGATTGGCCTAAAAGCTAGGATAAGCCCAGAGTGAGCCTCCTTACCAAAGCAGGTTTCCCTGATGATGGCTGGGAAAAGGACATTTTTAAACCACCTCCAAGCTGGGAAAAGAGAATGAAATGTACATTTATAGATTTGTCAGGAAACCCTCTTTTATTCTCTCATCTAGTTAACAGAGTTAAGGGAGATTAGTGTCCACAATGGACCAGGAGGTATAGATCAGGAGGCCTTTCCAAAGGAGAAGGTGAGATAACTGTGTCATCTAAGCGGTTTAAGTTAATACACGGGCCTGCTGGCTTCCTTCCAGACCCTCAAAGCCAAAGCTGCCTCCCTCAGGGAAGTGTACT
Source organism: Redunca redunca (assembly GCA_006410935.1). NCBI lineage: Eukaryota > Metazoa > Chordata > Mammalia > Artiodactyla > Bovidae > Redunca > Redunca redunca. Next base: position 367,404 of record SJYQ01001003.1, read on the forward strand.
GCTTCTGTGTGTTCATCGTTCGGGGCCTCTGTTCGTGTGCAGCTGTCAAAACGACTTCAGTGAAGCTACTTCTACTACACTGTATGATATGGTTTATCTACCAGAAGAATGAGACTTGACTGAACAGTTTTTTAAATTTATTTTTTCTAAAACCTGCAAAACTGTTTATAAAAAATGGAAACTATGAATCTCTGAAATATAAAATTCATTGTCATAGACTCGCATCCATAATTACTAAAGTAATTACAAACACATTACCAGGTTCAGCTATATTCCTGGAGCTTCAGAAGATTTTTAGGTTCAGTATTTGTATTAGTCCTAAAATAACAGTTGATGAAGACTTTTTCTTAAAATGACCTCCAAATATGAGCTATAGAGGACAGTTCTAAATATGGTTGAATTTTGAAGATGCCCTAGTATTTTATGATACATTGGAAAATGGCTTGATCAACATTAATATTGATTAGACCTAGCAGTTCAATAGCTTGGATAAATATGTGTTTCTTTTTGTTAGAAATCTATCATATCTGAGGCATAGGCCAACATGTTAGGTCTGTAAATCATGTAGGCTGCCCAACAGTTTGGACTCCAGACCAGAAAGAAGCTGTCATAAATTCACCGCTCCTGGGGGAGGATGGGAAGTTGGGGGAAGAGGATCAGACACAGCACGGAGAGAAGACTGGCATTTGCTGGTTTCCAAGTATTGCCTAGGAAATATCCAGGGACAGGCTGATGTTCTCATGGGCTTGTCTGAGATTTTTTTCACATCCCTTATGAAAGAGGAGGAAAGAATCAGTTTAGGCAGTCTACTAATCCATTGCTTGAGTGAATAGAGACTACGCACCAATCATAAGCCAGTTTTAGAACATATGGAAGACTTTGGTATTCAGGAAGGCAGTATTTTCCAACCCTCCACTGGAGGGTACACTAACCTTCCACTGGGATGTGGGAAAATATCGTAATTTGTATTATCATTTAGGTTGTATCAAAATATTAAGCTTCACTAATAGTTAGCACATGGGTAAACAAGACCAGATGCTAATAATAATAATTTATTAGTGAAAGGGAAGTCACTCAGTCATGTCCGACTATTTGCAGCCCCATAGACTGTAGCTTACCAGGCTCCTCCATCCATGGGATTTTCCAGGTAGGCATACTGGAGTGGGTTGCCATTTCCTTCTCCAGGAGATCTTCCCAACCCAAGGATGGAACCTGGGTCTCCCGCATTGTAGGCAGATGCTTTACCATCTGAGCCACCAGGGAAGTCCATATAACTTATTAGTAACTACATATGTATCAGGAATGTATGCTAAATTCTTTTTTAACTGATGAGATGTGTTCCCAGCCATTGCTGTTCTGTCTCAGGAACACATATTTTCTCAAACCCAGCAGGAAGAATCTGCCTCATTAACTTATCCCATGCCCAGAGTCTGAAAAGTTCCCCCCCTGCCCAGGATTATTCGTGGTACCTCATCAGACCACCCTGGTCCCCAGAACTCCAATGCCATATGTGGCGAATTATAGCATTATTCTATATTCTCCTCCATTTTTAAAGACTTCTGGAGGAATTTCAGCCTTGAGTTTTACCGATTACTTACTGAAAAGAGCCCTGGAGTTATTGCTACCCATTGGGTAATTAGGTAGTTCCAAGGAAAATAATAAAACTATTTTGTGCCTGGGAGATTAGAATGGCACATGGTGACTCATATTAGTCAGCTGAGTAATTATGTAATTACAGAAGAAGGGGAAGAAAACCCTTCAGATTGTTTTTCCTAAGAGGCACTTTTGGAAGCGTTCCAGCCCATCAGGTACTTATGTAATTAGGTCGGGGGGCACAATCCATAAGGAAAGGCTTGACGGTGGGGAGGGTTCATTAAAAAAATGTTTATGTAAAAGAACCTTGTGGAAGAAGAAAAGGGAGAGTTTAAAAGATTCACACAGGCTCCATGCCTACTAGACAGGACGCCATGACCATTAAGGGAAATAGTGTTTCACAGTAAGTGGAGGCCATGTGTGCGTGGACAGAATAGGATGAAGGGTCGTGTTTTGGAGCAATCCCAAGCATTTATTAAGCTTGTGCTGGGGGCTCTCTTCCAGCGGGCCTTGTGTTTTCCCTATTCCTACAGTTAAATAAATTGAGAGGCTCCAAGAACTGAGGTCCTTTGGGCTTCAACCCCTGCCCTTCCCACTGCACCGTGCTGCGACCTACCAGCATTTCTGAGCTGAATCATGCAGGTTGTCCTGATCGCATAGATTAGCAGTAGTATTGCTCATTTCATCTCTTCACTTTGTGTGAATCTTGTCTACACAGTGAAAACCACTGGATTAAAAAGCACTAACTTGGTAATCTGGGCCACCTAAATTACCTGTCTGTGTTTCCTACATGGTTCATCTGAATAAATCTACCTTGCAGAGTACTTTGTACAAAGCAGCACCATGACCCCCTATATAGGATATACCATTTAAATGCATCCAAGTTTCCCACGTTAATGCATTTAGTAAAAAAGAGAATGCTGATATCTTGAAGCAATGTATTATGATGCCCAAGGACTTATTGTCCCAGGTTTGCTTGTGCATATTCACTAAGGTTTAAAAAAGTGCTTATAATAGTATCTACAATTTTTAGACTTTTTTTTCTGAGCCATTCTGTGTGTGTTGATTAATCTTCTTGGTGGTAGAAAGCTAGTGGATACTCTGGTGCAAAACACTAACTCTTAGATTTCTTTACCCCTTATCTGATTGTTTTGCTTTATCCAGTGATGCTCTTACAGTTTCAGGGGATGAAAGAGATTTATCAGCAGAGAAAGAAATTACATTCACTTCTCTCTTTAGTTCAGCAGTGATATAAGTGTCCATGGTACAGAAATAAAACCAGCTGATTTGGAGAAGTCCTCTGGGTCGTGCCTTGGTGAAGTAGCTCAAAATAAGCAGTGGGACTCTTTAGAGGTGTGTGTAGAAGGACTGACATCCCAGAAACTGAAAGGAAGGAACCAGGTTTGGAGGGGCAGGCTGAGGCTCATCAGAGACAGATTTCTCTGCCAGTTCTAGACATATTTTGTCTTCTTCCACTACTGACTTGAGCATCCATGTTATTTGACCAAGAATTGTCAGTTCCCTTCAGTTGCTCAATCACGTTCGTCTCTTTGTGACCCCATGGACTACATACAGCATGCCAGGCTTCCTTGTCATTCACTGTCTCTTGGAGTTTCCTCAAACTCATGTCCATTGAGTTGGTGAATTGTTAGAGATCCACCAAATATTGATTTAGAGTTTCAAAAATTTCAGCATTGACTTTGGAATATGTACAATCCAGACTAGCAGTTTTTTCCCTTGCTAATTTCCATCATTCTGGCCACTCATTTTCTGATTGAGATGCTTGTCTTGGAAAAGTTAGCAGACTTTCTGGGACAGGCTGTGAGGTCCCTAAAAGCAAGAGGGCATATCTGAACATTTAGCTCTGTGACATCTATCTGTGCTTTTATGTAGGGCTGAGAGTTAAGGACGTGATTTTAGCTCAGCATCTTCACAAGGATTGGACTTGGAGACATAAGCAGATGATGGGCTCCGGGTGATTTCCTGTAGAATTAATGAACATTTCAGGTATCTGATAGGAGCTGCTTAGTTTCCTGAATCTACTCATTTGATAAATATTTTTGCTACTGTGAATACATAAGATACAGTTCTCTCTCTCAAAGAGCTCAGAGTCTGGTAAAGGGAAGACATGAATTGAGGTAACTGATTGTGAGTGTCATGTGAATAACAGAATCAAGCAAACAGGAAGAAGACACCACTATTTGGGGAAGGAAAGCTTCAAAATATTTACTCTGAATTTTCAAGGATAACTAAGAGCTTTCCAAGCAGGTGAGGACGGGAATTTCAGAAAGCTGGAAGAGTACCCAGTGCTGCTGTGCTCAGTCACTCAGTCGTGTCTGACCCCTTGCGACCCCATGGACTGCAACCCGCCCGGCTCCTCTGTCCATGGGATTTTCCAGGCAAGAATAGTGGAGTGGGTTGCCAGTTCCTCCTCCAGGGGATCTTCTTGACCCAGGGACTGAACCCGCGTCTCTTGCCTTCACTGGCAGACAGATTCTTTACCACTGTGCTATCTGCGAAGCCCAAAGGAGGTGAGGGAGGGAATTGCAGAAAGGTGGAAAAGCATATTTTAGGCTGTAAGTGTGTCAAGTTCCTAGACTCATGGAGTTTCATGTGACAACACTCAGATGGAATGATGGTCTGGCTGTGCAAGAATCAAACCTGGAAAGCTCTGCCCCCGCTCCCTCCAGACGGTGGCTGGGGAAAGCGTCCAGCGGGTAGCATGCTCACCACTGCAGGGTTAGACTTCTTTGGGCACCTGAGATACATTTCATTATCTTGACTACCAAAGTCATCTAAAATGGGCAGTATTTTACGGAAGGATCATTCCCAAATTTAAGACCCTTGAGCTAATTTTTTTTAATTGTTTTGAAGTATAGTTGATTTACAATGTTGTGTTACTTTCTGGTGTGCAGCAAAGTGTTTCAGTTATGTATATAATACATTCTTTCTCATATTCTTTTCCATTATGGTTTATCAGACGATGCTGAATAGAGTTCCCTGTGCTATACAGCAGGACTTTGTTGTTTATCTGCTCTCCATCTGGTCAAGGCTGTGTTTTTTCCCTGTGGTCATGTATGGATGTGAGAGTTGGACTGTGAAGAAAGCTGAGTGCCGAAGAATTGATGCTTTTGAACTGTGGTGTTGGAGAAGACTCTTGAGAGTCCCTTGGACTGCAAGGAGATCCAACCAGTCCATCCTAAAGGAGATCAGTCCTGGGTGTTCATTGGAAGGACTGATGCTGAAGCTGAAACTCCAATACTTTGCCCACATGATGTGAAGAGCTGACTCATTGGAAAAGACCCTGATGCTGGGAAAGATTGAAGGCAGGAGGAAAAGGGGATGACGGAGGATGAGATGGTTGGAAGGCATCACTGACTCGATGGATATGAGTTTGAATAAACTCTGGGAGTTGTTGATGGACAGGGAGGCCTGGTGTGCTGCGGTTCATGGGGTTGCAAAGAGTCTGACACGACTGAGCAACTGAACTGAATATAATAGTTTAATCTACTTATCCCAAACTCCCAATCCATTCTTCTGTCATCCCCCACCCCCTTGGCAACCAGAAGTCTCTATGTTCTTTATGTCTGGGAGTCTGTTTCTGTTCCATAGATAAGTCCGTTTGTATTTTAGCTTCCACGTGATAAGTGATATCACAAGGTATTTGTCTGTCTTTTTCTGACTTCCTCTGCTTAGTGTGATGATCTCTAGGTCTATCCATGCTGCTGCAGCGGGCACTAGTTCATCCTTTTACAGCTGCGTGATGCTCTGTTTCATGTATGTACTGCATCTTTATCTATTCATCTGCCCGTTGATTGCTTCCATGTCCCAGCTTTTATAAATAGTGCTTCTACGAACATAGGAGTGGGTGAGTTTTTTAAAATTATAGTTTTTTTCTAGGTATATGCTCAAGATTTATTGACTATGCCAAACCCTTTGACTGTGTGGATCACAATAAACTGTGGAAAATTCTGAAAGAGATGGGATTACCAGACCACCTGACCTGCCTCTTGAGAAACCTATATGCATGTTAGGAAGCAACAGTTAGAACTGGACATGGAACAACAGACTGGTTCCAAACAGGAAAAGGAGTCCGTCAAGGCTGTATGCTGTCACCCTGCTTATTTAACTTATATGCAGAGTACATCATGAGAAACGCTGGACTGGAAGAAACACAAGCTGGAATCAAGATTGCCAGGAGAAATATCAATAACCTCAGATATGCAGATGACACCACCCTTATGGCAGAAAGAGAAGAGGAACTAAAGAGCCTCTTGATGAAAGTGAAAAAGGAGCATGAAAAAGTTGGCTTAAAGCTCAACATTCAGAAAACGAAGATCATGGCATCTGATCCCATCACTTCATGGGAAATAGATGGGGAAACAGTGGAAATAGTGTCAGACTTTTATTTTTTTTGGCTCCAAAATCACTGCAGATGGTGACAGCAGCCATGAAATTAAAAGACACTTACTCCTTGGAAGGAAAATTATGACCAACCTAGATAACATATTAAAAAGCAGAGACATTACTTTGCCAACAAAGGTCCATCTAGTCAAGGCTATGGTTTTTCCTGTGGTCATGTATGGATGTGAGAGTTGGACTGTGAAGAAAGCTGAGCACTGAAGAATTGATGGTTTTGAACTGTGGTGTTGGAGAAGACTCTTGAGAGTCCCTTGGACTGCAAGGAGATCCAACCAGTCCATCCTAAAGGAGATCAGTCCTGCGTGTTCATTGGAAGGACTGATCCTAAAGCTGAAACTCCAATACTTTGACCACCTCATGCAAAGAGTTGACTCATGGAAAAGACTCTGATGTTGGGAGGGATTGGGGGCAGGAGGAGAAGGGGACGACAGAGGATGAGATGGCTGAATGGCATCACTGACTCCATGGACTTGAGTTCGGGTAAACTCTGGGAGTTGGTGATGGACAGGGAGGCCTGGTGTGCTGTGATTCATGGGGTTGCAAAAAGTCGGACATGACTGAGTGACTGAACTGACTGATGCTCAAGAGATGGATTGTTGGATCATATGCAACTCTACTTTTACTTTTTTTGAGTAACCTAAATACTGTTCTCTATAGTGGCTGCACCAGTTTACATTCCCACCAAGAGTGTAATAGGGTTCCCTTTTCTCCATAGCCTCTCCAGCATTTGTTATTTGTCCTTTGAGCTGATGCTTTTTAAATGAAGCTTTACTTCTCAAAAGACTTATGTTTTCAGAAATATTAAAAAGATGTCCTGTGACACTTGGGTGAAGAGGTTTCTTTTTAGAGGGAAAGTATTACATGCATTCAGTTTAAGAAGCCAAGTAGTTCTGTGTCCTTCCAACAAAACAGCAATGCCCTGCTCCACCATTTTCCAGCAGTGACTCCTGCTGCCTTGAGGCAACTGTTTTCAACTTTTCAGCGACTGTCTTTGACTCTCTTCTAACATTTCTAATCTACCTGTTGTTCATACTGTCTGTGATTTTTACATTGTAGAAACGATTTACTGTCATCCAATTACAGAAGATCAAAATTTAATTCTTTAATATTACAGTCACTAGGTCTTCCCCAGTGGCTCAGACAGTGAAGAATCCACCTCCTATGCAGGAGACCTGGGTTCAATTCCTGGGTTAGGAAGATCCCCTGAAGAAGGAAATGGCAACCTACTCCAGTATTCTGGCCTGGAGAATTCCATGGACAGAGGAGCCTGGTGGGCTGTAGTCCATGAGGTCGCAAAGAGTCAGACACAACTGAGCAGTTAACACTGGATACACTGGACATCACACTCAATGTGCTTGGATTGCACCCACATTTTCCAGTGTAGTTCTAACACAATTTTAATTCAATGAATATTCAGTATTGCACATATAATGGTACGAACATTGCTCTCAGACAAAAATACCATGTTTCATGTTGATGTTTCCTTCTGTCATATAAACTGACTTGGTTCTTATGACCATCCACTCCTCTCTGACTCAAGCTACAGTTTAATTTTTTAATTGTCTCTGCTCTGTGAAATTTCCTGTATGCTTTCCAGCTACTAAAATTCCACTGATGTCTTTCATCTGCTGTCGTCTCCTCTCTCTTTCTCTTTAACTTTGTGGATTTATGCCTTTAGGGAGGAAGTGGAGATAAATGTGTATCTTTGATATGCTGTGTTTAAAAAAAAAAAAGGTAGAATAGGGCTTTCTAGGTGGGGCCACAGAAAAGGCAGAAGTAGAATTTTAAGTGAAAATGTTTAATCATTGCAAAGGAAAAGCAGGTGTTGAGATAGAGCAGAGTTTAAACTACTTGTCAGGGATATTAAGAAATAAGATAAAGTACGTGTACAGAGGAGGAATAGAAAGGTATAATTGTCCTTGTGAACATTCTATTAGTAAGTGTAGGAGAGAGGGAGTGTTTGCAGCAATAAGACAGGTCTTAGCCTGAGGGTGATAAAGAAAGAAAAAAGGGAGCTTACAAATACTTTTGAAGAACTGTCTAAAGATGCTTTGTACCTAGAAAACAAAGTAGTTCCCAGCCTCTTTAAATCTTAAGTGCATAAACAGTGAGAAGCATGAGAGGAGAAGAGTATTTGCAAAATATCAGATCACAAATGTTTGAATTAGTACAGGAAGAAAATTTCCTGCTAATAGAGCTTTGTTTTGTCACTTATCTATTTTAAAATGAGACCACATACTCAATTCAATTGATATTTTTGAGGATACTACTATTAATTCACTAGGAACTTTGCATCGTCAGACAACAGATACTTCAAAGAAATTATAGTTAAGAAAAGACAGTTCACTAACTCATGAAAGAGAACAGTACTCTTATGCTTGAAGGAAGTAACATCTTAAAAAGATCCTGAAACGGGATATTTTGGGCAAAAAAAAAATGGTGAGAAGTGTGTTCTCTGAAGAGGCAGGAAGCACAGTGACATAAGGGCATGGAAAAGACTTGATACCCTTCAGTTCAGTTCAGTTCAGCTCAGTCACTCAATCGTGTCTGACTCTTTGCAACCTCATGAATCTCGGCATGCCAGGCCTCCCTGTCCATCACCAACTCCCGGAGATCACTCAAACTCACGTCCATCGAGCTGGTGATGCCATCCAGCCATCTCATCCTCTGTCGTCCCCTTCTCCTGCCCCCAATCCCTCCCAACATCAGTCTTTTCCAATGAGTCAGCTCTTCGCATGAGGTGGCCAAAGTACTGGAGTTTCAGCTTTAGCATCCGTCCTTCCAAAGAAATCCCAGGGCTGATCTCCTTCAGAATGGACTGGTTGGATCTCCTTGTAGTCCAAGGGACTCTCAAGCGTCTTCTCCAACACCACAGTTCAAAACCATCAATTCTTTAGCACACAGCTTTCTTCACAGTCCAACTCTCACATCCATACATGACCACAGGAAACACCATAGCCTTGACTAGAGGGACCTTTGTTGGCAAACCAATGTCTCTGCTTTTCAATATGCTATCTAGGTTGGTCATAACTTTTCTTCCAAGGAGTAAGCGTCTTTTAATTTCATGGCTGCAATCACCATCTGCAATGATTTTGGAGCCCCCCAAAATAAAGTCTGACACTGTTTCCACTGTGTCCCCATCTATTTCCCATACCCTTGGAGGACACCAAATAGTGAATGAACTTAGGCGAGAACCTTCAAGTCAGTGTTTTGAGAGTTGGTTAAGAGAGCTGAGATACATTGATGCCAAGTTACAGAGGGCTTTTATTAGAGTTTTTGAAGCATTATCCACATTCTTCCACCTATGAGTTTCAAGCATTTTGAAATAAAGAAGCAGGAATCGGACACAGATTAAATTACAAGCAGAACTGCCAGTAAAGCTGGCACTGGGGATATAGTTTGGAATAGGAAGCTAGTCAGGTTTTCTAAATTTTGCATATATTTGTCTACAGAGCATGCAGACAACCACGAGCCTCTAGACGACAGGGTGGAAGCAGTGGAAAACAAGGCACCAGGGGCCTCTCATAAAAGAAATTAACCAAAGCTCACTTGCATCCCAGGTGGACAGCGATCTGTACCTTAGTCTTACCAGACATGGCAGAAGTGAATGTTCTCTTTAATGTTACACTCTCTTGAAAAAGAAGGACCAGATGGGAAGGAACATCCCTTCTATGGAAATCTGGTGTGGAGAATGAGTGTTACATGTCTCCACCAACCAGCAACAGCCTTGACTGCAGGTGGTTGAAGCTGTGTGGGCTTTGGTAGAGCATGGAGAGCTACATCTCACCTTGGCGTGAGATGCTATGGTAGAGCTCCTCTTCAGGAAGAAAATCAGGCAACTATAGGCAAAACATTTCAGGACAGAATGGACATAAAGGTAGGACATGAAGATGGGCTGAAACTCCAATACTCTGGCCACCTGATGAAAAGAACTGACTCATTGGGAAAGATCCTGATGCTGGGAAAGACTGGAGGCAGGAGGAGAAGGGAGCGACAGAGGATGAGAAGGTTGGATGGCATCACCGACTCAATGGACATGAGTTTGAGCAAGCTCAGGGAGTTGGTGATGGACGGGGAAGCCTGGTGTGCTGCAGTCCATGGGGTCACAGAGAATTGGACACGACTGAGCTACTGAACCGAACTGATGAAGATGGGATGCTATGATTGCAGAAATAAGAGGAAGGAAAATCTAAAGCTGGCTTATGAACACTGAATGTGGGCAGATGGAGCAAACATGAGGAAAGGGATGAAAAGCATGCTCCAGGACAACTGGGAGATGGGAGAAAAGGTCAGTGATTCAAATCCAGTTAACCAGGTTAACCATCCCACTCACACCATTGGTGAAGTGATTAGATGCAGAAACAACAGCAGTGAGTTGTTTGTGGCCAATATGAATCTGAGTTATCAAACCATTGGAAATGTCCAGGAGAACACTGGAAATGTGGACATAACATAAGAAACAAACATCAGGTCCAGAAGAAAGGGCCTGCAATGAAAATTAGGGCATCACTAAATCCTCTGTTTAACACAACTGACACTTGCTCTCAAGTTTAAAACTTTGCAGCTAAAGAAGTGATATTCAAGAGGGTAGGGAGGTGTGTGTGTGTGTGTGTGTGTGTGTGTGTGCGTGTGCATGTGTGTGCTTAGTCACTCAATCATGTCTGACTCTGCGACCCCACTGACTGAGGCCCACCAGGCTCCTCTGTTCCATGGGATACTCCAGGCAAGAATACTGGAGTGGCTGCCTTCCCTCCTCCAGGGGAGCTTTCCGACCCAGGTCTCCCACATAGCAGGCACATTCTTCACCACCTGACCCATCAGGGAAGCCCAGGAATACTGGAGTGGGTAGCCTAACCCTTCTTCAGAGGAACTTCCAGAACTTCCAGAACCAGGAATCAAACCAGGGCCTCTTGCATTGCAGGTGGATTCTTTATCAGCTGGGCTAACAGGGATGCCTATACACACACACACATGCACGTGTACACACATACACGCACATGTACACACACACGCACACACACGCACACATATACATATATTCAGTTGAGTTCAGTCGCTCAGTCATGTCCTACTATTTGCAGCCTCACTGCAGGACTGCAGCACGCCAGGCCTCCCTGTCCTTCACTATCTCCTGGAGCTTGCTCAAACTCATCTCCATTGAGTTGGTGATGCCATCCAACCATCTCATCCTCTGTCGTCCCCTTCTCCTGCCCTCAGTCTATCCCAGCATCAGGGTCTTTTCCAAGAAGTCAGTTCTTCACATCAGGTGGCCAAAGTATTGGCGCTTCAGCATTAGTCCTTTCAATGAATATTCAGGACTGATTTCCTTTAGGATGGACTGGTTGGATCTCCTTGCAGTCTGAGGGACTCTCAAGAGTCTTCTCCTACACCACAGTTCAAAAGCATCCATTCTTCAGCACTCAGTTTTCTTTATAGTCCGACTCTCACATCCATACACGACAATTGGAAAAACCATAGCTTTGACTAGATGAACCTTTGTCAGGAAGTAATGTCTCTGCTTTTAATATGCTGTCTAGGTTGCTCATAGTTTCTTCCAAGCAGTGTCTTTTAATTTCATGGCTGCAGTTACCATCTGCAGTGATTTTGGAGCCAAAAAACAATAAAGTTTGTCACTGTTTCCATTGTTTCCCCATCTATTTACCATAAAGTGATGGGACTGGATGCCATGTATAATTATTGCTGATTCACATTGTTGTATGGCAGGAACTAACACAACATTGTAAAGTAATTACAGTCCAGTTAAAAATAAAATAAAATGCAATAGTGATATGTTAGTTTAGTTGGGATCATGGTCCCTCTCATCTTGAGCTATCCCTTTTAGTAGCTCCAACACCATTACCATGCTTTCATAAGGGAGATTGTCAGTTAATCGAGGTAAGCCACTTCATTTCCTGGTGCCTGTCTTCTCATGGATAAAGTGACTTAGTGATCCCACTGATGGCAAAGGGTTTTGGGACCTCGATGAGTCAACTTTTGTAAAGCACTTAGAACACTGTCTAAGTGTAATAGTGGTGTTGCTTTTCCTGTGTTTTTGTTCTGCTCATGTCCATGAAGCACCCTGCCTGGAATCATCTTTTGAGATACACATTTTGAAAATGAAAGCTGATAGAGTCACAGGACACGTTGACCCCATTAATCCCACAGAAACACTTGAGCTCCTTGCCTCGGAAGGGCCCTCAGTCTAATAGCAATTGATGGGCGTCCACTAGGATGTGGAACCAGTGCAGCCTGACCAAGGCTGGGCTCTGCGGGTGAGCAAAGACTCTGCGATGAGTGAGCGAAGCTTGCGCTGGAGAAGCAAAAGCAGCTTCACGGGCTGGAGTACAGACACGCGCCCCTTAGCCCACTGCTCATTCATCAGCTCATCCGTTAACTTATTTATTCTCTTTTTAACCCAAGTTAAAGCTCTGTTTTTCCAAATTTAATTTTTTTAATTGAAGTGTGATTGATTTAATGTGTTCATCTCTCCTGTAGTACAGAGTGATTCAGTTATACATATATATACATTCCTTTCTAAATTTGTATTTGGAGTATGGTTGATTAGCAAAGTTGCCTTAGTTTCAGGTGTACAGCAAAGTGATTCAGTTATACATACACGTGTCTTTTGTTTTTCAAATTCTTCTCCCATTTAGGTTATTACAGAGTATTGAGAGCTCTCTGTGCCCTGCAGCAGGTCCTTGTCAGTCATCTATTTCATATACAGTAGTGTGTACACGGCAATCCCAAACATCCAGTCTGACCCCCGACTCCACCATCCCCCTTGGTAACCATAAATTTGGTCTCCGTGGGTCTGTTTCTCTTTTGTAAATAAGTCCACTTGTATCATTTTTTTTAAAGATACCACATGTAAGTGGTATCATATGATATTTGTCTTCCTCTGAATTCAGACTATTTTTGACAAGGAGCGTAACTAACCATTATATGGTTGATGTAGATAAATGGCTTGTGCTTTATAAGCCCAAGAAGCAGTTGTCTGGTGGAGGAGAGAGGCCTGTGTAAACCTCTGAGCCTGCAGGAAGGGCTGCAGGAGATGGGGAGGTCAGAGGAGCCCAGGGGCGTCACGGGCTCCTTTCCACCCTGGGTAGAGAGGCAGGAGATGAGGGGGACTTTAACCTGCCCCGCCAGCTCACTTCCTGGTGTATTTGGGTTGTGGGCAGAGAGCACCTGAGACAGAGGTGCCGGGTGAGCAGAGTCTGAGACAGCAGGCAGGGGTGACCACGAGATGAGAACCGAAAATCAGGGGGCGTGTGGATGCTGGAGGACCTTGGACAGAAAATTGTGTCTCCTTAGCGGTTTTGCCAAAAGCGAGCTCTGCTTAGGAATCTAAAGAGAAAACTAAGATTATTTATGTGCTGCGACCAGCAATGCATCGGAGGCCAAGAGCGAGAGTTATTGAGCTGGTTCAAAGCAATCTCGATTATTGAAAATGAATGAAATTGAATTCCACTTCCTACAGAGTCATTTATTGAGAGACAAAAGCAATTAATATCGAAAATAAAATAATTGTGAACTTCTGAACTAAATTACCATGCAGATGTAATGCACCGTCTCATCAGTCTTTCGCTGCTTCCCATGTTAGAGAGTCAGCGCCGGTCTCTGAAGCTGCTCCTCTGTGTCGCTTGTGCTTCTTCATTCTGCTTTTGCCAAAAAGCAGTTCCCAAGAGTAACAGATTAAAAGTCAGAGTTTCAGAAACAGGATTCCAAATTTAAAATCACAGCCATATTGAGACTTGAGATCTCAGTTTGTAAATTAATGCTGTCCTTTGGTAAATTTTTTAAAAAAGAACCGGTAAGGTGTCCCGTAGTTCCTTGACAGTAGCAGGAATTTTTGCACATTATTGCGAACTTGACACCATCATGGACTACCTGTCACCAAGTACTAGGTGTGCATCTGATGAATGATTCTGCTGTCAGCCTCAAGCATCTCTGTGGCAACTGATTTATGTACTGAGGGCCCTTCAGAATGGAAAATGCATTGTATGTACAGAGATAGTACACAGATTATAACTCACGCAAGTTCCAACTTGAGTGCCTTTGTTTTATGGAAATGCTGCAGAATCTCTCAGTTCAGTTGCTCAGTCGTGCCCGACTCTTTGCGCCCCCATGGACTGCAGCACGCCAGGCTTCCCTGTCCATCACCAACTCAGGTGACGGATAACACCCAACACCAACAGGGTCTCTAGAAGAGTCATTTCCCATTTGGGAAGTGAGTTCTTAAGTCAATTTCCTGGAAGCAGAGCTTACGGTGAGGATTGGGGGAAAGTCAGAGGAAGAGATGCGGAGAGGTGGGACTAGAAAGAGGAGACTGACAGATGCAGGGGAGAGTCACCTGGGCCCTAGCCTGCTGGGGAGTTGTGGGACTAACACGGGAATCCCTCAGCATCATTGCAGCGTGTTCATTGCCCCTGTATCTGATGATCCGCCCAGTGAGAGTCATAGGTGCCAACTGTTTGGAATAAACACACGTAGGGAGCTGGCGTGTGCAAAGCTAGGAAAGGGACCTCGTGAGCGGAGTGTGGGCAGTGCAATGTCCAGTGTTCCCACTGCTGCGGGAAGAAGGTTTAATAGCATCAGTCCAAGATGACAGTAAGTAATTCACCATCACCATCCTGGGAAACAGGCCCAGCTGGTGGCAGTTTTCTTGATTCAGAGCCCAATGTGCAGAAAGAGGTTTCAAAGGGGCCAAGAGATTAATTTCCTGCTGGCAGCAGGCTGGTGGCAGAAAACTGACGCAAGCTAGGCACGTTCCCGAGTAAGGAAAACGAACCTCGGGGAACGGGGAAGACCGTGTCAGAGGGACAAAGCTTCCAAACAGCTGGTGTAGGCAGTGGGCTGGCGGGGCGGCGGGCGGGCGTCTCAAGCCAAAGAGGTAGACCCATCTGAAGGCACTGGAATTCAGCCTTAAAGAGAAGTGGCTCAAACATGTATCTGTGTACATACACTGAGTGCAGTTCCCTTTGTGGAGAAGCAGGCCCTTATCCATTTTACATACAGTGTGTGCACCCTGGATGGGTGTCTGGCGGAGAACCGACACGTGTGTATGTGTGACTCAGTCCCTTTGATGTCCACCTGAAGGTGACACAGTGTTGTTGACTGGCTGAACCCCAGAGGGGCTTCCCTCAGTAGAGACTCTGCCGGCAATGCAGGAGACCTGGGTTCAATTCCTGGGTCAGGAAGATGCCCTGGAGATGGAAATGGCAACCCACTCCAGTGTTCTTGCCTGGTGAATCCCATGGACAGAGGAGCCTGGCAGACTACAGTCCATGGGGTCGCAAGAGTCAGACACGACTAAACCAACCAATGGAAAATAAAAAGCTGTGTGTGTATAGATACACACACATATCGTGGAAGCAGTCTGACCTGCAGCTCATCAGTTTGTAGTACTTAATGTCTAAAACAAAGGACCTTAATATGTGCACAAATATGGTTTACACATTGATAGAAAACTTTCCAACATATATTACTAGAAAGCAGGTGTAAAGGGAGAACGATGTTGAACCCACAAGACTTTTACCCCCTCTCTAAAAGTTGGGACTCTGGGAATTTGCTGTATGACTCAGGGAACTCAAACTGGTCTCTGGAACAGCCTAGAGGGGTGGGATGGGGAGGAAGGCGTCAGGGGGGTTCAGGAGGGAGGGGAGAGATGTGTACCTATGGCTGATTCATGTTGATGAATGGTAGAAACCAACACAATTCTTTAAAGCAATTATCCTTCAATTAAAATAATAAACAACTTTAAAATTAAAAGAGTTGAGACTGTCTCAGAACAGCAGATGCTCTTAGTAGCAGGGCGGTTTTTTTTTTTTTCCAACTTTTATTTTTTTTTATTTCTCTGCCCTGAATTTATTTATTTTTTCTTTTACTTTATTTTACTTTACAATACTGTATTGGTTTTGCCATACATCAACATGAATCTGCCACGGGTGTACACGTGTTCCCAATCCTAAACCCCCCTCCCACCTCCCTCCCCATACCATCCCTCTGGGTCATCCCAGTGCACCAGCCCCAAGCATCCTGTATCCTGCATCGAACCTAGACTGGCAATTAGTTTCTTATATGATATTATACATGTTTCAATGCCATTCTCCCGAATCATCCAACCCTCTTCCTCTCCCACGGAGTCCAAAAGACTGTTCTATACGTCTATGTCTCTTTGCTGTCTCGCATACAGGGTTATCGTTACCATCTTTCTAAATTCCATATATATGTGTTAGTATACTGTATTGGTGTTTTTCTTTCTGGCTTACTTCACTCTGTGTAATAGGCTCCAGTTTCATCTACCTCATTAGAACTGTTTTTTTTTTAAATTTTTATTGGAGCACAGTTGACTTACAATGATATATTAGTTTTGGGTGTACAGCAAAGTGAATCAGTTATGCATATACACATAATTCTTTTCCCATCCAAGCCATTCCAGAGTATTGAGGAGAGTTCTCTGTGCTATACAGAAGGTCCTTATTAGTTAACCGATTTTATATATATAGTAGGGTGTATATGTTAATCCAAATCTCCAAATTTATCCCCCTCCTCTTTTCCCCCAGTACAAGTAATATTGCTTTCTACATCTGTGATTCTATTTCTGTTTTGTAAATAAGTTCATTTGTACAGATTTTTTTTCGATTCCACATATAAGTGATACCATACGATGTCTGTCCTTCTCTGTCAAACTTACATCGCTATGACAGTCTGTAGATCCATCCATGTTGCTTATTCAGCCGTAAAAAGAGAGAAATAATGCCATTTGTAGTAACAGGTTATATTGTAATGAAATTTTCAATATCTGTCTACCACCTGATGACTTTTTAAATACTTGTGTGCATCTCAGGGAACATAAATTCATCCCTTCTCTTGCTTTGCCATGAGCATTTTGGCAGGATAGAATTCTTTAGTGACTAAAAAAAAATACTGTTTTTAAATATAAAATACTGTGTCAGTGCAATTCTTCTTTTGCCCCACTCTCAGAATCCTAAGGGTAACATCTCTTTAATGAGCAGTAACTGGCTAAGTCCATGTAAATGGATTGAATGTGAAACAAGTATATGAGCCTTCCTTGTCACATCTGCACAAAGCAGTGTTTCATGGTGGCACTCCCCAGCATTTAGCCCAAATACCAGGACATCTCTGCAGTTTCCGCAGTGATTCACCATCGATGATCAGGCGGATCATTGAAATGTTAGCTTCTAACCTTGCAGCTTATGGGCTGAGTCGGAATGGTCCCACTGCTACATTTAGGCTTTATAAGACTTTCTGCCAGAAACTTCCATGCTTGTTACATTCAACATGCAAACCAGCCCCACTGGCAGTTATAAACCAGTGGGGAATAGATATTTAAGGGATCTTTCACAATAAGTACTCCTGTGTACCAATTATGACTTAGTAAGATACTCCATTTTGGGGGGACTTACAGTTTTCTCCACAATTTTTCAAATTACATTTGTGAATGGGAGTCAGGTTTTGATACCCTAGTTACTTTCCCCACCTCTAATTTAAAACAGAAGCCTACTCTAGAGACTGAATTTTAAATCCCTAACTCTTAGAAAAACCATAAGCAAAAATTGGTACTTAAAATCAAGCCTCAATTAACCTAGGTTGGCTTTCCTCATTGACTGAATTTACCAGATAGTCGAGTAACTTTCCATTTTAATTTTTGCTTTAAAGACTTGGCAAAAGAAACGCTTCCTCATTTAAGGATCCTATGGTATTGAGAGCAGCTTCAAAGATGAAAATGAGAAGAATTTCTTTTGTTTCAGTTTCTTGGCTTTTAAATTGCATTTGTGCTTGCTTTTATATTTTAAGACGATGATCAACTTTTATTCATTCTGACTTACTAGATGAAGATGAGTCCAAACGATGAAGAGAGCTCAACTATCAATTATTTTTAAAGAAATAGAATATTTTTAATAACAGCAATATATTCAGAGTTTGATAAATAGTCCTTTAGAAAATCAATGAATTTGAATTATTGCTTAGATAAAAATGATTCATATACAGTCATTGGAAAAACATGCAGTTTATATTATTAAGTGGCTTCAGAAGCCTGTCTTTATAGGTGATGCAAAGACAGAGTTCTGCATTGTGTGTGTGTGTGCACGTGCGCACGCACACACACACATGTCCCTGGTGGCTCAGCTGGTAAAGAATCCACCTGCAATGCAGGAGACCTGGGTTCGATCCCTGGGTTGGGAAGATCCCCTGGAGAAGGGAAAGGCGACCCACTCCAGTATTCTGGCCTGGAGGATTCCATGGACTGTATAGTCTATGGGGTCACAAAGAGTCAGACATCACTGAGTGACTTTCACACACACACACACACACACACACACACACACACGTACATACACGTACACACACACACGTTTCCTGAATTAGACCTCCTCTCTGGATGTGGCTGACCAGTGTCTAACCGTGCACTTCCACTCAGATCAGGTTGCAACATTCACAGTGTAAATTTCCTGCACTTTAACTTCACCTAAATGGTACTGGGGTGTCATCTGGTTAATTATATTTGGAGTTCAAAGTTTTGATTATGCATGATTTATCAGATGTAATCTTTTAAAGGCATAAAATTAAATAATGAGCAGCGCAGGTAGAGAAGATTAACTTGGCCTAGACCATCAAGATTGATGGTCTTGGTTTCCATAAATACTGGAGGTTGATAGAGCACACTCTACTTTCATGTGATTGGGTTCTGTAAGTTCCAAGAGGTTAAGCTCACGGAACATTTTGCTAGCCTTGGGTCAGTATAGATTACAGGAATCAACTACCCGGTTTGATAGCTTTGGATTTGGTTACAAAGCTTTAGTAGTTTTTCTCTTTCCCCTAGTCTCATTGAACTATTTGATGAGATCTGTGGTAAATGAAGCAAAAAGATAGGACCCCTGATCTCATGGAGCTTGCGATTGGATGGGTAGGCACGTCAAAACCAAGTATAAAAAGCAAGTAAGTACTCTTACTACAGCTTGTTTAAAAAAGAGCATGGAAATTAAAGACCTACTTGTCCTAAGAAAGAGAATGAGAAGGGGCATCAAGGGGTAGATGATCTGATTATCTTATTTCTTTATTGCTCATTTTAATTTTCTTCAATACAAGTTTTAAAAATCAGCACTTGATTGTACATTAGATAAAAACTGTATACTCAGATTCAGTTAAAATGATATGCTCCCTGAATCACTGACATGATTGATTCCATAAAAGCCTGATCATACGGGTAGGCATAATCTAGAGACTTTAAAATTATTTTTGTAACTATAATTTGCTGCTCCTAAATAATTCTTGTGATAATATAATATGTAGGCAATGCAGAAAAATTGCAAATTTAATGAAAGATCCAAAAATTTACTATAATTCCTTCACCAAGTGGTAGCCAGCATTGACACTTTGATTGGAAGCCTCCCAGTTGCTTTCTTTATATTTACATACAAATCTTTACATTTATCCATTTTTATAAGAAATAGAATCCTACTACATGCATTATTTTACAACTGTTTTCTGCTTTTTAGAGCAAACATTTCCCCATGGTCTTTTACATTGTTTTTGCGTTATAACTTTAATAGGTGCATAGTACTTAATTACATTGTTGCATCTCAGTTGCTTAAGCAACTCACTGCTTACTTACATTTGTTTTCTAGTTTTTTATAAATTTATAAATAGTGGGATGACTGTCTTTTCCTCATTGTTCATTATTTGCTTAGGGTACACCCCTAGAAGTGAAATTTCTGGTTAAACTCCTGAAGTTTTCGATACATGATTAAACTATCCCCCAGAAGACCATATTGACGTCTACCTCCATTGGGTGGGAACTTGTCCACCGTCTCCATAGGCCACTTCTACTGGGTACTTGCTTTGATTTTAACTTTCACCATTTCAACAGTCACAAAATGACTATGAGAATGTGTTCTGTACTTTATATTTGATGTAAAATTGGAATATATATTTAATAATGTTTTCAGATTTGTAATGTTCCTTTCAAAATAAAACTAAAAACACAATCAAATTTAGAGGAAATGGGAACTTCTAGGATATGAGCATCCTGAGGACAAAGTTCATATCATGTTCTTACAAAAGCAAGTCAAGAAATTACAAATGCAAACAAATGTCATAGACTGGGAATCAAGAAAGATCCCATTTAGAGAAAACAAGCTTGAAGCTGGGTTAGAGAGCATTTGTTCCCGAGATTCACAGTTGGCTATGGTCTCTAATGAAAAGTTAATTTTAGACTGCTATAGAAATGTGATGGTATCTTAGAATTCCTCTGACTGTTCTCCTGAAAGAGATTCTAGTGAGCCAATAGAAAAGTGAGTTATCTATGAAGATTACTCCTAATAAAAATGACAAGTGGAAAAATTTAAATTTGTAGGTTCCCTGTAGACATCTTTCCCGATGGTTGGTTGTTACCAAAATTAAATGATGCTAAGAAATTGAGTGACTGTGTTACATACAGTGGTGAGGTGTTAGAATTAAAAGGAATTGGAAAGATTGTCTAACCCAGCTCCTCATTTTACAGATAAAATAGAGTCCAGCAGAGATGAAGGGACTTGTCTGAGGACCCACACCTGGTGAGTAAAGAAAGAAGAAATAAATTCAAATATGAAAATTTTAAATTATTAAATATTGAAGTGGTTTAAATATTTAAAGCATCATGAAAATTTCCTTATAATAATCTGATGTCTCAAATATAACCACCATTTGGCATATGAACTTTGCAAGTATTTATATATATATATACATAGAAGCAAATGTTAACATTTTTTTCAAAAAACAGTGTCATACTATGCATAAAAATTATTCTACAAACTGTTCGTTTACATATATCTTGTCTAGATAGTCCTGTTTTCTCTCAGCTAACATGGAGATGCAATAGAGCAGAGGCTGGCAAACCTTTTCTGGAAAGGCGCACATGCTAAGCAGTTTAGACCCAAGTCTCTGTCACAACTACCCAGCTTTGCTGTTTTGGTGAAAAAAGCAGACACAGACATTATGTAAACACATGTGTGTGACTTTGTTCCAACAGAACTTCATTTATAAAGACAAGAAGCAGGAAACATTTGTGCTACAGGTTATAGTTTTGTAACTCCTACAATACAGAAAGAAAAAAGCTATTTTTGAAAACTGTGATGGTTGAGAAGGGGGCGTGATGAATATCCTGCGTGTAGAAAGAAGGGAACTAGTCTGAGTTTCCATCACTAGATGTGATCTCAGATGAGACAGGTGGGCTCCTTGACCTCTTGAGTAAAGCATGTTTACTAATGCCGAGATTGTAAGGTTATTTTGAAAACTAAATGAAATTATTTATGTAACTCAGTGGTTAGTACATGAGAAAGTTCTCTTCCCCTCAGGGTGGGAATTAATGCAGGATTTTTGTACTCATGTAGGTGAAGCACTTGGGCAAGGAAAAATTGCCCAAATTTACTGGTGTCTCAGCACGTTCAAGACTTGTTCCATGTAGATCCCTTTAAAAATCATGTTCTCAGACTGTTGGCAAAGTTTGGGTAAACATGACTATACCAGAATGATCCTGAGATTTCCTGAGAAAGGATTAACATGCTTCGCATGGAATTTTGCAATAAAGGAAACACTATAGTTTAATTCATAGTGATTTAAGGAGATGGAAGATTTTTTAGAGGGGAAATCTAATTATAGTGAAAATAAAATTTCATTTGCCCATCATTTCCTTCATTATTCATTATTTTTTATTGAGAAGATAAGTATGTACAAAGAATAGGAAAGAAAAACATTAGAGTATACTAGGNTGCTAGTGTTGTTTCATTCAATTGACTGCTTTAAGATTGAATATAACTTTTCCTCTGTTTAGTATTGTTGTTGTTGCTTTTTCTTAACTCAGAAGTAGCTCATTTTTTTCAAATTTAGAAGTAAACTGGAATAATTCTGTCAATTTATTGTTGCACTTTATATTCTGGAGAACAGAGGATTTTGTAGTGATTAAGTGTTCCTAATAATAGCATCTGGTCCCATAACTTCATGGGGAATAGATGGGGAAACAGTGTCAGACTTTATTTTGGGGGGCTCCAAAATGACTGCAGATGGTGATTGCAGCCATGAAATTAAAAGACGCTTACTCCTTGGAAGGAAAGTTATGACCAACCTAGATAGCATATTGAAAAGCAGAGACATTACTTTGCCAACAAAGGTCCGTCTAGTCAAGGCTATGGTTTTTCCTGTGGTCATGTATGGATGTGAGAGTTGGACTGTGAAGAAAGCTGAGTGCTGAAGAATTGATGGTTTTGAACTGTGGTGTTGGAGAAGACTCTTGAGAGTCCCTTGGACTGCAGGGAGATCCAGCCAGAACATTCTGAAGGAGTCCACCCTGGGATTTCTTTGGAAGGACTGATGCTAAAGCTGAAACTCCAGTACTTTGGCCACCTCATGCGAAGAGTTGATTCATTGGAAAGACTCTGAGCTGGGAGGGATTGGGGGCAGGAGGAGAAGGGGATGACAGAGGATGAGATGGCTGGATGGCATCACGGACTCGATGGACGTGAGTCTGGGTGAACTCCAGGAGTTGGTGATGGACAGGGAGGGCTGGGTGCTGCAACTCATGGGGTCGCAAAGAGTTGGACACAACTGAGTGACTGAACTGAATAATAACTATGGCATACAATTTAAGGAAAAATTAGTTATGTCATTCATGTTGATACAGTGTTCATTTTTGAGAATAAGTATGAGTATAGTCAAGATATTTTGACAATTGAAGAATTTGCCCAACCTATTTGGGCAGCTGAGTCTGAAATGTAGCACACTCTTTTAATAATCAGAGACGTTTTCCCAGCAAGGGGATCTGCACCAGTGGTGGTACCAACAGTGACTTCAGTTCAGGTCAATTCAGTCGCTCAGTCGTGTCCAACTCTTTGCAACCCCATGAATTGCAGCACGCCAGGCCTCCCTGTCCATCACCAACTCCCGGAGTTTACCCAAACTCATGTGTATCGAGTCTGTGATGCCATCCAACCATCTCATCCTCTGTCGTCCCCTTCTCCTCCTGCCCTCAATCCCTCCCAGCATCAGGGTCTTTTCCAATGAGTCAACTCTTCACATGAAGTGGCCAAAGGATTGGAGTTTCAGCTTTAGTATCAGTCCTTCCAAAGAACAC
Source organism: Redunca redunca (assembly GCA_006410935.1). Classification (NCBI taxonomy): domain Eukaryota; kingdom Metazoa; phylum Chordata; class Mammalia; order Artiodactyla; family Bovidae; genus Redunca; species Redunca redunca. The sequence continues at coordinate 390,547 of SJYQ01001003.1, forward strand.
CCAGACTAATCTCCTTTAGGATGGACTGGTTGGACCTCCTTGCTTAAGTCATAGTAAATCCCATAGTGAGAAAATTTTTTATTCTTCTTTCATATCTCCTCTAAAACGTCTGATTCTCTTGGTAAGAATGGCTATGTGATGGTATTCCATCTTCTGTCACTCTTTTTAGCAAAGAAATTAGTCCTGAGACTCAGAGCTATCCTTAGGTCATAGCATCTAACCAGGACTCAGTTACACTGGGTTTGGTTGGTGGGGAAGGGGTTGCTGTCCTTTTTATTTTTACAGTTTACACTTCTATTTAAGATAAGTGAAGCTGATTTATCGCTTTTAGGAGTATTCCAACTTGTGCATCTTAAGCACATTCAGGTAAAAAACAAACACACAAAAAAGTGTGCTGACTTAAATAAAAATAATACATAAAGAAAGTTTCTTGCCAACAAAGCAAAATTCATGCCTGTGGAATCTGAATATAACAAAGGTTTAAGAAAAAACTTAAAGACAATAATAGTCGTAAAATATTGGAGCTAAAAGCTCTCTGTAGCTCCCGTAGTTGAAGACACAGTTCCACAAGTAAAGAATCAAAGACCCTTGCAAGGTTGTAGCCTTGCACAGGGTTTCCAGATAAGAGAAGCAGTGGCCAGTCTTTTCAATCCACACAACTAAGAGGCCTCGAGAGTTGCTCCAGGTGAGCGGGACCACAGTGAGTGATGCCTCCATGACTTACAAGACTCAATTAGCGAAAAATGTGATGACCAAATGTTCGGCTGCAGTTGGGTGTTCTTGAACTTTTGTTGTCAAGGGCACCCCTGAACTAGAGGATGGGGATTGTGAAAAGGGAGTAGGGAAGAGGAGACCTATCTTGCCTTTTTGTAACTGCCAAAGCTAATTTCAATGATTACTTTAGCAGTATAACGATAAGCAAGATTAAAGTAAGCAGGCATCCACTTTAGGATATGAGAGCTGGAATTTTAGATTTCATTATAAGATTGCCATTTCAACACAATAGTAATATAATGGCAATGGATTTCCATTTTTTCTCCATTTCTGTTGAAATATTATCTCATAAATATACTTTGATGCAAAAGAGATCTCTCAATTTCACAAGAACTCCACAGCTCTATTTTATCCTTACACTGACTTATCCCCAAAATATCTTTTTGATGTACAGCTTCAATATTCTTGCCAATGTCTATGACATCAGCAATCAAAAATGGCATTATTTTTAGGTGTTTTTTTTCCCACATACAGTTGCAGGCTATCCAAAAAAAGGGGTCCTGCTTTTAGTGTTCACTGAAATGTTCTTACAGTATATTTGTGACTCGTGGAGCTGGTTGTTCCAAGAGGGTGGAAAATGTAGCATCTGTCAAAGAAGGTAACTTTACCCAGTGCTGACCTAAAATGGGGGCTTTCTTTTAAGAAGGGAAGTAACACCGTTAAATATTAGGATTTCTTATACTGGAAGAAAGCATTGTTTTCCCAAACTGTACTCCAGGAGACTGAGTTTCTGAGACCACATAGCTAGAGAGTGTCAGAGCTCTGCACCTCTCTTCCGCAATATATTTGCAGGTCCACAGATTGAACCGCAGAAGCATTACACGTGGATCAGCCTTCCCAGAACAAAGAAGTCGAATGTTTCACCCACTGAAGCTCTGAGTTAAAGGTAGTGGTCAAGTGTCACAATCAATAAGATTAATTTAGTTGAAGAATGTAAGAAAAGCATAACTTGCTTAAGTACACAGTCCTGAATATTCAGTGGAAGGACTGATGCTGAAGCTGAAACTCCAGTACTTTAGTCACCTGACGCAAAGAGCTGGACTCATTTGAAAAGACCCTGATATTGGGAAAGACTGAAGGCGGGAGGGGAAGGGGGCGACAGAGGATAAGATGGTTGGATGGCATCACTGACTCAATGGACATGAGTTTGAATAAACTCCAGGAGTTGGTGATGGACAGGGAGGCCTTGCGTGCTGCAGTCCATGAGGTCACAAAGAATTGGACACGACTGAGCGACTGAACTGCACTGAACACTTGATTTTAGGCACCATTGTAGAGTTACTTTTTGTCTTCCAGTTTCTGGAGTCATGCTTATATTATTTTGAAGTCTTTATAGCATTATTTTAGTTACTAAAACCCTTGCGGGGAATCTAAGATTCACTCAGTTTACATCAGTTTCATCCCTGCTCATGTGCTCAGTTGTGTCCAGCTTTTTGCAACACCGTGAACTTGTAGCCCAGCAGGCTCCTCTGTTCACGGGGTTTTCCAGGCAAAAATACTGAAGTGGGTTGTCGTACATCATAGAGTGCTTTAGTGAAATTTGAGCTCTCTGAAGTATTGACATTAAAGAACTAGTTATTGGGTTAATAACTATGCTTTTCCTCTAGATGGTTCATTTGAAAAGGAAACTGAATGTATTTTAATATTCAGAAAATGATGTTAACCTGCTGCAATAAAATAAGCAAATCTTTGCAGTATGCAAGCAGCCTTGGCTATAAGTAGTAGTCAGTAGTAGTCAACTGACTCAAGCATCATAGAATATTTCTACTACATGAGCCACATATTGGGTTAAAAGTTTCCATTATACTCCTGATCACTTAACAAGCGTAACCAAGATATAGACATGAGCATGATTGTTCCTCCCGAACCATGACCAGAGTTCAAGGCTGCTCTCCTTGGAACAGTAGGCAGAGACTAAAAGTTCCTCAAATAAATGTGTAGTTAGGTGCTACTTGGTATCATCTCTGAGTTGGAGGATCCTCAGTTTGGGCTTCCCAGGCTGTGCTAGTGGTAAAGAACCCGCCTGCCAATTCAGGAGATTTAAGAGACGGGGGTTTGCTGTATGCGAAACAAAAGAGACTCAGATCTATAGAGTGAACTTTTGGACTCTGGGGGAAAGGGAGAGGGAGAGGGTGGGATGAGATGGGAGAATGGCATTGAAACATGTATACTATCATGTAAGAAACGAATCGCCAGTCTATGTCCGATGCAGGATGCTTGGGGCTGGTGCATGGAGAGGACCCAGAGAGATGTTATGGGGTGGGAGGTGGGAGGGGATTCATGTTTGGGAACGCATGTACACTCGTGGTGAATTCATGTCAATATTTGGCAAAACCAATACAGTATTGTAAAGTAAACTAAAGTTAAAATAAAAATTAAAAAAAAAAGAGACGGGGGTTTGATCCTTTGGTCTGGAAGATCCCCTGGAGGAGGAAATGGCAACCCACTCCAGTCTTCTTGCCTGGAGAATCCCATGGACAGAGGAGCCTGGCGGGCTACAGTCCATGGGGTCGCAAAGAGTCAGATATGCCTGAGTGACTGACACACACACACACACTGAGAACCTAAGCTGTGGACTCCCTATAGGAATGCAGCTCACAGGGACCAAACCCTCGGGGCCGGGAGGCTTCAGGAACCACCGGCTCTGCTGTACTTGAAATGAATAACCGGTGAGGCCCTCTGTCTAGCACCGGGAGCTCTTATGTGGCAGTTTGGATGGGAGAAAAGTTTGTTGGGGGAAAAGGGATACATGTATACGTATGCCTGAGTCCCTTTATTGTTCACCGGAAACTATCACATTATTGATCAGCTGTATTCCAGTGTGAAATTAAAAGTTTAAAATGAATAAATAAATAAAATCTACCCAACAAAGGAATAATTTTTTAAAAGGAAGAAATTGGCACTCCTTTCTTCTATGATCCATTAACTAGTTCAGAAATAGGCTCTTCCCACCCCCCACCTTCCAGGAGAACACAAGAAAGAAATCAGCTGGTGCCAGCATATAGAATAAACAGTTGTTGTTTTTTTTTTAATGACCCAAGGATCCTTTATTACTATAACGTTGAAAGAAGCTGCTGCCTTTTCATTTTAATGTAAGAGACGTAATTTCCCTGTTGTTTTCCAAGGCTGTCAGATAATAGACAAATTGCCTTTGATAAAAACATGCTTTCAATTTCTCCAATGTACTATTCAATTTTCATTTTTATAAGGGGCAGCTCATTTTGATGGCTTGGATGGCTTGACTAGGATGTCAGTGTCTAGATCTCATCAGTAAAGACTGTAGTCTGAGTTATAATTCCAGAGAGCATATGTTACTATCAAATTTATTATTTAAAAATATTTGTTTGTGTTTAATTCTTGAAAATCAGGAGTGACAGGCTATTTGAGTAAATAATTTCTCTTTGCCCTTTTTCTCCCTAAAAGCCACTTAGCAACAAAGGCAATTTGGGTTACTTAGTGAAGAATTTGGGTAATACTTTTTCTGAACAAAAAAAAAGAGTTCTAACTCCTGGGATTCCAACTCCTAGAATTTCTGGTAGGAATTCACATCCTCTTTTTCATTTCACTACTTTAACTCATTGTGTGTGTGTCTAATACACACAGGCTTTTCTCTTTCAGACCTCATAAAAAATTTTAATTTAAAAAATTATGAAATTGTTTCTATGCATTGTAGAAAACTCTGATAATATAAAAGTAACAGAAAAAAATAGAACTCTTCCATGTTAAATCCCATGTATACTTTCTGTCTTCTTACATAAGTTTACATAATTACAATCATGAAGGCGTTGTCATCTGAAAAGTTGTTCTCATAGTCAACTATCTTGGCTCATCTGCCAAGGCAGAGTCACCCAGCCGCGCCCCAGTATGTGCAGTGATGCCGTGCCTTCTGCCTCCAAGCCCTGCCCCGAATTCCAGTCCACAGCTGAGCAAACCGTGACCGTGACCACGTGCCAAACACTTTGAGCCGTGCCAAACATGTGCCAAAGACCTTGCCAAACACTGAAGACACACAGCTGGATATCACACGGGTTCTAACTGGCAGATACAGGAAAGCACAGGGTTACTAAGGAAGTGCCCAGAAAAGGGTGCAGCTACCCCTACACAGCACCTGGGAGAGCATCCGCAGCGGGTGCGGAGGGAGAAGTCTGCCTGGAGGGCTCATCCGAGAGTCCTTGGGACACGGACGGTCGCTGAAGACGGAGCTGCCTCAGAGAGTCCCAAGGAGAGTGAGCACAGGACCAAGCCTTGGAGAAACCACCACACTTTCCGGTGCCAAGGCGAGATGACCTTGCAAACAGTTCAAGAGGCAGAGAGGTAGTTGGAAAACCACAGAATGCAGTATGCAGTAAAACCCAAGAAGAGAATGTTCTGAGATGGAGGAAACGGTCCATTGGGTCAGATGGTATTTGCTTACAGTAAGGTCTGAAAGACACTCCCTGCATTTAGCAGCATGGATGTTGTTGGTGACGCTGACTTGTTTGGTCTTTGCTTTCTGTTCTTGCTGTTTTGTGATGTGAGAAACCAGACAGGGGTGGATGCAGCGGGGCTGGCAGCCTCTCTAAATGCCTTTTTATCACTTTTAGTGTTTGGATGTAGTTGGTTACACTGCTGGTGTTTCCATTACTTAAAGTGCGGGTTCCTTATGCGCATTGACTCACAGCCAAAGCTTGTCTTCGAGCCCTGATAATCCGCGTCACAGTCATGCCCGCCGTGTTAAAACCTTCAGTGAATATTTGGATGGTGGATCACCCTTTCTCCCCAAACCTGCATCCCCCCCACCCCCGTGTGTGCACTGATCCCTGACTCCTCCCTTCGGCTGCTCGCCACACCTGATAGGCTGCCCGGTGATCACCAGCCACTCTTGGGTGCCATCTTTCACATCTTGGTATTTGACAAGTGACCAATTAACTCCGCTTCCTGCAGGGAATTAAATCTTCAGTTAAAACTTAAATGGCAAGCCTCCTAAAATCCCTCCTCTCCTGCCTCCCGCAGCCTCCGGTCCGTGCGTGCTCTCTCCACTCCTTTCCCTGCCTCCTCCTCTCTGCCTCCCTGTCTCTCTGTCTCACTTACTCTCTCCTTTTCACCTTCTCTTCTCGCCTCCAGCCATCCTCTCTCCCATGTTTATGCTTCCCTGAGAATTCAAGTGCCATTTTGATCCGGAACATACAAGTAGTAGAAGTAGGGAAGACTCACTCATCACCACTGTTTGTCCCATGAAGATATTTTTGAAAGACAGCTTGAGGAGAAAAGGCAGGTTGACATGAAAACTGAGAACACATTTTTAATGGGTAAAATCTGAGGAGAACTTAGATTAAATCAAAAGACTCGAATTCTGCAATGATGAAGGCTCTGTGAGTGTGCCGACCTCTCTTTAGACTAATGACGCCAAGAGAAAATGAACACAAGTTGGGAAGTAGGGTGTTAACTCTCGCATTCTCCCTCCCACCGCTGATGATGTCTCAGTCCTCTGACGCCCATTAGCTAAAGGACGGCTGAGCTCGCGTGCCCCGGGGTGCAGTCCCTCGGTGCAAGGCAGAGCCTGGACTGCTGAAGGATGAACCTGCTTGAGGCTGGAAGCGCCATCCATAACACAGGCTTGTCCGTAAGGCGGCTGCCCTTCCCGCTGAGATGCTCTGGGGAGGAGCGGCTGATCTTCAGGATGGCCAATCTTTTATAGTTAGTATCAGCAATGAGCCCATCAGTCAGCCACAGGAGACTTTTAAAGGGGCACCAGGGCCATAAACTTTATGAAAAAGGCTAGAGATTGCATTCAGCCCTCAAGTAGATACACAATTACCCTAAATCCAGTTCAGGGCAGGGAGACTAAATGTTAAAAAAAATAAATAAAGTGAAGGCCCCCACACACTCATCAAAGCTTTCAGAAGCTAAGAGGTAGGAGATAGCAGTTGTAAGACAAATTTTTCCTCCTATGGCTAAGCGAAGAATAGCAGAAGGAGGGTGAGGGAAAAAGCAAAGAAACAGTAGAGAGACAGGAAAGAAGAAATTAGACTAAAATGGGAAGGGGAAGAAAAAGAAAAAGACTGGAGCTTTGTTTTTTTCTTTTTAAGAGGCTGTAAATACTTGCCTGCTTATGAGATAAACTCATTGGTATTGAGGGGACTTGAAAATACCATTGATTTATTCACCGTAGGCAGAAGTTGGAGAAAATCTTATTTTCATGAGCTTTCCTTCTATCAGTCAGTTCCCTGGTGACTCAGAAAGTAAAGCTTTTCTAAGGGCTTTTTCAGACAGTTTGACGTTTTGTTGAATTAACTAGTGTATATTGTACCAGATTTATTGGCTGCATCTTTCCATCCAAGCTAGGAATGGCTTCACATTGAGTAGAGTTCTTAGGGCATCAGGAGAATCCTGGAAACTTGTTAGGGTAATCTCCCTTCCAAAGTCTGCCTCGAAACTCTGCCCAAGCCTCCCGTGGCTCCCCTGGTAGCTCAGAGGATAAAGATTCCTCCTGCACTCCTGGAGACCCGGGCTCTGTCTGTGGGTCGGGAGGATCCCCTGGAGGAGGCATGGCACCCACTCCAGTATTCTTGCCTGGAGAGTCCCATGGACAGAGGAGCCTGGTGGGCTGCAGGCCATAGGTTTGCAAAGAGGCAGACACTGCTGAAGCCACTGAGCCCACACGCGCGCGCACATTCTTCATATGAATGCTGAGCCACACGAGAAGCTGTGTTTTGTGGCGGAGAGGCTCCTGCTGCCCAGCTGCTGATCTGAGCACGTCGGGGAGGCAGAGGTGTGACTTCAGTCTTCTTTCTAGAGCTGCTGGAGTGAAGGTTCACAAATAAGGGAAGCGTGTCACCCCACCATTCTGGAGGCCAGACATCTAAACCAGGAGGTCTGCAGGGCCGTGCTGAAGCCTGGAGGGAAGACCTCTCCCCTGCCTGCCCAGCTTCCGGTCCTTTGCCGGCAGTCTTTGGCATTCTTGGCCTGCGGCTCCCTGAGTCCAGCCTCTGCCCTGACCAGCAACCGGCCTTCTGCCCAGTCTCTGTCTTCACAGGGCTTCTTGCAAGACTCCAGGCATATTGGATTAGGGCCCATCCTATTCCACTGTGACCTTAACTAATTACATCTGCACTGACCCTGTTTCCAAATAAGGTCACATTCAGGAATTAAGACTTCAATATAGCTTCTTTTCTGTGTGGGTGAGGGGTGGGGACACACTTTAACCCTTAACAGTGACTACAAGAGATGTTTGTCTTCACTGAATATACTTAAAGACACATTTCTAATTCAATTCAATACACACTTAACTGAAAATCCTTGGTATTAAGACGGTAGGTGCTGTTTGAGTTACATGAGGTTATCAGAGTAAGACACCCCCACCCCCAACCTCCAGGTACTTCAAAGTACCTAAATACAACAGTATGCCATTATTAACGATTTTTAGATAGAGATGCAATTATATTAAAAGTTTAGGGTATTTCCCTGGTGGTCCAGTGGCTAAGACTCTGGGCTCCCAATGCAGGGCGTCTGGGTTCAATCCTTGGTCAGGGAACTAGATCCCACAGGCTGCGACTAAGGATCCTGTGTGGAACCACGGAGACTGAAGATCCTGCATGCTGCTGCTGAGACCTGGTACAGCCAAATACATAAATAAAAGTCAGTATTTAAAATAGGAATTTGTGAAAAATTGAAACCAGTAGGATTTACATTTATAGAGCAGGAGGCTGTAGTAGTGATGAATAATAATAGGAGCACAAAGATTATGCCAGGCATAGTTCTGAATACTGTATGTTCACTTAATCCTCACAGGTATGGAAGGAAGGTTTTGTGTTTCTAATCCCAGTGGGCTTGAGTTGTTTTGGCTGTAGAAAGAGATCCAAGGAGCTCCATCCGTAGGCTGTTCCTACTTAAGCAGGTCCAGTATACTAGAACTCGTCTCTGCTGCCTATTTGAGGTAGTTTGGGGAAGATGCAAGCTGGGGGGCCACTGGCAGTCAGAATGCAAGAGAATGAATGCAGGCTTGACATTTTCCAGACTGGGCCCACCATATTTCCTCCAAGTCTTGAATCCTGTTGACACAAACAAGTACAAAATGGACCCACTCATATGTAGGAATTATGACCATTTGAAAATAAGCTCCAGGTAAGCTAGAATTTTCATCTACTTACTGCTGTTTCTGTAGTACCCCGAAGAATGGTCAGCCTATTAGGAGAGGCTCCTTAAATAATTGTAGAATGAATGGTTCAGAGCAATCAGCAGGCATTTCAAACCCAAAGCTTGAATCAACTCAGGGAAAACAGGCTCTTCCTGGCTTTTGATAGTCACAAACAATATATTTTGGCTATAAAATGAAAAATATATAGCATACTACTTTGATATGGTGATTGGAGATGTTGCTGAAAGAAAGTCCAGCGGTATGCCTTTTTCTCCACACCCAGGCAAACGCTAAGCAAAATAGCTGCCTGTCCCGAGTGAGCAGTGTGCGCAGTGTTCCTGCTCCAAACTGCTGCTGCTTAGGGAATAAAACAGAAACAGGAAGCTCCATCGCTGCAGCCTTAATTCTTTCACTTCCGGTCCAGGCCCCCAGGTTACAACACTGTTGGTTAACAATACAATCACTTCACTTAGAGGAATGACAATAATCACTTCTGAGATGCTGACATCTGACATCATTAAAAAGGCAGAAATTGAAAACTGGAAAGTATTTAGGAAAGAAAACCTNACCACAGGAAAAACCATAGCCTTGACTAGACGGGCCTTAGTCGGCAAAGTAATGTCTCTGCTTTTGAATATACTGTCTAGGTTGGTCATAACTTTTCTTCCAAGGAGTAAGCTGACATAGGATTCTTCTAATCATCTCCTTGAAGTTCAGCAGCTGTAGAAATTATTGCTAGCAGCTTAAAGGGGGATTCATCTTATAATAACTTCTCTCTCTCTCTTGTTTTTGTATTTGAATACGGACATTCCTTTCTCCTCTAAGAGTACTAGGAATAACTGAATGATTAAGAAATCCCAGGGCAAGAATTCCAAAGTCAAATAGCTACAAGAACCAGACAAGTAATGTACGTTCCTGAAATGGTCTGGGAGTAATACGGGAATGCCAGTGCCAGGGTGAATCAGGGAAGCGATGCCCACGGAACAGTGGTGGGGGGATGGGTGCTGAAGAGGATGTGGTCCCAGTGTTTCCAGATGTGTGGACATCTCTCTCCCCTCTCAGCGTGTGCCATCACTCAAGGATAAAATACCACGCGAGTCAGCAGCTTATAACCTCTACCTTAGGATCTTGTCCCAACGTTGCACTTCAACACTAGCTAGTTCTGAAAGAGAGTGAAAGCCGTTCAGAATAGCTTCCGTGGTCGTAACAGTTTGAAAAACACTGAGTTAAACAGATAATTTGGCTTCTTTACCACAACGCTTCTCAGAAGCTTAAGTGTTTTTACTTACAAAGTGAACCTCCAAGAGTAAGCTCAGGGTACAAAGAATTTTGTGAACTCATCTGACCATTGGAACCCCTCGCTGTGAGTGCTGATCCACGAAGATACTTTGGAAGACCGTGCTGCGATTTACTTTGCAGTAAATAATGTGAGTGAAAATTCAAGTGAAAATCCAAGAGGAATAGCAGATGCTGAAAACAGACAAGTAGCCTGGCTAAAATAAGGATGCCTGTGAGTGACCTTGGAAAGTCAGAAGCCATGAGTTCAACATATGGAGTAAAAAGTAGGAAACAAGTGTGATTTTCTTCATCAACTACGTTGTGAATTAGGTGCTCCTATCATTTATGGAGTGTTTGGATTTTCAAGTTTTAAGTTGATAGTAAAACTAGAGATGATACCGGGAGCCTATTCTATAAAATAATCTATTACTCAGTACATGACAAAATCTTGACTTTTGATATTCATATATTCAACAAATGTATCTTACATACCTACTATGTACCAGGAAATAAGCCAGTCACTGAGTCGAGTCTAGGATTAAATTATTATTCCTAGCTAATGCCAGTTCTGACCTAAACCTGAATATCTAATAAAAATATGTATTTTCAATTTTCAATATTGCTAATACAATCCTCTCTCTGAAGGTTTATCTGACATTTTGAAAAGGAAGAGTTTGGTCCATAATCATTTACTGAGTCATAATGTGACCTGATTTGGTTTGCAGTTGCAGAGATAGCTGTACACAGCATTTGCTTTCCATTAAGATACTGAAAATCAACAATTCTAAGAGTGTATTTGTTTCAGCCTGGACCGTAGCCGCTGACAATTAAGAATACCACTGCTATTTCCTATTCATCCTAGGAATTCTCCACTCCTCTCTTCATGCTGCATTTCTATAATGTCATCTTTGACGCTGAGGAGGCCTTACAAATAGCTGAGAAAAGAAGAAAACCTAAAGGCAAAGGAGAAAAGGAAAGATATACCCATTTGAATGCAGAGTTCGAAAGAATATCAGGGAGAGATTAGAGAGCCTTCCTCAGTGATCAGTGTAAAGAAATAGAGGAAAACAATAAAATGGGGGAAGACTAGAGATCTCTTCAAGAAGATTAGAGATACCAAGGGAACATTTCATGTAAAGATGGGCTCGATAAAGGACAGAAATGGTATGTACCTAACACAAGCAGAAGATATTAAGAGGTGGCAAGAATACATGGAAGCACTGCACAAAAAAAAATCTTAATGACCCAGATAATCACGATGGTGTGATCACTCACCTAGAGCCAGACATCCTAAAATGCAAAGTCAAGTGGGCCTTAGGAAGCTTGACTACAAACAAAGCTAGTGGAGGTGATGGAATTCTAGTTGAGCTGTTTCAAATCCTGAAAGCTGATGCTGTGAAAGTGCTTCACTCAATATGTCAGCAAATTTGGAAAACTCAGCAGTGGCCACAGGACTGGAAAAAGTCAGTTTTCATTCTAATCCCAAAGAAAGGCAATGCCAAAGAATGTTCTTACTATCACACATTTGCACTCATCTCACATGCTAACAAAGTAATGTTCAAAATTCTCCAAGTCAGGTTTCAGCAGTACATGAACTTTGAACTTCCAGATGTTCAAGCTGGATTTAGAAAAGGCAGAGGAACCAGAGATCAAATTGCCAACATCTGTTGGATCATCAAAAAAGCAAAAGCGTTCCAGAAAAACATTTACTTCTGCTTTATTGATAACACCAAAGCATCTGACTGTGTGGGTCACAGCAAACTGTGGAAAAGTGTTAAAGAGATGGGAATACCAGACCACCTGACCTGTCTCCTGAGAAACCTATATGCAGGTCAAGAAGCAACAGTTAGAACTGGACATGAAACAACAAACTGGTTCCAAATAGGAAAAGGAGTATGTCAAGGCTGTATATTGTCACCCTGCTTATTTAACTTACATGCAGAGTACATCATGCAAAATTCTGGGCTGGATAAAGCATGAGCTGGAATCAAGATTGATGGGAGAAATATCAATAACCTCAGGTATGCAGATGACACCACCCTTATGGCAGGAAGCGAAGAAGAACTAAAAATCCTCTTGATGAAAGTGAAAGAGGAGAGTGAAAAAGTTGGCTTAAAACTCAACATTCACAAAACTAAGATTTGGCATCCAGTCCCATCACTTCATGGCAAATAGATGGGGAAACAGTGGAAACAGTGACAGACTTTATTTTGGGGGGGCTCCAAAATCACTGCAGATGGTGACTGCAGCCATGAGATTAAAAGATGCTAGCTCCTTGGAAGAAAATCTATGATCAACCTAGACAGCATATTAAAAACCAGAGATTTTACTTTGCCAACAAATGTCCGTCTAATCAAGGCTATGGTTTTTCCATTGGTCGTGTATGGATGTGAGAGTTGGACTGTGAAGAAGGCTGAGCACCAAAGAATTGATGGTTTTGAACTGTGGTGTTGGAGAAGACTCTTGAGAGTCCCTTGGACTGCAAGGAGATCCAACCAGTCCATTCTAAAGGAGATCAGTCCTGGGTGTTCACTGGAAGGACTGATGCTGAAGCTGAAACTCCAATACTTTGGCCACCTGATGTGAGCTGACTCAGTGGAAAAGACCTTGATGCTGGGAAATATTGAAGGCAGGAGGATAAGGGGATGACAGAGGATGAGGTGGTTGGATGGCATCAGTGGCTTGATGGACATGAGTTTGAGCAAGCTCTGGGAGTTGGTAATGGATAGGGAAGCCTTGCATGCTACAGTCCATGGGGTTGCAAAGTGTTGGACATGACTGAACGACCGAACTGAACTGATCTTTGACTCTTCCAACCAAAATAAACCTCACCCTTTGAAGCCCAATACTCATATCTATAACTTTTTTATGGTACTTACTACTTTCCCCATGAATAAGAAATATTGCTTCAATAATTTATTCAGTATTTATTAAAGACCTATTATGTATACTCACAGTTGGAGATGAAGTAGACACTTATAACCTACTATATATTTGCATGTCTTTACTCTGCTTAATTTAAGCTATACGATCATTGAATTCAGAATCCTATCTTATATATATGGAATACAATTACTTATACATATTTGTCAAATAATTCACTAAACATGGGTTGATTTTTCCCTGTATTTCTCAGTCCTAGTTTTAAATCCTTGATGACGCTTCAGCAAAGAAGGTTCATTTTCCTGAAAATACTATGTCCGTTTCATTTGGAAATAGTTTTGACTTCTTCTTTCTTTGCTCTAAGTTCAGTTCTATTTACAGGTAAAGATTTCCTCAGTTAGTAACCACTGGGCAACAGGAAGCGTGTGAGACAGTCTCAGCCAGAGACGCGGGCTTCTCCCGAGAGTTCAGCTAGTGCCTGCCAGTTGACAGGAAAATCACAACTCAGCTAGAGAGTGTCTTCTCGTGTTCTCTTCTAAGTGCTAAAGCTTACTTTCCCGTGCAGATCAGCTCTCCTCTCCTATAAGCCATGTTTCTCCGTTAATGAAAATTGTCCTTCAATCTGTTTATCCTTTAGCCAACAAACTAGTTTCAGTGGCAGCCTTATGGTTACAGCCCACAGAAACGATTCTGTGCAGTAATTCAGCTGTCAGTCTGGAAGTGGTAAAGGAGCAGGAAGATGGATGCTGAGCCCGGGGCGTGCCTGAGCAGGCATCCTGCATGTCCTTACTTGGATGTGCACTTATTAAAGCAGGTAGAAAAATGTTTGTCCTGATTTCTCTTGGCCATTACTGCAGTTTATCTAGGGGAAAATATTTTTACTGGAACTCTGCTAATTGTTAAGAACCCTCTTATTATCCGTAGAGAGGGTGGGAACAGAGGGTGAAGATTATTTAGTGATGGAATTGTCCTCAAATAAAAACTGGAAAAGCAAATGACTTTGACATTTGTTATGGGTCCCCTGATATATCCATGTACTGTTTTGGAATGATTTGGCAGGGGTGAGAAAGTATGGATATGAAAACTTCCTATTGAAGAACTGGTCTGCAAAATGATCATTACAGGCCCATCTGCTGACTGATAACCATGAACAATCAACAAATTGATAAACTACCTCTCGACACTTTGGTGTGTAGACCGACAAACCAAAGTAGATTGTGCCTTTAGATGTATGAAAGATGGTGCTAGAAAAGTCAGAGTCAGTATCTGGTCATCAAGCCCGATTTTTAAAAATTAATTCAGATATAGTTTTTTGCTTTGTTTTCTTAACAAATTTTGTTAGGATGCAACAGTCTATTGAAGGATTTAAACCTCAGTTAAATTTTTTTGTTGTTTAATCAGTTAAATTAACAAGCTCATACATTCAACACTCAGTAGTATATATAAAAGCAGTTATTTTTGTAAATTTGGGAATATTATGTATCCTTTATATATTATATATATATATGTAATACATGCGTTATACATTTATATTCATGTTTATTTACTATTTATAATGGCAATTATAAATATAATGGTTATAAATATATAATGTATAAAATGGCAGTTACTAGAGGTCTGTAGTAACTATTTTAGACATGAATTTGTCCACATGTCATTTTTTCCACTTGAGCAGTCCAGTAATCACCAGGCTTTACTCAGTCCTGGAGTGCATAAAGTGTGTGTTCCATGGAACTTCTCATTTCTGAGATTTTCAGTGAATAAATGAGTCCAGGCTCAAGTATGTTTAAAAAGTTTTCTCTGTAGTCCCATTCTGAAGGGTCATGCTGAACCTGTGCATATTAAAAATTTTGAGGAAGTCTTGCAAAACATAAAATCTTTTAAAGTTGTTTTCTTTTTTTTTAAATAAAACAAAGTGTTCTCCAAACACAGTCTTTCCTTAAATCAATTGAATGTAAAAGAACAAGAGATTCTCAATCTACTTTGACAAACATGGGAGTTACCTTCTTCTCCTTGTGTGCTTCTCATGAGACAGAGGTCTGGAGGGTGGAATTTTCAAGAAAACCTTGTTGGTGTATAATTGTTCCTAGAAGTGTCTTACAATCCTTTGTATTTCTGTGGTATCAGTTGTAACATTTCTTACATTTCTGATTATATTTGAGTCCTCTCTCTTTTTTTGCATGGTTTGAGTCTAGCTAAAGGTTTGTCTTATTTATCTTTTAAGAAAACTAGCTCTTAGTTTGACATTTTTCATTGTCATCCTAATCTATGTTTCATTTATTTCTGTTCTAATATTTGCTACTTCCACCTTTGGGCTAACTTTGGAGTTTGTTCTTCTCTTCTAGTTCCGTAAGGTGCGAAGTGTTCCTTGTTGTAGGCATTTATCACTATGCGTTTCCCTCACTGAACTGATTTTGCTATACCTCATAAGTTTTGATATGTTGTATTTCCACTTTTATTCGTCTCAAGATATTTTAAATATTTTTATTTCTTCTTTGACCCACTGATTGTTCAGTATTATCAATATGTTGTTTAATCTCCACATATTGTGAATTTTCCAGTTTTCTTCTAAGAGTAGATTTCTAGTGTCATGTCATTGTGGTTGGAAAATACACTTGATATGATTTGTCTTTTTAAATTTATTTAGAGTTGTCTTGTGGACTAACATATGATCTGTCCTAGACTATATATGGACTTAAGTCCATATATGCTTAAGAATGTGTATTCATTGCTTTTGGATGGAACGCTCTATAAATGTTAAGTCCATCTGGCCAATTGTGTCATTTAAGTCTAATGTTTCCTTATGTTTTTCCATATGATCTACCCATTATTAAAAGTAGGGTACTGAGATTCTTTACTATCAATCATTGTATTACCATTTATTTTTCCCTTTAGATCTGTTAATATTTACTTTGTTTAATGTTGAAGTGTTCCTATATTGAGTGCATAAATATTTTTACAAGTGTTATGTTCTCTTGTTGGATTGACCCCATTACCATAACCTAATTACTTTGTCTTGTATTATTAATACAATCTTTGTCTTAAAGTATATTTTATCTGATATAAGTATTCCTACCTCAGCTATTTTTGGTTTCCGTTTCTATGGAGTATCTTTTTTTAACCTGTTACTTTCAATCTGTGTGTTTCCTTAAAGCTAAAATGAGTCTCTTATAGACAATATATTGTTAGGTCTTTTTTTTTTTTTTTTCCCCTTCTCTGACTGGTCGATCCTTTCTTCCACCTCATCTGGTCTGCTGTTGACCCCCTTTCTTGAACATTTCAGTTCAGTTATTGTCTCTTCAGTTGTGTGATTTCTGTTTGGTACGTTCTTCCATTTTCTATATCAGTAGATAAAATTTTCACTTTGTTCATGCCTTGTTCTCCTGACCTTGGTGAGAATCTTTATGATCGTTATTTTGAACTCTTTATTAGGTAAATCACTTATCTTCATTTTATTAAGGTCCTTTTCTGAGATCTTGTCTGGTTCTTTTGTTTGGAACGTATTCATCTGTCTCATCGTTTTCCTTATCACTCTGTGTTGATTTCTGTGTGTTAGATAAACCAGCCACCTCTCCTGGTCTTTAAGGAGTAGTCTCATGTAGGAGGTAAGACTTACATACAACCCTGCCTTGACTCTTCGTCTCGTTTGAAGCCTCCGTGATTGTCCAAGCAGCCTTCTTTGTTCTTCCTGCTCTCCTAGTGGTTGAAGACACGCCACTGACAGGCACCAACACCTGCCAATGTCCGAAAGCAGAGCATGTCAGTCAGCAGCTTGAGCCCAGGGACACTGTGAATTAAGAACTGGGTCTCTTTGTGAACACAAACCCAGTGGTCACCAAAGCCAGGCTATCAAGGGATATGTCCTCTGGGTGTCGGCCACAGAAGCTTGGGCACCAGATATGTGCATCAGCTCCTTTCTCAGACACAGTGGCAGTCTGAGTAAACGCAGCAGAGGGTAAAGGAGAAGACCGTGCCAGCTGGCATCCCCCATCTCTGAAAAGGATTGTAAATTGGCCCCTAGGTATTTGTCAAATTGGTAACCTGTGCCTCCAGGACACAACTTTAAGCAAGACACTGCTTTTAAAAAAGCAAACGGGCCTTTTTTTCAGGCCTTTCTATCTGAGGTCTCTCCAGTGTGCCCTAGAGGATGGCGGTCAGGAATTCTTTCTCTGTTTGTTTACAGTTCTGTAGGGCCCACAGACACAAGCCCCACAGGGCACCAGAGCCGGACGATAAAGGGCGAGGGAGCCCCACGAGTAGAAGCTGCGAAGGCTAAGGCGCTGGACCTGTGGACCAGTTCCTCTCTGAAGGGAGGTAGAGCGAGAAGACCCAGGTGGCCTCTGCCAGCCCCTGCAGGCTCTGGAGAGGACTACAGTCAGTGCCGAGATAAGCGTCCAACCGGGAGCCTTCTCCTCAGCCCAAGGCTTTTAAGAGAAATAAATAGGCCTCTTTCACTGAACGGATGGATGTGTTTTAGTCTGCGGCCTTGCACTGCATCCTGGGGGCTTTTGAAACTGAGCAGGACCCTATGGGGCTGGCAGGCATGGAAGCCTTCCTGTGTCCCTTGCTTCTTGTCTGTAGGAAATAGACTTCAGCCTCCATGTCCTTCCTTGAGTCCCAAAGGGAAGGTTCAAACAGTTGCTAGTCAGGCAAGGGAGGGGATGAGGAGGCAGGGGAGGAGGGGTCAAGAAACACTGTGCAGCCTTGGAGCGGGCTATTTCTTCCCCCCCAAGGGACACACAGAATAGTATCTTTGAGCTCTTATGCAAAACTAAACTCCTCCAAAATGGGAGATGTTGGCTAATTGATGAAGCCTTCTTCATTCCATCACCAACACCCAGAGCTTACTCAAACTCATGTCCATCGAGTCAGTGAGGCCGTCCAACCATCTCATCCTCTGTCATCCCCTTCTCTGCCTGCCCTCAATCTTTCCCAGCATCAGGGTCTTTTCCACTGAGTCCGTTCTTCGCATCAGGTGGCCAAAGTATTGGAGTTTCAGTTTCACCGTCAGTCCTTCCAATGAATATTCAGGACAGATTTCCTTTAGGATGGACTAGCTGGGTCTCCTTGCAGTCCAAGGGACTCTCAAGAGTCTTCTCCAACACCACAGTTCAAAACCATCAATTCATCAGTGCTCAGCTTTCTTTATGGTCCAGCTCTCACATCCATACATGACCACTGGAAAAACCATAGCTTTGACTAGATGGACCTTTGTTGGCAAAGTAATGTTTCTGCTTTTTAATATGCTTTGTCATAGCTTTTCTCTTCTTATGTTTGTATTTGTTTTAGAAATATGTGTGTCTAACTCATCCTAGTCTTCTTTGATTTAATGTTACATCTCTTCAAGTATAGTGTTAAAAATCTTACATATCTTTCTGCTTACATCCTCCTCTGTGTTGCTTCTCTCATATTTTTATATTCTATGAATGCTAAAGCACAAGTTATTTTTCTTAAACAATCATTTATCTCTTAACAGATTAAGGAAAGAGATTATTTAGGTTTACCACACACTCATCTTTTCAAGGGCTCTTCATTTCTTAATATAGACTTGAATTTCTCCCTTACAATGTTTTTACTTCAACCTGAAGAACTTTCTGTGACATTTATTATAATACAAGTCCTCTAGTACTAAAGCCTTGAAACTTCTGTTAATCTGAAAATGGTTTTGTACTGCCTTTGTTTCTGGAGAATTTTTTTTTTTTTTCGGATGCAGAATTATAGCTTACGAGATGTCTCATTTTGTTTTTTGATTTCAGTACTTTACAGACGTTCCATTGCTTTCTGACTGGCATTGTTTTTTATAAACACAGCCGTTACTCTTATTATTGTTTTTCTGTTTATGACGTGTCTTTTACCTTGTGGCTGCTTTTAAAACATTTCTCTTTATCTTCTGCTTTCAACATTTTTAATATGATTTGCTCAGTGTTTGTTTCTTCTTATAATTATTTCGTGTGAAATTCATTAAGGTCCCGGGGTTTTGATTGTTAAAAAAAATATTTTGGAATAATAATACGGATGCTTTTGTTCAGATATATTTCTTTGGCCAAAATGCATCTCTTTTTTCTTTTAGGGACTTTAGTTATGTGTATGAAAACAACGTCTTATGTTGTGCCATAGATCACTAAGTGTCTATTCATTTTTATCTTTTAATCTTCTCTGAGCTTCGCTTTTAGACACCTTCTATTGATCTTTCTTGAAGTTAAGTGGTCTTTTGCCATTTCCAATTTGCTATTGATGTCATCAGTGAAATTTTTTCCCCTCAGACACAGTTTTTAAATCTTGGAATTTCTATTTGGTTCTTTTGTAATTTGCATTTCTCTGTTGTGATTTGCCTCTTGTTCACTCATTATGTCCATCTTTTATTTAAATCAGTTTAATTCTAATTATAATCCATTTAAAACCCCGTATTTGCTCATTCTAACATCTGTGTCATGTCTGGGTTTCTATATTTTCTCTCTCATGTTTACTTTTTCCCTGCTTCTTTTATTGTCTATTAATTACTGAATGTATACTAGACACGGTAAATTCTGCATTGTTGAAAGTCTATATTGTTGAGATATGGTTTAAATCATCATCCTTTAAAGATGCCTGTGTTTCGTGCTAGTTGGCTTTTAAGTAGCTGGAGTCTCATTATAATCAGAGCCTCTGATTATTGGCCTAGAGTTGCCATTACTTCTAGGCTTGATGTTTATAAAGTTTCACCTGAATTTTCTGGCTATTCAGCGAAGTCTATCCACTTTGAATAGAGTGGGATTCCTCCCAGTGCTGTGTTACCTTTGGAAGCTTCATTTATCTCCCCACTGTCGGTAGCTATTCTCTGCCAGGCCTCAGTGAGTTACACCCTCTAGATGAAAATAGCATTTGGCTAATGACTCAATAATTAATCTTCCTATAGAGAACAAACTGTTTCAGATTTTTTTATGACTAGAAAATTATTGGCATTTGGGGATGGGTTTATGAAATACTGTTTAAAAAGAGATGTGTAAGCTGTTCTTTTAGGATTCATCAGAAAATGCAAAGGGATATTTTTTATATTATTTCCTCGGGCTTTAATTGTATTGCTCTTATATTCCCCCCTTTTTATATTCCATCTGTTTGGGGTTTGTAAACCTTTATTTCCAGATCTTTTAATTTTATTTCTATTTTTAATATGTATATTTATTTTAATCTAGCATTTTAATTAGATTTTAAAGTCAATTTTTGAGTACTTTTTTAAAACAAGCATTTGCCAACTTGTCTAGATCCCTCCATAAATCAATGTAATTCCCTAAATACTAACATTTTTCCCCACCATTTCACTGAATGCTAAAGTATATTTTTATGTAAGAATCAACACAAACAAGAAATCATTTGTGTACTGTGCTTTCCACATAAAATCACCAGGCAGACCTTCTAGTGCTTTTAGTTGTATAAGCTACAAATTAATAGAATCTATTATTTTGAAGATGTGGTAAGTCATGCATTATTCTAAGAACAGAATACCAACATAGATGTGACTATAAATGTGCCACCTGAGGTTCAAACAAACCAGATTATTTTATCAATTGGAATTTATTCTTTGGTAGGCAACAAGGTCAT